>OZ026620.1:40000-643000 GCA_964020975.1 Hermodice carunculata
AAAAAATGGATGACCCATTATCCAATTCAAGCTTAGTGATATGTTACGGGCCAGCTCAAAGAGATTGGTTGTCATCGGTGCACCAACAATTAGGATGTTCTGGCTGGAAATCTGTGCCAAACAAGTGCATGTAGTAAACCGTGTCATAGTGGCCATGGGTAAAGGGCTATGTTAACTATAGTGCAGATGGTACTGCAATCTTCATTTCACTTGCAATTAATGTTTAAACAGGGTGCCGGTAAGGACTCAAGAATGTGCACTGTACACGTATATACATGATATTTGTGTGGAGTACAGCAAAAACTAGATCATAACAAAAATTACGTGTGTATATTCGACAAGTATTCGTCCTTGTGTCTGTGTTGCGCTGGTTGACGGTGAAACTCAGAGACCTTCATACATCGTTGGATACAAGGACAACAAGGGTTAAATAAACAATAAATATGCGGTTAGCAAACAATTGGTGCATAGAGACTTATCATGCAGGTCCATGCAAATACACATATGTTGCTCTGCGGTGCAAGACAAAAGTCGAAAAATATTGCATGACAAGACAAAATGGCGACTGGATAAATTGCGCAATATACTTAGGATCCAGGACCTTCAATGAATTAATTTTCACATTCTCAGAGTGGTACCCAGCCTCACCGACAAGCCAGGCCACGTTCATTGTCCAGTTGCAAATGGCCTCCATCGATAGCTTTTTAAAGCTTGATTGAATTATAACAGCGAATCTATTCTGCCTTGATTCCAGCGCAGACAAACGAAACAGACCCGAAAATTAAGTCGACCTTTTTTGAACTGGTACATAATTCCAGTACAAAAATTGGATCTAAAATTCTTAAATAACTGTAAAAGGCTGGCATACAACAGCAAACATTGTTGGACATACCCCAGTTGTAAGGAGTTAACCTTTAAAGTGCTAATCACTGCTAAAGTTGCTTTCTCATTACCATTAAACATATAATGGTTAAAAGAGTCAAATTCCTCATGATGATACCTTTCATTCAAATACCACCAAGCCTAGTCTAAAGCAAAAAGTAGTCGTAGTCAACAGCTTTCCGCGGGACACTTTGCGCGCTATGCGCGCAAAGTGTCCCGAGGAAAGCTGTTGACTCAATCTTAAATCAGCACTTTAAGGGTTCAGATCTGCAGATTTTGTGAAATTTACAATTGCATTGTGTTGCTGAGAATCTGCTCTAATTTTTAGAGAAAAACCGGTTGTGATTCCTATGTCTTACGTATAACCCGATCATGGTGTCCAGATCCAATATTTCCTGTGGTGCCTCCTTATTGTCATATGCAAATGTGTTTTGGCTATTTTGCAGAGCAATTGTGCACAAATACAGGTATCGAGCCAGGCCTTTGGCAAGTGGAAACAAATATGGTGCACCCGTAAGGCTGGATATATATGTGAATACTTTAAACGTGAGTATAATATGGGCTTTTAATTCATTGTGTTGGCTATAAGTCTTACTATTCAGATGGGTGGTTCCAACTGTAAAAGAACACCATTAGTGGTAAATTTTTAGCCCAGCACATCTGAATTAAACCACAGCATTGGAAATTAGATTTGGCAGAAGGATGTTATTTTCACAAGCATTTTCATAAACGATAAGCAATATTTTGCACAGGATAATAATCTATACAAATTTATAATCATTCTGCTGTCAGATGCATTGACGTACAAGTAAAGTGAAGCAGCAATCAAAACTCACAACTGCCTCAAACGGTCAAAGGAAGCAATAAATTATGTAGAATCTGATTTTATACACCCAAAATGCAAAAGCTGAACTATGATAGCAATCAATATATTCTTACAGGCAGAGACCAGATTATAACTACACCGGCCACTTTACCGCCAAACAAATGCAGCACTGGGTATTTGCCATTCAAAGGAAACTGCTATAAACTGTTAAAAACATTACAAGAGTGGCATGAAGCAGAGAGACATTGTGTGGAGGATAGTGGTCATTTGAGTTCTATACAAGACTTGGGCGAGAACTCATTTGTGACTTTGTTCCTGCAAGGCGTTATTGAGCCCGTTTGGCTTGGAATTAATAGCGCCAAAGTATGCTTTTTGTGTTTATATTACTACTGCATTTGTCTATGGCTTGAACATAAGAATATACAAATGACTGATATCCTGGGTGATTCGCTACTTAGGTGCCAATGAAGTCCTTTTCCTTAATATATCATTAAAATGTCCAACACTTCTTGGGTTGATATGGATATATGGTGATTGATAATAACAATATCGATTTATATGGATATTACTTGTTTTGAAGAGAAATCATAATTCCATCTGTGCAGGGATTATTGACACCATCGTATACTTGAGTTTAGCTTCACAAAACACATTTCCATTAAGTCATGCATTCATACGATACGCTTATTTAAAAAGTATGGAATATATATATTGACAATTTAATTCAGGACAATGGGGAGTATGCTTGGATAGACCAGTGGCCAATGAAGTATACCAACTGGGCTCCAGGAAACCCTGCTGACGCCTTCTCCAGGCCATGTGGCGTCATACTGGACAATGGAAAATGGAACGGCACAGAGTGCACATGGAAGTACCAAGGACTCTGTCGTACATCATCAGGTGAGTATGACCTGACCCTTTACAACGTGACCAGATGGAGTCTACAACACACCCAGGCCCTCTGATGCCAAAAGGGAAGAAAAAAGGTTATGAATTACAGGAGTAATATCTCTGAGGCTGGTCTGCACAACAGGGCCTGTTTGGGGTAAAACATTGAACATATAAAGTCTGGACAAATCTCTTGGTTTCCTGTTGTGATTTATATTAAAGAAAGTCAAATGGTAAATCAGTCGAATTAAGCAAAAATGAAAAGTAGACCTCTCACAGAAGGTTAAGGATTGGCACTGATACCACAAATGACACATCAACGTTAGCAGCCATGAGGAAGGAAACTTTAAATCTACCAGGGTAGTGGAGTAACAACCACAATTTCTTCCACAGAGGTTTTACAGTTTTGCTTTTGAATAGTACTTTTACCTTAAAAATGCTTCAGAAGAGTCTAAAATCCCCAGTCAATTTCCACTACCTCATGTCCTAAACTTTGCGCTTTAGGAACCGATAATATACAAGTCCATATGTTGCACTCCAAATTCTTGGTTGACACAGATTCAGATCAATTTGGCAAATGCCCATGCACCTATCGTTATTGATACTGTGGCGCAATTTAGGTGGCCCCTGGCGAGTATGTTGTGAAGAACCTGATTATACTCTCAGTGGGTTGCCTTGATTTGCAATGTATTTTAGTGCATAATACAGATGACCGCAACTTTATCAAAACAATGAATATGTGTGCCCTAAGTCTGTCCGATATCAGCAGATCCTGTTGCCTCCTAAGCAGACTTTCTTGGGGCGATACACTATGTTGGCCCCCAGCGAAGTTCGCCAGGGGGTAGTAGACCGTTAAGAACGGAGGTTCAGCAGGCAACAGATCCTGTATTGACAAAGATAAAAATGAACAGTGAGAAATCACGACAAAAACAGATTGTGATCGCCAACTAACAACAGAAATTCACGGTTTCACATAAAGTTTAGTGATTTGCGGTTGGCTCCGATTTAGATTCGGTCAATATACTTTGCCACAGTAGCTGCACATGGCTGGCGTTGACAGGGGTGTTGTCGTATATTTCTGTGTGCAAATTTTTGATATCAACTGATGGGATTGGCGTTGCATAACGAGCATTCAGCAGCGTATTAGAGTGGTCTTAATCGCGAACTGTGTTTTGATTACTGATTCAGACTCAGAAGACCGTTTTTCAGCCAATACGTGATATATATATTAATAATAATGAGGTACTGGATTACCAAGATACGCTGAATCCTCAACGAGGACATTTATTGGCCAGGAAGACTCCTATTAAGACACATTATGTCGCCATCATGGGAACCGGCTATTACAAATAACAAAAAAAAAATACATTCCACAACGGAAATCATAACTTACAGTTACATTTTCAGATTGAAGAGACAAAGCATGTGTCATTCTAACCCATTGATGTGGACATTCATAACAATTATCAATGCTATAGTCATCTTTTTAAGTTGGACATAGTAATTCCTTTTTGTATTTTTTCCCATTCTTTAATGATTTTTACCGAATATGGGGTAGAGCATTATTTATGGTGTTAGCAGATGAAAACGCAAGATATATTTGGCAAAACGATGCTTATAGCCTGATATATAATATAATTCATATATATATCCTACTTGCCTAGTTGTATATTGATGTAATATTTGATTATCTTCCGATGAAGGTTGAGGACGGTAATCAGGGAGTTTTTGTCCACAAATTGGAGAAAGCTTTGAATTTGGATGTGGCAAAAATGTCCTTAAATTGTGACATATATTGGTCTGTGCTTTAAATTAAGGGTCACTGTGAGCATTTTACTCCTAACAACTGATGACATTGACATTTTGATTTTTTTTAATCTTGGAATGTTTAAACCCTATATCTGGGTTCCATGACCGATGTGAGGTGATAATATTATCGAATATATTTTTATTTTGGCAGTCATGGCAAGAAAGTTCTTTAGCTTTACTTACATTTCAAGTAATCTAAGTATGGCCCATACGACTTTTACAGAAATTGTTGCTTCTCTGCTTACATTTTGCATGAACAAATAAGAGGAGCACAAGCGTGTGCCTCTAGGCTAAGTACTGCTAATGGCGTTGTTTAAACAAATCCTTACAAATACAAATAATATAGCATTGTTTGTTGCACGTGTGATTTGCATCAAGTGGCACTGGATGCCATATGGCCGGATGTTTAAATGAAGTGGACAAGTGTTGTTCGATATTCTAATTGGGTTGCTTTATAATTTTTTTATGTATGCATGCATGCCTTATCACAAAACTTTGTGGTACATCAAAAGGTGTAAGTACCAGATACCAGACTTTATATTTTACAAAGTTTATCTGGTGCTTACAGATACATGGATACCTTTCAGACATATTTGTGGGCAGATCTTTTGTTCCATGTTCAAATCACTTTTTCGAAAATATATTTTTTGACTATAATGTTGAAAACTGTTCACATTTGTCGCAGATTGCCTCATTTTGCGTAGTTCTGGTAAAAAAATTAATAATGGTTTGGACAGAACCTCTGGTGGCTACTGGACAAGATAAAACAGCGTAATTTCGGACTTTGAAAGCAGTCCTATAATTGATTTTACATTACTTTCTTCATCAGATATTGTGGAGAAAGGAGGCTTCGCTGATAAACAACGTTTGTTTATGAATGAAGAATATGCATTCATGGTGTGTTTTCTCTAAAACAAGAATCTCGTTCTTTGTACTATACTGACTATGAAACACCTGGGCAGCATAATGTTTTATGCCTCTTGCCTTGACATTTTTAAAGCAGACTAGCAAAAGCCAAAACAAGATAAAACATGACATTACAAGCTTCTCTTCTATAATTGATAAATATTTTGATTTGACTCTTTCAGTAAGGCCCCCAACCACGCCTCCTTACGTACCAGGAAAGTGTCCGTCCAAAGACTGGGATTACTATCACAAGTATTGTTACAAAGCAATTATGACTCCAAATGATTTTTTTAAAGCAGCACATGAGTGCTTCAAAATTTTCAGTGACATCGCTTCAATACGCTCAAAGGAATTAAATGATGCCATTTATAAAGCCATACAGGACGACAACTCACGTTCTAAACGTGATATTTGGATTGGTCTAACACGACGGCACCATAGTAAGTGATGTATGTACTTTTAACATAGATTAATTAAATATTAATCCTGCCATTGTTCAAGTCAAAGTTCAGGTCTAAAATTTTATATGTTTCCTCACTTTTTCTTTTTTCAGTAGAAACTGTTAAGGGAGACTTTTAAGGGTACTCATGAGAGGAAGTGTGTTACTTGTGTAAATGTTTCAATAACGAACTTGAGATTAAAGTCTAAATTGAGATGTACTGAAAGGGCAAACTGCATTATTGCTGCTCTGAAAGATTATATTATGATTGCAAGTTCCGTTATCATGTTTTCTTGGACTTTGTCTATAATTTGGTCAACCAGTCTTTTTGTTGATCCACCTTTCTGTCGTGTAACAGACGTTCAGAATTTTATTTATTAGCCTTTACATGTGTATGTTTTAATTTCAGCGATTTCATTATGACAGAGACTAGTGGATTGTATGTTCCATTCATTTTTTAATAAAGTATTTAAAAGGTCAGATGCTGGATCATTTGTTTGTGATGTGCATACTTACCATATGACTTCAAAGTTTAGGTTGTTCTTTGTGTTTGTAGAGCAGCCTTGGATCTGGCTGGATGGGTCTCCTGTTCAGTACATGAACTGGAAAACTCCTTCTGATGCTAAATCAAAAGAAAATTACAACTGTGTCTATATGGAGGTCAGAACTGGAAAATGGCGGTCAAGCCGTTGTAGTCACTCATTCAGAGGATGCCTTTGCAAAACAGAAAAAGGTATATTTGTATGAAAATTAAAACATATAGGCTAATCATTATGTAAATAAAATACCAAAACGTCCATGAGAAGAATGAAGCATCTACATGGATAAAGCTGTGTCTGGATAGCATACAATGAAATATTCACAGGAGTATGTTCAAGTATTGCATAGCATAAATATTTACTGAATCAACAGTTTTCCTCGGCCTTCTATGGGTGCAATGGGCCTTAAGTGCACCAGAAGAACTGTTAAACTGAACCCTGTATATGGCTTCGTCAACTGTAAGCATGGTCTTGCTTGAATGAATGGTCTACTTACAAAGAATTTTGTAATGGTACCATTTAGGCCATTGAAAGTACATTAACTTTTCTCTAAATTTAGAACGAAAGAGTTAATCATGAAGCTTGATCTTCAAACTCAAAACAATTTTCAAGGGTTTATGGCAAACTATTGCAAAACTGTAAAGAGATGCTGCATTCCATCATCGACTATAAGGTTGATTTGGTTCAGAGATTGAATATAATAACACTTGCCCATGTACTGCTCAGTAAGTAAAACTGCACTTTCCTTAAATGCTTTCCATGCACTGAACCAACTTTCATGCGATCCTGGACTGGTGCCTCATTAAGCTGATATCCTACAATATTTCTCACTTCGTACTAGAAGTAATTATATAATTTCTAATACGTAAAGCATATTTCAGTATAAATTGTCATTTTTGAAGACATGCTCTTCAACCCAGTACTTTTTTTGAAAATTGATATTTGCTATGTTTTCTCCAGTACCTTACACAAGACCTCCAGGTGCAAGTACAACAAGCAGCCCATCCAGCCCCTTTGCCAGTACTCACCTACCACCAAGTTCTTCAGTAGTGTCAATCGCCACTAAGTTCAGTATGATTGTATCTACTATCACAACAACTGAGAGAAACACAGTGTCCCCAATTTCAACAGGTAGTCACATGGATTTTTACCAATCATTTACAAAGGCAATGCTTAATTGATGAAAAGTCTCGCAGAATTTTTATGGGAGTCCAAGTAAATTTTAGCATGCATTTTTATACATTTGTTAAAACCACTAGGAACTGAGAATATGGCTGGAAAAAAATTAGGCTGATCTAGCTACTAAATTAATTCTAGTGAGACAGAGTAATACCAATATGCTGTGCAGTAAGATTTGTCTGGAAGAGGCAAAATCAAGTTAGATCATTTTCCTGGCCACTCTGATAAGCTAAGACAAAGACTAAAAATGAGCCCTGTCACTGTAAGAGAAGAAAAGGATTATTGGCCCATCATCAAATTCTCACCTAGTAAGATGTTAAGCCATCAGTTTAAATCAGCAGGACAACACTAATTAAGACATTAATTCTGCCTGTAAATTAGCGTCAAACTCTGACTTCATCAGCCCTCTGTCTGCACACACCCTCATACTGTCAACCATGCCATGGTGGGCATGGGTAAATGTGGTGACTGTATAAAATGTGGTGAAGATGATACAGCGAACTCCTTTTCACAAATTATTGTTTAAACAGGGTGCTGATCAGGACTCAAATATGTGAGCTCTACATGAATGTTTGTGTGCTTAAAAACTATAAATCATAACAAAATCATGGGTGTAAATTCCCTCTGTCTGTATGGTGGTACATGATACAGGTCAACAGAAGCCTAGATAACAATGTATATAAAGTTACCATGCAGGTCCATGCTTAGATGCATATGTTGCATTGTTGTACATGCTAAACTGGTGACAGACGTAATTTCAGACTGACTGCTTTTTTGCATATAAAGACAAAATGGTAATTGGACAAGACTTTTACAATCTATTTTCATAGCTGGTGCCACACAAAGTCAAAAATACCTGTTGTGCCTACATTTACCGTAATTCCTTATGGGAACATGATGCCTAACAGATAGCAATGTCTTCCATTGACTTCTGCCAAGCTGCCTTGGTTGCCTCTTGCACAGTGTGGTAGGCACGTCCACACAAGTTCAGGTCTCACAGTAAAAGCCCTCAACCTGGTTTCGTCTGCACAGGCCTTCTTTTGGTAATACCAGTCCCCTCCAACAGCCAGTAATTTGCTTGTCACCACAATATTCCCCACTTTATTAGTTTGTTGATTTCAGTTCAAAAAGACAATTAAATTGTTTTGGTTGTTATGTTCTTTTTATCATTGTTATTGGAGGTCCGAAAATGATTGGTGTGTATTCACTTTCTCAAGAACTATTGTCCACAGACATTGCTTGATATTACCAGGAACAAAATACCTGAATGTGAAATACCGTTTTGGAGGATGTCACTGAACTCAGTCCTTATATGTAAATTATCATGTTAAAATCTCTCATCAGCATTTCCCATTACCATGAAAGCTTGACCTGCAAGAAAGACTTAAATAATAAATGATTAGTGTGTATTCATGCAACATTTGTCAAACAGTATTTCTGATACCCATGTGCACCTCATTAACATACACATCTACAAAAATACTTTCCCCATCAGCCATACCCACATCTATAGCATGCACAAGTATTTCTACCTTGTGGTAATTGACAATTAATGATTCACCACTGCCACCCGCAACCTCTCACTCAAAACTCTCTATTGTACCAGGAATTAGCCAGTCAATACTTGATATTTAATTATGTTGCCAAGTCATCCTCTATTCTATCAAACCTTCTTTGCAGTTTTCCTTGGAACAGTGATCTGAAAACCACCAATGTATCCTAAAAACTGATACAACTTCATTTTAGATGCAGCGTTCTACTGTATAACCACCTTCAAACTAAACGTATGAATAAAAATTGAACACACACATGTATAAAATTAAGTAATAATAATTTGAAATCAGAAGGATAGTCAGTGAATACCACTTACAACCTTGCACATCCAAATCCACTCTTCAATATACATGATTTCTATATCACCATATGTATCAACATATTTCATCATTTAATAACTGCCAACAATTACATCTATTCCAAGAAATAATTATACATATGAGTCTAAGTATCGAACATAGTGACACCATAGTTTTCTGCAAAATCACACATAATATCACTCAAAGTTCATTACTCAGATATAATTTTGCATAGCAACACCAATCTGCAACTTCATAGATAAAAGTCAAATTGTCAGCTTGGACAACTGAATGCTGAATGAATATGACAAAGCCTACTACATCATACCACAGAAAAATTTAAACAAATGTAGAAGGAAATCTCGAAAGGCAGAATCAGGTCTTGAACAGAATCTCAAAAGGAAGAAAAAAAAATTTATCACTTATCTTGTAATTAACAATTTTGATGCAACAAAATATAAATTACTCGATGTGAATAAAAACACAACATGGGCATGGATGGTCCTTGTGTTTCTTTTTGTTTGAAATTACTTTCTCCTGCACCAGATTATTCTGTTTACCAATAGCACATAGATTTTTAGCATTACTAATGATTCATCCAGTGGTGGCATCTCTCCCAATACTACACTATTCTGCACTGAATTATGCTTGTTTCATTGTCCTATAATCACATATAAATTTCACATGGAGCAAATGCAGTGTGATAAAACAATTAAAACAAGAGAGTACACTGAAGTATTTCTCATTACAATTCATTCACGGATACATACCTGCCAAATGTTAACATTTTCACCTTTATACACTATTGCCCAATCATTGCACTGCTATAATCAGGCATTAATCCCACACTACCCAACTCACAAACATATTTAACAATGTAGTTCTAATTTATAAATGCATGTGCATAGTTCCCTAGCACTAGTAACCAACAGGTACCAAGATTAGCAATCTATTACCAGTCCTGAAAAGGATTAAGGGCTCAACACCTGCTGGTAGCCCTTGTCACCAGGATCCTAGGAGTCAAGATCAGCAAGGTGTCCTGTTTGTTTACTTCACACCCCCTACATGTTTGTATCTTGGGTACTTGGCTAACTGCCATGGCCCACCTGACTTCCTTTGCCTGTGCATCACACTGGTTACTCTCAATAGGAATCTATATCTGGCCTCAGTTCTGGCTGAGGAAGTAGTGTGCTGGTAATACCACTCCCAGCATCCAAATTATTGGAAAAGGGTGCCAAATCCTGCTCTTCCACATATTCGAACTGGGCTTCATCATTAATAACACTGAGATTCAGGTACTCATGCTGCATTCTCATCCACAGGGGGCTGAACCTATCATTTCATATTTTCAAACGATCATCATGTATGACTGATTCAAAGATTTGCTATTTCCCCTGATCTAAAATAGCACTGAAGAGAGTATTTTAATGATCAGATAAGGCCCTTCCCAGATGTGATTAAATGTTACCTCTGACCTGTCTTAATGGCACCTTTCAGCTTTTACACTGAATCCCGCCTCATACCTTCTTTTATTCAATATAAGATCATAATCATGCTTTATCTATATATAACTTCCATCTAGATGCATCCTGGCCATTTCATGTGCAATGTTATAAATTTCACTCAGCTCCTGTACCTATTCTAGAATGTTTTGATATGGTGGAACCTCCCAGGTTCCAAACATTAGGTCAGCTGGCCCTATAACTTCCCTTTCAACCATGACCATGTTGGCAGTGAAGCCTGTGCTACAAATATATTTGTAAATATTTGTCCCAGTTCTTATTTGCCCTTTCCACAAAGCTTTAATCATACCCAATAACAGGCAGTTGTACCTCTCAACCTCTACATCACTCGTAGCATGGGAGCAAGTAGTCTTAGTTTTAGGTATCCCTAACAGTTGACAGATATTGTGCACTAAGTCGTTACTCATGATCTGCCCTGATCAGTGTGGATTTTTAGAGAACATCAAAATGTAGCAAAAAACCCCTCTACTACCTTGGTGACCACTACCACAGCTGTTTGATAGGAGATAGAAAAACATTCAAACCTTTTGCTGAATTGGTATACGATACAGAGTACATATATGTTCCCATTTTGTCCTTTTACTAAACGGTCCCAACGGTCCCAAGATGTCAAAAATGTACTCTTTTCATAGGAACAACTACTCTATACTTCCCCAGCCCTGCGTTAGGGCATACTCTGGGTTTCTTGTTTTGACTGCACCTTGCACAAGTCTGTATGTACAGCTTACAATCTGTCTTCATGTTGTGCCAGAAAAAAAAGAACTTCCTCAAAAGTCCAAAAGTTTTCTGCTCACCAAGGTGTCCAGCAAGCCAGATGTCATGACAATACTTCAGGACTTCCAGTTTCAATTCTTGGGGCACTGCAACACACTGGTGAGGAATTACATCTTCCCATTCATAATGCAGGACCCCCTCCTGTAATTCCAATTGAGATTTACACAGCCACAAATGCTTTACTGCATGACTATCAAGCTACATTTCATCTGGAGCTTGGTCAAATCATGATTTTAACCAGAGCATTAAGGGATATATATTCGAATCTTTCACTTCATGTCCCTCAAGTACTTCAACAGTTTACCTTACAAACCACTGCCCTTTTCTTTCCTCCACTGACTCCAATGAGCCTGCTCTATCCGTATCATTTTCCTCATGAACTTCAGAAACTGTCAGTATGGGGTCAATCTCTATATTCAAGTTCCCCTCCTCCAGTGTTACCTCATGTATGGCGAGAAGAACTGCATTATCTACCTCATCAGTAAACCACTGTCATTGGTGATGAACTCTGCTTTAGTAACTGCACCCCCTTCAGGGGAGGATTTCCAGACTAACTCCTGCCATGTAACAATCCCACCTTCATTCTCAGAGGGTATTTGGGATAGTCTGTCTGCACTAATGGCCAACTCACCTGGCCCATGCAACATTTGCATATCATACTGGGACAGCTCCTCAAGTCATTCTGCTATTTGTCCCTCAATGTTCTTAAATCTCGTCAGTTACGATAAGCGGTCATGGTCTGACACACAATAAGCCTTCAACCTAGCAAATAATGCCTATACTCACAGATAAACCTGATTACAGCCAAGAGCTCTTTCTGGGTAGTGCAGTACCTTTTCTGAGCAAGGGACAAAATGGAATTCCCGTAGTATATCATTCTTTCTACCCTATCCTGAATTTGGATCAGTTCTCGCCTGACTCCATCAGGTGAGTCACAGTCAAGACTGAAATTAACCTTTGCCTGGGGGAACCCTGGAACTGGAGCAGTGGTAAGATCCCTCTATAGGCTGTCAAAAGACTGCTCATGTTATTCAGACTAACAGAAAGTAAATTTTGGGCCTGTCAATTCATACAAGTTTGCTGCCATCTGAGCAAAATTCTTACCATGTTGCAGATGATAATCAGCAAATCCTAAGAATGCTTCTACATTTTTGACAGTTGTGGGAACTGGCCAAACCCTTATTGCCGCTATTTTTTCAGAGTCTAAAGCAATTTCTTCTGCAGAAACCACTCTACCCAAGAAATTGAATTTTCTTTTGGAATAAGTGACATTTCCAAAGTTTTCCCTTCAAGTTATAGTGTCTGAATCCATCTACCACAAGATAGAGGTTATTAAGATGCACCAGAAAAGATTTTCGTAGGACCCCAATGGTATCATCATAAAAAAAGTAAAGGCTTCCCTTGATTATAACCCCCAAAGCACCAGATTCATGATTCTCATGAAAGTTGAGGGCGAATTACAAAGTCTCAAGGGCATCCAAACAATCTTAAACAGCCCATACTTTCTTAGAAATGCTGTTCTTTGTCTATTGTGTTCCTCAATCTCTATATGATGATAGCCACTCAGTGAATCGAGAGAGCTATAGAAAAAGACAACTTCCTAGTGTGTTCAAACATTCCTCTATTAAATAGAAGGGGTATGCATCTTTTGTGGTGATTTGATTAACCTTGTTGTAATCTATGCACCACCTTACTGTGCCGTCCTTTTTCTAGCTAGCACTGAAGCTGAAGCCCACTATGAAAACGTTGGCTGTACAATATCTAATGTCAACATTCGAGTATTTGCTTCAAACTCTAAAGAACCCACCTCATCTGCTTTTAGATGGGCTTAGCATGAATCCTCTTGCAGAGTTTCTACACTAGAGTCAACCTCATCATTACAATTCTTTCCAACTTTTCTTCCTGGTTCCTCCCAAACTGCTTGGCTAAACTCTCAAAAGTTAATATATCCTGTCTCCAATCCTGATCCTCTTCAGACCTAGCAATTTTAACTAGAGGTGGGTCCCTATTTCTACTTCTAACCAGTCTGTTCTCATCATGGCTACCTTGAGAATGCCTAGAATAACCCTCCCACTGATGTTGTTACCATCCATTGGCTGTTCTCAGTGGTAAATCTACATAAGCTATAGGAGAGGTCATGACCACATGTAAGGCTGAGGATGTAATCGTACTCATGCCAGCATAGGGTAACCCTACTATTCCATGCACATGCTGTACCCTGTACTGGGCAAAAGATGGTACAATAATGACCGGTTCCTTGTGAAAATGTATGCACTGCTGGGAATGAGGACATGACTGCATTTCCCATTGATGGAAACCCACTGTTGCAGTATACTACATTATTACCAGCAGGCATGGGCATCTGGGATGCAAGATATGGTTGTGGGTGGCCTGTTTAGCTGCAGGCTGAATGTGTGTGGTAATGTCCCAGAATGTGCCACATTTGAAAATTGAGCATTCCACATAGAAAAAGCCAGTACAAGACCGGGTGCTTGAGGGGTATATGCATATCCTGTACTTGTGTCAATTTCAGACATGGATGAAGAATTAAACCAAATTACTTCTGTGTCTGATCCCCTCTGACTTTTTTACATTCCCCCAGGAGCAGCTGATGAGAGGAAACTAAATGCTCCAGCAAATGGTATTTTACTGTTCTCCTCACCACTTACAAGAGTCCTCCTGACTGCCATCAGTGTCCTCCTGTCCATGCCCCACAAGGTATCCTGCCTTCTTTTTCAAAATCTACAAATGCCTTGCATGTTGGCAAAGTTATCATCAAACATCCTGTATCATGGGTTGTGTTGCTGCAATGGGTGCCATTTCAAATGAGACCAAGACTTTTGTCACACATTCCTGCCAATGTATCCTGCTAAGACCACCAAGAACAAAGGACAACCATTCTGTGTATACAATTCCATAATTTTCTCGGTCTGCTCATCTCCTACCCCTAGAATAAGCATTAACTGATCTTTGGATATGATGATTACAGTAAAACCTGTCTATTGTGGACACCTGTGGTTCTGGCAAAAGTGTCTGCAATAGACAGGTGTCCACGATAGGCAGGGGCTGAACTTTTGGGATCTCAGGGTACATTTGCAGTTAGTTTTTGTACATTAAGCCCGTGACACGTTACTCAAACGCATCTTAACTTTGGATTTTACAGTTTTTATCTTTTAAGGGAAAAATTGTCTATGTATGGGATTACCAGGCTAAAGAAAGTTTGCGTAATTTCTTTTACTAACAGAAAAGAAACAAACAACAAACATACCACAGGGATATCTTATCCTTTGAGTACAGTATAACTGTATGTGCCATTGTTACAAATTGTGAATAACTTCACATGAGTGTCAGTGGGTCCTTTGTTTTAAGCTTAATGATTGATCTATGGAGCTTAATTATTTGATAGACAGAGAAACTGTGAGCAACCTCACTCAACAGGAGCACCAGTGCTCAGAGACACCTGGTACGTTCGTTGAGGCATTGCAGCCTAACTGCTTGGCTGAGTGAGTCTATTATGTGTTACACGCCACTGAACAATGGATTAATTAGTGTCTGGTTCCAGCTTAACATGCACAGCATTGTTCAGGCATTACAACTTGGAACATAACAAGTTGCAAAAAATGCATTGATATATTGTATCCGCAATAGAGAGGTAATTTTTGCATTTGGTACCCCAAAAAGTGTCCACAATACACAATAGACAGGTGTCCACTCTAGACAGGTATCACTAAAATGAAAATGACTTAAAAACATTCGGTTCTGGCCAAAACTGTTTGCATTAAGCAGGTGTCCACAAAGACAGGTTTTACTGTATATGCACCAGTGCCACTGTGGAAAAATATCTGTTACTTATCAGCAAATACCAGAAAGGGAACAAAGAGGGAAGAGAAAAATAACTAAATAAGAAAACTGAAATAAATAAAATGAATTTCAAACTCTGTAATTACATGCTCTTTGGAAATTACAGTATACACACCGGTACTAACATTACTCACTAACACCATAAATTAACTGCAACTCTCCTGTCTATCTTAATGTGTGAATTAAACCAAATTACTTGTTTGTTGTTGTTGTTGTTTTTTTTTTTTTTATCTCAATAACAGTTTCTGGATTATGATAATTTTATTTACTCCAACTCGTAGTTGTGCATAAACTTAATATATCCACTTTGTATCTACATCATATTATACCTCTTTATCCATACGCATTTATTGGCAGCAAATTGTGAAGTTATGTGTGTAATGCCTAAACCACCTTTTTTGTTGGGGCTATCATATTACTATGTTAAATTTTATCTCGTTAATCATTTGACAGATAACCAAAAATCAGTCTTTCTACTTTTTTAAGAATTTCATATGGAGGAATTTATAAAGAGGACACTAAAAACAATAATTGTGAAAAAGCTGGATATTTCATTATGAAAGATTTTCCTATTAAAGATAAACATCTTTTGTCCCAAGTGTTAAAAGTACCTTCCTTGTTTGATATTTTAGGCAAATAATTAATTGACTTAATTATATCTCTTTCTGGTGTGAGTTTTACCCAAAGTAAAATAAGATGCTGGTCTCTCTAAAAAGATTTAAAATTTTCGGAAAAATGGTATATTCTATAAACATCCAACATAAATACTAAAAACAATATTCATTCATACAATGTGTCTCTTTCATACAAGTGGAAACTGCAATTTGCTTTTTTTAGGTGTGTGGTAGGGTGCCTCCTTTTTTGTCTTTAAAATTGCCCAGTACAAAATTGAAATATCTTCTTATTATCCTTTGGGCACATGGTAAAGATTCTATTTGAGCAGATTCTTTCGTCAAATAACTCTGGTTTATGTGGATTATAACTGTATACATTTGCCATTGTAAACCTTGGTTGGTAAGCCGTGATATCTGAAATAATATACAAGCCCTTGGTCCTCTTTTATAACATATTTGATATGTTATTCAAAGTCATTTTTAGATTAAAATCCATACTTCCCTAGCATGTGCTTGGTCATGATACAAAGATATATATTGTACCCTGACTCAGCATACCATTGTTTTTCAATGTTAACAGTATAATGTACCTCTTGTAGCATTATTATTGACATTTTCTTTCTATCTTTTTCCTTTGTTTTTTTTTTTCTTTTTTTTTTCTTTTTTTTTTTTTTTTTTTTCTTTTTTTTTTGAACCATCTGAATGGTTGGTGCTTTTTTATAGATCACACATACTCCTAATATTAGGGGACATGATACCTAAGTTACAGTCCAAAGAGTTAGCGCCCTGCATGTGTCATAATAACATGCAAGGAACTGTACAAAAGAAAAAAATCTGACCAGGACTGTTGTGAAAATGAAATGATGGATAAAGGAGGCAATACATAATTAGATGGGCAAATATGTGATATGTATTTACCTCGAAGTTAGTGCCTTATATAGTTGACTGAAATCATGAAATACTAACAGGAAACCCCACTTAAGTGTCAGGGCATAAACATTACTAATCATTTCCCATGTTATTGTCCTCAACCTCAAAAATATATAAGGTCCATTGAAGTATACATGTATACATTGTGCATGGCAGTATTTATAAATTAGCCACATGGCCATTTAAACCTAAATCATGTCAGCAGAAATATGTATGCCTGCATAATATAGGCATTCACCATCAGTCCTTTTTGACAAAGTGCAAAAGTCTCCAGCTTCATCTAAAGAGAATTCATACAGGCTATATGCTTCAACTCAAACGGCATTATACCATTGTCAGTATTTAAATTCTACAACTTGTAAATGCCTTACAAAAACAAAATCTGAGATCAGCTGTAAAGAGCAGCTCATCCAGCCAATGTAAATTTCCTTACACTGATTATCCCATCTGTGGTCACTTTGGCTGTATAAAATGATCAGAGACCTTATCATCAGTATTGTTACCATGTATGAGGTTCAGATTTGACTGTAAATTATTTCAGGTAAATTTTTTTAAACGTATATGTAAAAGGTTAGACTGTCTGTGGTAGTACCTTTAGCGGTATGTAATATGGTTGCATTAAATTGGGAATCAGAACCTCTAAATCAGCACTGGGGAGTTCAAAGATCCTGAGATGATCAGTTAGAAATTTGGGTTGTAGGCTATACACTTGCCCACACAATTTCACCCTCAGTGGTAGTAGTGGAGTATAGTGGTAGCAGTCACGTGATGCTTGTATCCAGTGTTTGAATTCCAGTTTAGAGTTTGTAAGATATGGCCCAGGGTCATGCAATTAAATAGATAAGGTGTTTATATGCCATGTGTATGTGTGTCTACACGTTTTAAAGATACACACATATAGAACCATATTATACCGGGCTGCAGATCGAGGATGTATCTCTGATCTGTCTCTTAGTCTAAAGACCACACAGATATGCTCAAAAACTTGAAACAGGAAATATTTACACCACTAGTGTACTGACTCAGTAGCAGCCTGCCTAGCAGACTTACGTGGATGTTCTCATGGTTTATTGAGGATTTGAAATTATAGCCTCAGTTGTCATGTGTGCACATATGCCTTGGCTGCTGCACCCATGATTTGTAAAAGTACGCTCAAAATTTTATACCATATCCTTTTTACTTGGATGAAATTAAGATGATTACTGTAGGGTACCCACATCTCTTATGTGAGACCCTAATTGGATTTCCATATGCACCATCCAACAACTAAATAATTGTGAGCTAACACAGTCAGTAAAATGTGACATTTTGTCATCCTGCCGCCATTTTAATACTTCATGAATGAAAAAAAAAAAAACACACACACACACAACAAAATGGAGTAATTTTGAAATGAAAGAAAACGGTGATGTGTGATTCGTAAAGCCACAGACTGGGTCTGAAATAATAAGAAGTTTGTAATATATAAATTTCTCTCTTGATAACGGTGTCATAAAGATGCAAGGCGAGTCATGCATATGATACCTTTTCTCACTCCTGTTGTATCAATTTGAATACAGTGAAAACACAAATGCAGATATATACATTTGTATATGAGGCAATATCTCAATTTTTTGTACTCTGTCTGGTGAATAGCAAACCTTTAAAAGATGTACCACCTATTGCGGCTGCACAATCTATCATGAAACTTGGAAATGACAGAGCTTCAAGTGTGACATATAATGGATGGGGAATGGAAGACAACATGATGGCAACCACAGTACATGCAATTCCCCTCACCTTGCATGTTTCCCCAATCAACACTAAACTCAGCTTCCCTCCAGTAACACTTATACATTCACACATAACACAATTGTGTGCTTCGATGTAAGTGTACACTATGAGAATTCCTGTTATTATCTTTTTTTTCCCCTCAAACATGTTGCATGTAAGATAATGGTGAAATTCAGCAATTGTATTATGTGAGAAGGGAAGAAAACACTTTACTGAACAGATCTGAAAAATAACTCATGAGATGAGAAGAAAAAAGCAATGAAATAGAAAAATGCTGTTCACTGTATAATCTTTAGAGTACAGTGCCTATGCCTACTGAAATACCAGTGACATGTAAACTTGAGCTCATCAAGCGTCCACTGAATGCTTATCGACTAGTAAGAAATCTGACAAAAAGTCAAAGTGAAAAACCTATCCTAGTTTACATTGAATGACAAAGGTACACAAAGTGTACTCAGCCACAAATTTAACAATATCACAACAATAATCAGTCCCCTAAAATTCGTAATGTATTCCCTTGTTTCTGCATAATCTTGATCAGTCACATCATGACAGATCCATTGGCATGAAAGCGTAGCTTGCTTGACCTGCACACTATTGCTCTGCAGAGACCTTTCAGAATTTTGTTCGGTCTATACTATGCATGCACTGAAAGTGCAATAGGATTAGGTCACTCATCGGTGAGCTTCTTTACAAATAGACAAAAGGTAGTATTGTTGCACTTCTGGCACATTTACCAAAACGTGTGAACATTTTGTACACAGATTTCTACCTTTTGACTTGACGTTCATCTGTATCGAAGTTTGTCTCATTTTATTGTGCAGTTCTTTGGTAGGAAATTTTGAAAAAGAAATATGCTTGGACAGAAAAACCTAGGGGCTAGTGGTTAAGATAAATCAGGGTAGTTTCTGACTTTGTTAACAGTCCTATAATTGGTAGAGGATTATTCTTTTTATCAAATATTATGGAGAAAGCATCACTTATAAACCACGATTGTTTATAAATAAAAATTTTGTTGTCTTTTCATAGATTGGATAACATCCCTGATATATTTTTTCTTAAAGAAAAACTTCATCGTTTGTATTATATTCACCATTACACAGCTAGACAACATAACGTTTTATTGTTCCTATGTTTTACATGATTTTAATTATATAATAATATTTGCATTGAACTCCTGTAATAACCAGGACAATTTAGGGTATACATGAAAATAAGGGTACTGAACATAAACAAAAAGATAAACAAATTATAGGTACATAGTGTTGCAATGACACAGATAAAAGTACATATTCATAAGCACATAATTCACATTGAAAAGTCTTGGCACATGTACATATAATTGGATTCATAATCAATAACTCTTAACTGGAAATTAGAAACGAATAAACTTAAATAGATCCGACTTAAAACAAACCCTGGAAATAATAATTAAGAGGACAGAAATCAGTGATAGGACTAGTTCCCATAAGATGCCGTATGGTTGTCCTTGAATAACAAAAAATCAGAGAATCTACCATTTCCTCCTCTGATTGAGAGAGAAAAGATTTAGGAATAGTTATATCTTTGGTTGAGCTGAAAGTTATTGAGCAGTTATTAAGGGTGATTGATTAAGGCAAGCAATGCGACTTATTAAGGTCCCTATGGTTATATATCTATGACCAATATATTGTGATAAAAGGAGTTTGCAAGCCCCTGGCCAAAGAAGAAAAATTAAAAATTTCCATGTTCAGAGAAAGGTGGATAAGCTCCAACAGGTTGCTGTAAAATGTGTGACTCGTATAAGTCAGGATGACCAAAAAAATCAGGGGAAAAAACAAAAGCAAAAAATTAGTAGATTCTCTTCTTTTATTGACAAAAAATGATTGATGTGACTGTTTCAGTGAAGCCCCCGACCAAGCCTCCTTATGTACCGCGAAAGTGTCCATCCAAAGACTGGGGTTACCATAACAAGTATTGTTACAAGGCAATTATGACTCCCAATGATTTTCTTAAATCAGCACATGAGTGCTTCCAAATTTCCAGTGACATTGCGTCAATACACTCAAAAGAACTAAATGATGCCATATATGAAGCCATACAGGACGACCCCTCACGTTACAGACGTGATATGTGGATTGGTCTTACACGACGACACCATAGTAAGTGATGTATGTTCTTTTGATGTATGTTCCATCATTTAAGCCGAGGTGAACATATAAAATTTGCTATTTTTTCCTCACTTTTTCGTATGCAATGGACACCGTAAGGAGATACCGAAATGGTACTCTGAGAGAAAGTCTGTGACTTGCAGAAATGTTTCAATATAGAACAGAGTGTAAAGTCTATTATGCGATGTATTGAAAGTGTACTGTAAAGTTTATAATTGCTGCCATGAAGGCTAACAGCATCATGGATAGTTCAATTATTTTTTTTTCTCTGATTTCGACTATTATTTGGTCATTTAGTCTTTCTGTGTAGATCTAACCTACTGTCTTCTACAGGCAGTCAGCATTTTATTTCTAACTCTCTAACCGTCCAGGTATTATTTCTGTCAGTGTTCAGTATGACAGAGGCTAGTGGATTTTAGGTTTCATTCATTTGTACATTGAACTATTCAATAGAACAAACCTTTAGGATCATTCCTTTCTGATGTGCAAATTTAGAACAGGCTTAAACATTTAGACGATTCTTTTTCTTTGTAGAGCAGCCGTGGATCTGGCTGGATGGGTCTCCTGTTCAGTACACAAACTGGAAAACACCTTCTGAGGCGGAATCGAAGGATAATTTCAACTGTGTCTATATGGAGGTCAGAACTGGAAAATGGCGTTCAAGTCGTTGCAGTTACTCATTCAGAGGATGCCTTTGCAAAACAGAAAAAGGTATGTGTCTATAGTTATTAATACAAATATGTTGAAAACTATGTAAAAAAAAAAACATTAAACGGTCCTTAAGAGGAATATACTGCATCTGCGTGGATAAAGCTGTGCCTGGATAGCATCATTATTAGATTCCCAGGAAGTCTGTTCCGGTCTTGCATGGCAAAAATGTTCCTCAGGGCAAAGTTTTTTACTGAATCAGCAGTTTTCGTCGATGCCCTTTGAGGGCAATAGGCCTAAAGCACTCCAGAAGAGCTGTTAACCTTGACCCTTCCTATGGCATCTTCAACTGTAAGCATGGTATAACTTGAATGAATGTTCGGCTTACAGAGAATTTTATAATACTATCAATTTGCACATTGAGATCACATTGACTTTTATCTAATTTGGGAATGCAGCAGTTAATTATGAAACTGGTCTTCCACATTCAAAGCAAGGTTCAAGGGTTCTTGGCAAAATATTGCAAAATAACTCTAAAAAGATACTGCATTCTGTCATACTGAAAAACGTAAATTTGGTTAAGAGATTCAATATGATAGAACTTCCCCATATACTGCTCAGCAAGTTCATGGATTGGTGCTTCATTATGATGATATCCTACAATATTCTAAATGTCGCTAACAAAGTTCATTGTTGTAAGTGTGCTCCTGAGCACAGTACTTTTTGGAAGTCGTTATTTTCTCTGTTTTTATTAGTACACTACGCGATACCTCCGGGTCCAAATACCACAAAAGTTTCCACAGGCAGCCCATCCAGAATACTGTTGACATTCAACTTAGGACATACAAGGAATTTTGTACCTATTCTCATTACCCCTTTTAAAGCTGATTTTGTTATTATATCCGAATTACCTGTAAACACATGTTTGTGGTATGTATCACCAAAATTGGGATATTTATTATTTGACATACATCTGGGATAGTTGTCAGTTACCATCAAGTTATCCAGCAGTGTCTGTCGCCACTAGGTCCAGTACAATTGTATCTACCATCACAACAACTGAAAAAAACACAGTGCACCCAGATCCAACAGGCAGTCATATTTTCACCAATTATTATAAGGAATAATAAATGACAGAACAGGTCTAAAATTTAAGTAAAATATACGGGAGTACAAATAAGAATGTGTGTGTGTGTGGTTTTTTTTTTTTTTTTTTTTTTTTTTTTTTTTTTTTTTTTTTTTTTTCATTTCTGAACACTTGTTACAAGCACCAGGAACCTTGAAAAAGCCTGGAAGGAAACATAACGTTAAACCAAACCCCACGTGCACTTACCTCATCGCAGTGAGACAGAGTAAACCAAACAGCCATGCTGGAAGATGTGCCTGCGAGAGGCAAGATCAACTGAGATCATTTTCCTGGCAAAATAACCCTAGGGCCAACGAAGCCAAAAGTTGGCTTTATTATAGTCATTTTTAGGTATTATGTTGGATACCTATGGTAAGGAAAGCTATATGTGATGAAATTAGGCATGTTGATAGACCATAACACTAAACAAATATGGGGACCCAATCATTGACCTTGACATGACATTGAAGTGAAATTGTTGGTCACTCTTGTGATCTGGATAAGCGGGTTTTTTTTTTTTTTTTTTTTTTTTTTTGGCTTTTCTTTTTCTTTGTCACACGTTTATAATGAGTAATAACAAAAAGCGAAGGCGACAATTTCTGTAACACTTTGCGTAGAACATCACCGTTTTCTTCGAAATTAGCTTAAAAGAGAAAAAAAAGTTCCTAGCGGTATTTTGCAGTAGCTTATTTCATTTTGACATTAAAGGCATACATCTGAATATGAGAAACAAAGATTATGCTAATTTAATTAACACCGTAGAAAAGTTCATTGAAAATTATTTTATGTTGTAAAAAAATTAAAATGTGTCCCTAAGGAGGTCAGAACTGGAAAATGGCGTTTGAGCCTCTGCAGTTGCTATTTCAGATGATGCGTTTGCAATGCACAAAAAGATATATTTGTGCCTAAATTAACACAGATATGTAGATGATTATGTAAATAAAACACCAAATTGTCTTTATGAGGAATAAAACCTAATCTGCATGGAAAAATCTATGTCTGGATAGCATTATAAATATATTTCAAGGCAATATGTTCTTGTATTGCACAACATCAATGTTTAACATCTCTCAGGGCCAGGGTTTTACTGAATCAGCAGTTTTCCTCGGTGCCCTTTGGGCACAAGGTGCCTAAAGGGTGTCAACAGAGCTGTTAATCTAGCCCCTTCCTCTGGCTTTGTTAACTGTAAGCATGGTCTTACTTGAATGAATGTTCGACTTACAGAGAATGTTATAAAACTATAATTTTGCGCATTGAGAGCACATTGACTTTTTTCTTATTTTGATCAATGAAAGAGTTAATCATGAAACTGGCCCTTCACAGTCAAAGCAAGGTTCAAGGGTTTATGGCGAAACAAATCTAAGGAGATACTAAATTCCGTCATACTTTATAGCGTTAACTCGTTTCAGAGATTCCATATAATAAAACTTGCCTATATACTGCTCACCAAGTAAAACTAGAATTTTTCATTTGCTTTTCACACACTCAAACGACTTCTGTGAGCTCCTGGGATGGTGGTTCATTGTGGAGGTGAACCACCCTGCAATATTCCCCATGTCAAAATATTTTCACTTTGTGTGATATAATTCGCTAATAAATTTAATTATTGCAAGCATGCTCTATAACACAGTACTTTTTGGAAGTCGATATTTGCTTTCTTTTCATCAGTACCCTACACGAGACTTCCGGGTCCAAGCACCACCAAAGCTTCCACACACATCCCATCCAGCCCCTTTGCCAGTTCTCAACTACCATCAAGTTCTCCTGCAGTATCGATCGCCACAGGGTTCAGTACAGTTGTACCTACCATCTCAACTGACAAAAACACGGTATCCCCAATTTCAACAGGTAATCACGTTAATTTTCATCACTTATTTACAAAGGCCAAGTTTAATCGACAAAAAATCTTTAATCAAAAATTGTGCAGGTTCTCACCATATTTTAGCCTGCATTTGTAAACACTTGTTACAAGCACCAGGAACCCAAAAAATGCCTGGAAGGAAAATTTTAGGCTGAACCAGCGGCTACTTGCTGTGAGAGAGAGTAAGATCAATATGCCATGCTGGGAGATGTGCCTTGGAAAGGCAAGATCAAATTATATCATTTTACTGGCTACTTCAGACTGAAATTTTTAAAATTTAAGCTCATAAACCTCTTGTGGCGGCGAATTTGGAATGAGAAATCAAAAACGATGCTCTGAGTTCACATTAATACAATCACATTAAAAGCAAACAAGATTAGGTTAAGTTTTTTCCAAATCATCTACTTTTTAGCTGCATCCAATTGTGGAAATATACGACACAATTCCACATTTTTTATATTTGGGCAACAATATAATTTCTACCAAAAATTTTGGGTTATATGCCCAGTGGTTTTTTTTCATGATAATCATCAGACTTCTTGTTTTTAGATAAAATGGCCATTCTGAGTATATGTATCAGTATCTGGATAAAAATTGGCAAAGAAATCTATGTAATGCTACATTGTGATGTTCAACGGCATTTTTAGGTCAAAGAAAGGTCAAGTTTTATATAACCTGCGCATATCTCACAAACTGCCAAGATTTATGAATATTGATCTGTAGTTCAGAAGATTACGCCAAATGCGTTTTTAAGTAAACAAGAATTAGTCATTTGCCCATGTGGTGCTGCGATATGGTGAGACTTATTCAGAAAAGGACCCCACGACCTAAAAGAAGAGAAAGGGATGGTTCGCCCATGATCAAATTCCTAGCAAGTAAGATGTTATGTGGCAACTTCAAATCAGCAGCACAACAGCAATTAAGATGTTAATTCTGGCAGGTAATGGGGGTGAAATTCTGTCTTCATGTGGTCTCTGTCTGCACATACCTTCATGCAGTCAACCATGTCAAGTGACCATGGGTAAATGTGGTGACTGTGTGAATGGTAGTGTAGATTTCAAAGCAATCTGTTATCACATATTATTGCTTAAATGCAGTGCTGGTCAGGACTCTAATATATGCACTGTACATACATGATGTTTGTGTGATTAAAAACAACTACATCATAACCAAATTATGCATATATATTCAGCCAATTTTCATCCCTCTGTCTGAGTTGCAATGCATGATTGTGTATCTCACAGGCCTACATGCTCTACAGGATACATAACAGGTGCAACAAACGTAGAGACAAACAGTGAACGTGAAGTTAACATGCAGGTTTATGCATATACAGATATGTCGCTTTGTGGTGCAACACAAAGTGTTTACAGACAACATTTTAGACTGACACGTCATTGGAAGGCCCATGTGTGACAAAATGGTGGCTGAACAAGACATGCACAGGAAATTGGGTCAATTTTCATAACTGGTACAACACAAAACCGAATATTAAAACAAGATGTACTTTGAGGAAGTTTTCAAGACCCGCCAAATTTACCTTTTTATGATTTTGGGATTTTTTGCTTTCCATGTATCCAAATCAGTCCGATCATAAATGTGGACTCACAACAGACTTCTGCATTTCGTTAATTTACCCATGATTGTATTCAGTAAGATCGTGACACAAATATTGGCAAGGCTGCCTTAACGTGCTTGACCTGCACGCTATTGCTTTGCAGTGACTTTATTTAGTCAATATCCTGCATGAAGTGAAAGTGAGGAAGACATGGTTCAATGATCAGTGTGATTCTTTGTCAATAGACACTAGGTAGTATTCTTACAGTTCGTTGACATTTACTGAAATGTGTCAACATTTTTTAATACTTTGAACCTTTTGTCTTGAGGTTCACCTTTATGGAAATTTCCCTCATTATATTACGCAGCATTTTGGAAGCCGGTTTTGATGAATGGCTTAGAAAAAACCCAAGGAGTCATATAATTGAGTTTAAAATTTGATTTCTAATCAAATACCACGGAGTAAGCAGGTTTCAGTGATAAAATATGTTTTTTCTGCATAAAGATTTATTGTCTTTTGACAGAGTGGATTACATCACTCATATTTTTTTTCTAAAAGAACCCCAGTGTTTGTATCATATCAACAACTACACAACTAGACAGCATAACATTTTATTGCTTCTCTCCTTCACGTGATTTTACTCAATAAATGTGTGACTCATGTTATTCAGCACACTGGCAAAAAGGAATGAAAAAAATAGAAGATTCTCTTCTGTATTTGCTAAATATGATTATTATGACTGTTTCAGTGAAACTCCCAACCACACCTCCTTACATACCAGGAAAGTGTCCATCCAAAGACTGGGGCTACTACCAGAAGTATTGATATAAGGCAATTATGACTCCCAAAAATTTTGTTAAAGTGGCACATGAGTGCTTCCAAATTTCCAGTGACATCGCCTCAATACACTCAAAGGAACTAAATGATGCCATTTATGAAGCCATACAGGGCGACAGAGCACATTATAAACGTGATTTGTGGATTGGTCTTACTCGACAACACCATAGTAAGCGATATATGTACTTTCAACATAGATCAATTAATCGTTAAGCCTAATATTTGGGCCTGACACGTGCCATTTTTCCTCTCTTTTCGATTCAGTGGAAGCTGTTAAGAGAAATGGTAATAAGTACTCATTAGAGAAAGTGTGCCAATTGCATAAATGTTTAGATAATAATGGAGTGGTGCAAAGTCTACCATGCGATCCGCTGAAAGTGCACTGTAAAGCTAACAATGCTTTCATGAAAGCTCATAACATGTTGGCAAGATCCATTATTAATTTTTCTTTCTTTTTTTATTTTATTTCCCGCCTTGGCTATTATTTGATCAATTAGTCTTTGTCTGTGGATCTACTTTTGCTATCTGTTTATAGCCAGTCAGTAATTAATCATTTTTCATCAAGAAACAAGCAGTTTTTATTTGCTGTTGTTTTATAGTGTGGTAGAGACTCTGGACGTTTTGTTCTATTCACCCTTTTGTAAAATATTCAAAAGCTTAGGGTTTGTGATGTGCATACTCAGAATACGACTTCAAAGTTCAGGTTGTTCTTTGTGTTTGTAGAGCAGCCGTGGGTCTGGGTTGATGGGACTCCTGTTCAGTACACAAACTGGAAAACTCCTTCTGAGGCTGCATCAAAAGATAATCACAACTGTGTCTATATGGAGGTCAGAACTGGAAAATGGCGTTCAAGTCGTTGCAGTTACTCATTCAGAGGATGCCTTTGCAAAACAGAAAAAGGTATATTTATGTGTAAATCAACACAAATATTTGATAAATTCATAAGTTAAACACCAATACGTTTTTAAGAAGAACTTAAACTGTCTTTTGTATGGATAAAGCTGTGTATGGATATCAGTATGATGTAACAAGGAAATATGTTCTGCATTGCATAATTGTTTAACAACACTCAGGGCCAAGTTTGGACTTAACCAACAGTTTTTCTTAGTACTCTTTGGGCGCAGTGGGCCTAAAGAAAAGCTGCTAACCTGCACAGTTTGTAGGGCTTCGTCAACCGCAGGCATGCGTCTTACTTCAATGGATGATCAGCTTACAATGAATTGTATAATAGTATAATGATCCCCATTCAAAGGACATTGAGTTTTCTCTAAATTGAGAATGAAAGATTTAATCATTAAACTCCAAACTAAAAACGACGTTAAAGGACTTTTAGCAAAATATTGCAAACCTCTAATGAGATACTGCATTTCGTAAGACTAAATAGTGTTAATTTGTTTCATGGATTCAATATAATAACACCTGACTTTATACTGCTCAGCAAGTAAAACTGCAGTTATGACTGACTCGCGGCCCTGGAGTTACTGTTTGAAAACAATAAGTCAAGTTTGTCACAGTTGAGTGAATACTGCTCATTTCTGGCCAATGGCTTGGGACCGCTTATGACTGACTAACAGCCCTGATGTGGGAAAAGCGAACCTGAGTAATTTTTGACATTGAGCAAATTTGCACTGACAAGATAGCCTAAAATGTGTTAATGGTGAATATTCATACCGAATTATCGAAAAAAGATACAATTTAGTAGCAAAACAGGCAAGTCGAAATCTCTAAACTATTGAATTTGGTTCTTAATGAAACTAATAAAATTTAGAACCAATACTACCAAATCTCAAAATCTGTGACAAAAATGTGCTTTGTCCAATAGTTTCCATCAGAGAAGGATTATTAACTACTCGGAAGATAAACTCATTTATTTTGTGATTGGCTTTAATGCAAAACCTGTCATTTGAGACTCGGACATCCATATCCAGAAATACTTCTCGGAAATTACTTAATTGTCTCACTCCAGAGGTATATCTTTGGTGTAAATTTCTCCAGCAATTTCATCAAAATTTTGCACATTTGTATAATCAATGTCATCAATATACCTCGTAAAGTTTGATAATTGTGTGGCCATACTAAAGTCCTTTTCCATCAATTGATCCATATACTTACATTCAAACTAGGTTAAATATTAATCAGTGAGTAACGAGGAACAGCTGGTACCCATTGAGATCCATTTATTTGTTGAAAAACGAATGGCCCATATTGAATAAAAAGTAATACCCAAAGGAAATTTTATATCATCTGTCAAAGTTTTAATAGTGTAAGATTTTCATTTACTGTTTGATTATTAATTATGTGACCAATATGCGTTCTTTGAATATGAATCCATATATATGTATGGTTCACCATTTTGATTTAAACATTTTGCTAATTGGTTCTGAAAGAGAACTTTATCTATGGATACATGTGTGTAAAGTGTCTAAAATCAAAACATTGGATACTTTCCGCTTTTAAATCTTTTGATTTTTAATACAAACTCGGAAGAACTGGTAATACTCCAAACGCAATTAATTTCAGTTTCTAGGAATTTCATTGCAGTATTTACAGCAAGGATATCTAATTGCAGTCAACAAAAGTCCTACTTTCTTTCATACTTGTTTTGTTGTACATTTTGAAGCACCAGCTATGAATCTTGGTTTGAAAGGGCCTGTATGCAATTTGGGTATCCAGGTAAAAATTGGTCTGAACGTGTCCTCTTCAAAAATTTTGACAGTAAAACATCTTAGCACCTAATTGTTATGGGTAAACGTCAAATTAAGAATGGATTGCTCATGTAATCTTTATACGCCATTTCCTCTTGTGTCAAAATATTGTTCATGCCAAGTTCCTTTCTTGAAACATACACATAATATTTTTTTGGAGGATGACCTCAAAATTGTTGAAAATTAGTGATTACAAATCTTCTTTCCAATTCTTTAACTGCATTCAAAACTTCAGACTGGCTTTAAATTTACCTTACAGAAAATCTCAATGCGGGATTTGTAACAACAAATTACATTTCTAAAGACGTTTGTAAAGGTTGATAACCATGCATCAAATTTCTGAAATTACATTTTTCTTTCTTTGCCCATTTCTTACCATAGAATTCAATAGCACACCTATCCTGAAAAATATTGTTGATTTTAAACTCAGGACATACTCGAAATTTTGTACCTTTTTTCATCATACGTTTTAAAACATTTTTTTATCACATCCGAATTAACTGCAAACAGATGTTTCTGGTATGTATCGCCAAAATTGGTATATTTATTATCTGACATACATCTCGCATATTTGCAAGCAAAGTTCATTATTGCAAGCATGCTCTTTAGCACAGTACTATTTGAAGCCGATGTGTCCTTTGTCTTCATCAGTATCTTACTCTAGACCTCCGCATCCAAGTACCCCCAAAGCTTACACACGCAACCCATCCAGCTCATTTGCCAGTTCTCAGCTACCATCAAGTTCTCCAGCGGTGTCTATCGCCACTCAGTCCAGTACAGTTGTATCTAACATCACAACAACTGAAAAATACATTGTGCACCCAGATCCAACAGGCAGTCATATTGATTTTCACCAATTATCATAAGGAATGGGCAGAAAAGACCTAAAATTAAAGTAAAATATAGGGAAGTCCAAATAAGTGGGGGTTTGTTTCATGTTTGAACACTTGTTACAAGCACCAGGAACCTTGAAAAAGCCTGGAAGGAAACCTAAGGTTAAACCAAACCATACTTGCTCTTACCTGATCGCTGTGACACAGAGTGAAACCAATTTGGCATGCTGAAAGATGTCCCTGGGAGAGGCAAGATCGATTGAGATCATTTTCCTGGTAACATAACCCTAGGGCAAATAAACCCAAAAGTGAGCATTAGTATAGTCATTTTTAGGTATCATGTTGGATACCTATGGTAAGGAAAGTTATATTAGCTGAAATTTGGCATGTTCATAGACCATAATACTGCAGAAATAGGGGAACCCAATCATTGACCTTCACATGACATTGAAGTAAAGTTGCTAGTCACTCTTGTGATCTGGATAAGTTTTTTTTTTCTTTTGGCTTTTTTTCTTCTTTGTAACACGTTTGTTATGAGTAATATCAAAAAGCGAAGGCTACAATTTGTAAAACACTTTGCGTAGAACATTCCTTTTTTTTTTAAATTAGCTTAAAAGTGAAAAAAAAATGATCTTAGGGGTATTTTGCGGTAGCTTATTTCATTTTGACATTACAGGCAATCATATATACATGATGAACAGAGGTTATGCTCATTTAATTAATAGCTTTAAAAAGTTCATTGAAATTATCTTATGTTGTAAAGAAATTAAAATGTGTCCATATAGAGGTAAGAACTGGAAAATAGCGTTCAAGCTTGTGCAGTTGCTATTTCAGATGATGCCTTTGCAAAACAGAAAACAGTATATTTATGCATAAATTAACACAGATATGTTGATGATTATGTAAATAAAACACCAAACCTTCCTTAAGGAGAATAACACCTAATCTGCATGCATAAAGCTGTGTCTGGATAGCATCAAAAATATATTTCAAGGCAATATGTTCTGGTATTGCGCAACATCAATGTTTAATATCTCTCAGGGCCAGGGTTTTACTGAATCAGCAGTTTTCGTTGGTGCCCTTTGGGCGCCATGTGCCTAAAGCGTGCAAACAGAGCTGTTAATCTAGCCCCTTCCTATGGCTTTTTCAACTGTAAGCATGGTCTTACTTGAATGAATGTTCGACTTTCAGAGAATGTTATAAAACTATAATTTTGCGCATTGAGAGCACATTGACTTTTATCTTATTTTGATCAATGAAAGAGTTAATCATGAAACTGGCCCTTCACAGTCAAAGCAAGGTTCAAGGGTTTATGGCGAAACAAATCTAAGGAGATACTAAATTCCATCATACTTTATAGCGTTAACTCGTTTCAGAGATTCCATATAATAAAACTTGCCTATATACTGCTCACCAAGTAAAACTAGAATTTTTCATTTGCTTTTCACACACTCAAACGACTTCTGTGAGCTCCTGGGATGGTGGTTCATTGTGGAGGTGAACCACCCTGCAATATTCCCCATGTCAAAATATTTTCACTTTGTGTGATATAATTCGCTAATAAATTTAATTATTGCAAGCATGCTCTATAACACAGTACTTTTTGGAAGTCGATATTTGCTTTCTTTTCATCAGTACCCTACACGAGACTTCCGGGTCCAAGCACCACCAAAGCTTCCACACACATCCCATCCAGCCCCTTTGCCAGTTCTCAACTACCATCAAGTTCTCCTGCAGTATCGATCGCCACAGGGTTCAGTACAGTTGTACCTACCATCACAACTGACAAAAACACGGTATCCCCAATTTCAACAGGTAATCACGTTAATTTTCATCACTTATTTACAAAGGCCTTGCCTGCTAAACATCCGTTCTTGGCGGTCTACTACCCCCCAGCGAACGTCTGCCTTTCTTTGGCAGCGTCACTGTCTGGAAGCAGGCAGTGCCGTCCTGGCATCGCAGCCAGCGAGTGGCCAGGTGTGGGGATGCGCGCAGTGGATTGTGGGATAGGGACTCTGTGAGCGCCAATTTGTTTCTAGGCTATTACACGGCCCAGTGGGTATTGACCACACGCCGCTCAATTAACTGTTTGGGTTCACCTGCTGGGAAGGTGCGAACCACATAATGGGGGTAACGGGATTAACATCTCTGCTGTGCGATAACCAGCAGGGGTCACATTAAGGATTTTTCAGTGTGGGTCCGTTGGACCCATCTTTCTCCATTTTCAGGAAAAATAGTGGGTCCATGAACTGAATCTATGGATCCAGTCTGAAATTGTGCAAACTGGACTTCATTTGATGTAATTTGATTAATTGATTTTATTTGGTATAATTAACATATATCACAATGATAAATATATAAAACATGCATGTAACTTAAGCCTAGAAACGGACATAACATAGGGTCTGTATGCTCACGTAGGTAACTCATTATTATAAAATTTAAGATTGAATAAAAAGTTACCAATATGCCAACTTGATGTAAAAGGGTCTAAAAGTTGTTGACGGTACCAAGGATGGATTCAATCTACCCAGGAACCTGCTATTACGACTAAGTCTGTATAGCACATCCCTGGTCTACCAAAAAATTGGTTGTGAACGGGGCTTAACCCCTAGCACGCTGCTACTGTGCCAGTATCTGGTCTTGTACACCGTGTGCCACCGGACAGTTTTTTAAGTTAAACTCGCTTGCACAACAAGCGGCATGCGTGATTGAACATGCCTGGGCTCTGTTATTTTTGCGATTGATTCCACGTGACGAAATTGTCAGAAATTATATGATTTATATTTCTGTGCACTTTCTATTTCAATATACCTGAAAAATTTGATACCGTAGGCGGTGTTAAGAGTCTGATCTTAATTGCGGTCACTTAATTCACCAAGCAACACGGCAGGCCCACAAGCCGTGCAACACACAAGCGAGTGTACACAGCCTGTCACGGGCATGCACCCAGGCATGGTTTTCCGCTACACATTTTCCCGGCCTTCGATCATAAATTTTTTTAATTCCTACAGATTTGTTCCATTCAAACATTTCAATGAAATCAAAACAACCAAATTTTGTTTCAAAAACACCAATAACCACGTGAACCAACGGAGACAGTGATGAACAACATCGTGTTACGCTGTTAGGCCGGCTAATGCAAAATTTCTCTTCGTTCACGTGTAACCTTGCGATGACTAATGTGCGTATTTTCCTTGCCGTCCGTAATGAATTTTCACTCGTGCCTTTATCTGTGTCTAGTTCGATGGAACTCTTCTTGGTGAAAATGTGATTTGAAAATTTAACATCTTAGTCCAATAATCTTTGCGTGATACGACTTGTACCTTCCCAACATTGCGGACATGAGACAAGCACATGGGGAACAACGAATTTGATCGGACACTGAGCGGCACGTGATCAAATCCACCCAATGAGGAGCCTGGAAGTGCTCTCAGCATTTATAATGAGGTGAAGTGACGTCCATCCATTCCCATTCTGGCAAATTTTTGGAGGGATACCCCACGAATATTTTTTCTTAGCAAATAAGAGAGCTTGTTACATAGAAAGACGCACATCAGAGGATTCCATCAGTATAATAAATAATCACGAGATTGATAATGGTCGATACAAAACACCGTGACCGCTTGGGGTAATTTTTGCAGTTGTATCTTTCAAAAATGCATCGCGTTTTTGTGCGTGCGTCCACAGAGACGCAAAATGACAATGTTTTATTAATTTCCAGGCGTCATTTCTTTATTTTTTGCGCCTATGACGCAGGACGCAAGCTTAATGTGACCCCCTGAAGCCAGCTACTGTTTTGCCATGTACGGCAACTGTGTTACGCACTCAGCCCAGTTGTAATTATTAAATTAGCTGCCTACGAACAGCGTCAGTGTCACGGGAAAAAAGAAAAAAATGGATGAGAAAAAATTCCGGGAAGTTCTTGAGGATTGTTGGCAAGAGATGGGAGTAAATTATCAGGCGACCAAACACCAGGAGCAAGCATTATTTAAATTTTAATGTTATTGTTGAGAAGAAAGACACTTTTGTAATTTTACCAACAGGCAGTGGAAAAAGCCGAATATTCCAACTAATACCTGACCTGGTGAAACGGAAAACGCCTATTCCAGCCAAACCTGTAGTAATCTTAGTTTGCCCGCTTGGAAGTCTAATGAAATCTCATCAGCAAGAACTTGTATTCTGGGTGAAGGTGACGCCGGGAACATTTCCCATCGCAATGCACAGCACCCTGTTCCATTCTAACATCTTTTACTCCAGTAAGTCACAGATACACAAGCAGGTAAACCACGTTTGAGAAGGTGTCAATTGGATTACTCCCTTGGGTCCTCGACCTCGTGGAGTTATTTTGACTGCTGTGTGGGAAGTGACGTGTTGCTCGCATCTGATTGGACGACGCACAGCTCATTAATAATGCAGTAGGCAACTTTCACGATAAGCGAAGTACAATTCATTGGCCCAGCGGCGCCTGACAACGTTATCGCCAGATCTGCTAATTGCCTCTTGAAATGGTATTGCGACACGGCCGGGCAGACTTTCGCTGGGGCCAACATAGTGTATGGCCCCAAGAAAGTCTGCTTAGGAGGCAAACAAAGGCCAAGTTTAATAGACAAAAAATCTTTAATCAAAAATTGTGCAGGTTGTCACCATATTTTAGCCTGCATTTGTAAACACTTGTTACAAGCACCAGGAACCCAAAAAATGCCTGGAAGGAAAATTTTAGGCTGAACCAGCGGCTACTTGCTGTGAGAGAGAGTAAGATCAATATGCCATGCTGGGAGATGTGCCTTGGAAAGGCAAGATCAAATTATATCATTTTACTGGCTACTTCAGACTGAAATTTTTAAAATTTAAGCTCATAAACCTCTTGTGGGCGGCAAATTTGGAATGAGAAATCAAAAACGATGCTCTGAGTTCACATTAATACAATCACATTAAAAGCAAACAAGATTAGGTTAAGTTTTTTCCAAATCATCTACTTTTTAGCTGCATCCAATTGTGGAAATATACGACACAATTCCACATTTTTTATATTTGGGCAACAATATAATTTCTACCAAAAATTTTGGGTTATATGCCCAGTGGTTTTTTTTCATGATAATCATCAGACTTCTTGTTTTTAGATAAAATGGCCATTCTGAGTATATGTATCAGTATCTGGATAAAAATTGGCATAGAAATCTATGTAAAGCTACATTGTGATGTTCAACGTCATTTTTAGGTCAAAGAAAGGTCAAGTTTTATATAACCTGCGCATATCTCACAAACTGCCAAGATTTATAATTATTGATCTGTAGTTCAGAAGATTACGCCAAATGCGTTTTTAAGTAAACAAAAATTAGCCATTTGCCCATGTGGTGCTACGATGTGGTGAGACTTATTCAGAAAAGGACCCCACGACCTAAAAGAAGAGAAAGGGATGGTTCGCCCATGATCAAATTCCTAGCAAGTAAGATGTTATGTGGCAACTTCAAATCAGCAGCACAACAGCAATTAAGATGTTAATTCTGGCAGGTAATGGGGGTGAAATTCTGTCTTCATGTGGTCTCTGTCTGCACATACCTTCATGCAGTCAACCATGTCAAGTGACCATGGGTAAATGTGGTGACTGTGTGAATGGTAGTGTAGATTTCAAAGCAATCTGCTATCACATATTATTGCTTAAATGCAGTGCTGGTCAGGACTCTAATATATGCACTGTACATACATGATGTTTGTGTGATTAAAAACAACTACATCATAACCAAATTATGCATATAAATTCAGCCAATTTTCATCCCTCTGTCTGAGTTGCAATGCATGATTGTGTATCTCACAGGCCTACATGCTCTACAGGATACATAACAGGTGCAACAAACGTAGAGACAAACAGTGAACGTGAAGTTAACATGCAGGTTTATGCATATACAGATATGTCGCTTTGTGGTGCAACACAAAGTGTTTACAGACAACATTTTAGACTGACACGTCATTGGAAGGCCCATGTGTGACAAAATGGTGGCTGAACAAGACATGCACAGGAAATTGGGTCAATTTTCATAGCTGGTACAACACAAAATCGAATATTAAAACAAGATGTACTTTGAGGAAGTTTTCAAGACAGGTCAAATTTACTTTTTTATGATTTTGGGATTTTTTGCTTTCCATGTATCCAAATCAGTCCGATCATAAATGTGGACTCACAACAGACTTCTGCATTTCGTTAATTCACACATGATTGTGTTCAGTAAGATCGTGACACAAATATTGGCGAGGCTGCCTTAACGTGATTGACCTGCACGCTCTTGCTTTGCAGTGACTTTATTTAGTCAATATCCTGCATGAAGTGAAAGTGAGGAAGACATGGTTCAATGATCAGTGTGATTCTTTGTCAATAGACTCTAGGTAGTATTCTTACAGTTCGTTGACATTTACTGAAATGTGTCAACATTTTTGAATATTTTGAACCTTTTGTCTTGAGGTTCACCTTTATGGAAATTTGCATCATTATATTACGCAGCATTTTGGAAGCCGGTTTTGATGAATGGCTTAGAAAAAACCCAAGGAGTCATATAATTGAGTTTAAAATTTGATTTCTAATCAAATACCACGGAGTAAGCAGGTTTCAGTGATAAAATATGTTTTTTCTGCATAAAGATTTATTGTCTTTTGACAGAGTGGGTTACATCACTCATATTTTTTTTCTAAAAGAACCCCAGTGTTTGTATCATATCAACAACTACACAACTAGACAGCATAACATTTTATTGCTTCTCTCCTTCACGTGATTTTGCTCAATAAATGTGTGACTCATGTTATTCAGCACACTGGCAAAAAGGAATGAAAAAAATAGAAGATTCTCTTCTGTATTTGCTAAATATGATTATTATGACTGTTTCAGTGAAACTCCCGACCACACCTCCTTACATACCAGGAAAGTTTCCATCCAAAGACTGGGGCTACTACCAGAAGTATTGTTATAAGGCAATTATGACTCCCAAAAATTTTGTTAAAGCGGCACATGAGTGCTTCCAAATTTCCAGTGACATCGCCTCAATACACTCAAAGGAACTAAATGATGCCATTTATGAAGCCATACAGGGCGACAGAGCACATTATAAACGTGATTTGTGGATTGGTCTTACTCGACAACACCATAGTAAGCGATATATGTACTTTCAACATAGATCAATTAATCGTTAAGCCTAATATTTGGGCCTGACACGTGCCATTTTTCCTCTCTTTTCGATTCAGTGGAAGCTGTTAAGAGAAATGGTAATAAATACTCATTAGAGAAAGTGTGCCAATTGCATAAATGTTTAGATAATAATGGAGTGGTGCAAAGTCTACCATGCGATCCGCTGAAAGTGCACTGTAAAGCTAACAATGCTTTCATGAAAGCTCATAACATGTTGGCAAGATCCATTATTAATTTTTCTTTCTTTTTTTATTTTATTTCCCGCCTTGGCTATTATTTGATCAATTAGTCTTTGTCTGTGGATCTACTTTTCTATCTGTTTATAGCCAGTCAGTAATTTATCATTTTTCATCAAGAAACAAGCAGTTTTTATTTGCTGTTGTTTTATAGTGTGGTAGAGACTCTGGACGTTTTGTTCTATTCACCTTTTTGTAAAATATTCAAAAGCTTAGGGTTTGTGATGTGCATACTCAGAATACGACTTCAAAGTTCAGGTTGTTCTTTGTGTTTGTAGAGCAGCCGTGGGTCTGGGTTGATGGGACTCCTGTTCAGTACACAAACTGGAAAACTCCTTCTGAGGCTGCATCAAAAGATAATCACAACTGTGTCTATATGGAGGTCAGAACTGGAAAATGGCGTTCAAGTCGTTGCAGTTACTCATTCAGAGGATGCCTTTGCAAAACAGAAAAAGGTATATTTATGTGTAAATCAACACAAATATTTGATAATTACATAAGTTAAACACCAATACGTTTTTAAGAAGAACTTAAACTGTCTTTTGTATGGATAAAGCTGTGTATGGATATCAGTATGATGTAACAAGGAAATATGTTCTGCATTGCATAATTGTTTAACAGCACTCAGGGCCAAGTTTGGACTTAACCAACAGTTTTTCTTAGTACTCTTTGGGCGCAGTGGGCCTAAAGAAAAGCTGCTAACCTGGACAGTTTGTAGGGCTTCGTCAACCGCAGGCATGCGTCTTACTTCAATGGATGATCAGCTTACAATGAATTGTATAATAGTGTAATGATGCCCATTCAAAGGACATTGAGTTTTCTCTAAATTGGGAATGAAAGATTTAATCATTAAACTCCAAACTAAAAACGACGTTAAAGGTACTTTTAGCAAAATATTGCAAACCTATAATGAGATACTGCATTTCGAATATTAAAACAAGATGTACTTTGAGGAAGTTTTCAAGACCCGCCAAATTTACTTTTTTATGATTTTGGGATTTTTTGCTTTCCATGTATCCAAATCAGTCCGATCATAAATGTGGACTCACAACAGACTTCTGCATTTCGTTAATTTACACATGATTGTGTTCAGTAAGATCGTGACACAAATATTGGCAAGGCTGCCTTAACGTGCTTGACCTGCACGCTATTGCTTTGCAGTGACTTTATTTAGTCAATATCCTGCATGAAGTGAAAGTGAGGAAGACATGGTTCAATGATCAGTGTGATTCTTTGTCAATAGACACTAGGTAGTATTCTTACAGTTCGTTGACATTTACTGAACTGTGTCAACATTTTTTAATACTTTGAACCTTCTGTCTTGAGGTTCAACTTTATGGAAATTTGTCTCATTATATTACGCAGCATTTTGGAAGATGGTTTTGATGAATGGCTTAGAAAAAACCCAAGGAGTCATATAATTGAGTTTAAAATTTGATTTCTAATCAAATACCACGGAGTAAGCAGGTTTCAGTGATAAAATATGTTTTTTCTGCATAAAGATTTATTGTCTTTTGACAGAGTGGATTACATCACTCATATTTTTTTTCTAAAAGAACCCCAGTGTTTGTATCATATCAACAACTACACAACTAGACAGCATAACATTTTATTGCTTCTCTCCTTCACGTGATTTTGCTCAATAAATGTGTGACTCATGTTATTCAGCACACTGGCAAAAAGGAATGAAAAAAATAGAAGATTCTCTTCTGTATTTGCTAAATATGATTATTATGACTGTTTCAGTGAAACTCCCAACCACACCTCCTTACATACCAGGAAAGTGTCCATCCAAAGACTGGGGCTACTACCAGAAGTATTGTTATAAGGCAATTATGACTCCCAAAAATTTTGTTAAAGCGGCACATGAGTGCTTCCAAATTTCCAGTGACATCGCCTCAATACACTCAAAGGAACTAAATGATGCCATTTATGAAGCCATACAGGGCGACAGAGCACATTATAAACGTGATTTGTGGATTGGTCTTACTCGACAACACCATAGTAAGCGATATATGTACTTTCAACATAGATCAATTAATCGTTAAGCCTAATATTTGGGCCTGACACGTGCCATTTTTCCTCTCTTTTCGATTCAGTGGAAGCTGTTAAGAGAAATGGTAATAAGTACTCATTAGAGAAAGTGTGCCAATTGCATAAATGTTTAGATAATAATGGAGTGGTGCAAAGTCTACCATGCGATCCGCTGAAAGTGCACTGTAAAGCTAACAATGCTTTCATGAAAGCTCATAACATGTTGGCAAGATCCATTATTAATTTTTCTTTCTTTTTTTATTTTATTTCCCGCCTTGGCTATTATTTGATCAATTAGTCTTTGTCTGTGGATCTACTTTTCTATCTGTTTATAGCCAGTCAGTAATTTATCATTTTTCATCAAGAAACAAGCAGTTTTTATTTGCTGTTGTTTTATAGTGTGGTAGAGACTCTGGACGTTTTGTTCTATTCACCTTTTTGTAAAATATTCAAAAGCTTAGGGTTTGTGATGTGCATACTCAGAATACGACTTCAAAGTTCAGGTTGTTCTTTGTGTTTGTAGAGCAGCCGTGGGTCTGGGTTGATGGGACTCCTGTTCAGTACACAAACTGGAAAACTCCTTCTGAGGCTGCATCAAAAGATAATCACAACTGTGTCTATATGGAGGTCAGAACTGGAAAATGGCGTTCAAGTCGTTGCAGTTACTCATTCAGAGGATGCCTTTGCAAAACAGAAAAAGGTATATTTATGTGTAAATCAACACAAATATTTGATAATTACATAAGTTAAACACCAATACGTTTTTAAGAAGAACTTAAACTGTCTTTTGTATGGATAAAGCTGTGTATGGATATCAGTATGATGTAACAAGGAAATATGTTCTGCATTGCATAATTGTTTAACAGCACTCAGGGCCAAGTTTGGACTTAACCAACAGTTTTTCTTAGTACTCTTTGGGCGCAGTGGGCCTAAAGAAAAGCTGCTAACCTGGACAGTTTGTAGGGCTTCGTCAACCGCAGGCATGCGTCTTACTTCAATGGATGATCAGCTTACAATGAATTGTATAATAGTGTAATGATGCCCATTCAAAGGACATTGAGTTTTCTCTAAATTGGGAATGAAAGATTTAATCATTAAACTCCAAACTAAAAACGACGTTAAAGGTACTTTTAGCAAAATATTGCAAACCTATAATGAGATACTGCATTTCGAATATTAAAACAAGATGTACTTTGAGGAAGTTTTCAAGACCCGCCAAATTTACTTTTTTATGATTTTGGGATTTTTTGCTTTCCATGTATCCAAATCAGTCCGATCATAAATGTGGACTCACAACAGACTTCTGCATTTCGTTAATTTACACATGATTGTGTTCAGTAAGATCGTAGCACAAATATTGGCAAGGCTGCCTTAACGTGCTTGACCTGCACGCTATTGCTTTGCAGTGACTTTATTTAGTCAATATCCTGCATGAAGTGAAAGTGAGGAAGACATGGTTCAATGATCAGTGTGATTCTTTGTCAATAGACACTAGGTAGTATTCTTACAGTTCGTTGACATTTACTGAACTGTGTCAACATTTTTTAATACTTTGAACCTTCTGTCTTGAGGTTCACCTTTATGGAAATTTGTCTCATTATATTACGCAGCATTTTGGAAGATGGTTTTGATGAATGGCTTAGAAAAAACCCAAGGAGTCATATAATTGAGTTTAAAATTTGATTTCTAATCAAATACCACGGAGTAAGCAGGTTTCAGTGATAAAATATGTTTTTTCTGCATAAAGATTTATTGTCTTTTGACAGAGTGGATTACATCACTCATATTTTTTTTCTAAAAGAACCCCAGTGTTTGTATCATATCAACAACTACACAACTAGACAGCATAACATTTTATTGCTTCTCTCCTTCACGTGATTTTGCTCAATAAATGTGTGACTCATGTTATTCAGCACACTGGCAAAAAGGAATGAAAAAAATAGAAGATTCTCTTCTGTATTTGCTAAATATGATTATTATGACTGTTTCAGTGAAACTCCCAACCACACCTCCTTACATACCAGGAAAGTGTCCATCCAAAGACTGGGGCTACTACCAGAAGTATTGTTATAAGGCAATTATGACTCCCAAAAATTTTGTTAAAGCGGCACATGAGTGCTTCCAAATTTCCAGTGACATCGCCTCAATACACTCAAAGGAACTAAATGATGCCATTTATGAAGCCATACAGGGCGACAGAGCACATTATAAACGTGATTTGTGGATTGGTCTTACTCGACAACACCATAGTAAGCGATATATGTACTTTCAACATAGATCAATTAATCGTTAAGCCTAATATTTGGGCCTGACACGTGCCATTTTTCCTCTCTTTTCGATTCAGTGGAAGCTGTTAAGAGAAATGGTAATAAGTACTCATTAGAGAAAGTGTGCCAATTGCATAAATGTTTAGATAATAATGGAGTGGTGCAAAGTCTACCATGCGATCCGCTGAAAGTGCACTGTAAAGCTAACAATGCTTTCATGAAAGCTCATAACATGTTGGCAAGATCCATTATTAATTTTTCTTTCTTTTTTTATTTTATTTCCCGCCTTGGCTATTATTTGATCAATTAGTCTTTGTCTGTGGATCTACTTTTCTATCTGTTTATAGCCAGTCAGTAATTTATCATTTTTCATCAAGAAACAAGCAGTTTTTATTTGCTGTTGTTTTATAGTGTGGTAGAGACTCTGGACGTTTTGTTCTATTCACCTTTTTGTAAAATATTCAAAAGCTTAGGGTTTGTGATGTGCATACTCAGAATACGACTTCAAAGTTCAGGTTGTTCTTTGTGTTTGTAGAGCAGCCGTGGGTCTGGGTTGATGGGACTCCTGTTCAGTACACAAACTGGAAAACTCCTTCTGAGGCTGCATCAAAAGATAATCACAACTGTGTCTATATGGAGGTCAGAACTGGAAAATGGCGTTCAAGTCGTTGCAGTTACTCATTCAGAGGATGCCTTTGCAAAACAGAAAAAGGTATATTTATGTGTAAATCAACACAAATATTTGATAATTACATAAGTTAAACACCAATACGTTTTTAAGAAGAACTTAAACTGTCTTTTGTATGGATAAAGCTGTGTATGGATATCAGTATGATGTAACAAGGAAATATGTTCTGCATTGCATAATTGTTTAACAGCACTCAGGGCCAAGTTTGGACTTAACCAACAGTTTTTCTTAGTACTCTTTGGGCGCAGTGGGCCTAAAGAAAAGCTGCTAATCTGGACAGTTTGTAGGGCTTAGTCAACCGCAGGCATGCGTCTTACTTCAATGGATGATCAGCTTACAATGAATTGTATAATAGTATAATGATGCCCATTCAAAGGACATTGAGTTTTCTCTAAATTGGGAATGAAAGATTTAATCATTAAACTCCAAACTAAAAACGACGTTAAAGGACTTTTAGCAAAATATTGCAAACCTCTAATGAGATACTGCATTTCGTCAGACTAAATAGTGTTAATTTGTTTCATGGATTCAATATAATAACATCTGACTTTATACTGCTCAGCAAGTAGAACTGCAGTTATGACTGACTCGTGGCCCTGGAGTTACTGTTTGAAAACAATAAGTCAAGTTTGTCACAGTTGAGTGAATACTGCTCATTTCTGGCCAATGGCTTGGGACCGCTTATGACTGACTAACGGCCCTGATGTGGGTAAAGCCAACCTGAGTAATTTTTGACAATGAGTAAATTCGCACTGACATGATAGCCTAAAATGTGTTAATGGTGAATATTCATACCGAATTATCGAAAAAAGATACAATTTAATAGCAAAACAGGCAAGTCGAAATCTCTAAACTATTGAATTTGGTTCTTAATGAAACTAATAAAATTTAGAACCAATACTACCAAATCTCAAAATCTGTGACAAAAATGTGCTTTGTCCAATAGTTTCCATCAGAGAAGGATTATTAACTACTCGGAAGATAAACTCATTTATTTTGTGATTGGCTTTAATGCAAAACCTGTCATTTGAGACTCGGACATCCATATCCAGAAATACTTCTCGGAAATTACTTAATTGTTTCACTCCAGAGGTATATCTTTGGTGTAAATTTCTCCAGCAATTTCATCAAAATTTTGCACATTTGTATAATCAATGTCATCAATATACCTCGTAAAGTTTGATAATTGTGTGGCCATACTAAAGTCCTTTTCCATCAATTGATTCATATACTTACATTCAAACTAGGTTAAATATTAATCAGTGAGTAACGAGGAACAGCTGGTACCCATTGAGATCCATTTATTTGTTGAAAAACGAATGGCCCATATTGAATAAAAAGTAATACCCAAAGGAAATTTTATATCATCTGTCAAAGTTTTAACAGTGTAAGATTTTCATTTACTGTTTGATTATTAATTATGTGACCAATATGCGTTCTTTGAATATGAATCAATATATATGTATGGTTTACCATTATGTTTAAACATTTTGCTAATTGGTTCTGAAAGAGAACTTTATCTATGGATACATGTGTGTAAAGTGTCTAAAATCAAAACATTGGATACTTTCCGCTTTTAAATCTTTTGATTTTTAATACAAACTCGGAAGAACTGGTAATACTCCAAACGCAATTAATTTCAGTTTCTAGGAATTTCATTGCAGTATTTACAGCAAGGATATCTAATTGCAGTCAACAAAAGTCCTACTTTCTTTCATACTTGTTTTGTTGTACATTTTGAAGCACCAGCTATGAATCTTGGTTTGAAAGGGCCTGTATGCAATTTGGGTATCCAGGTAAAAATTGGTCTGAACGTGTCCTCTTCAAATATTTTGACAGTAAAACATCTTAGCACCTAATTGTTATGGGTAAACGTCAAATTAAGAATGGATTGCTCATGTAATCTTTATACGCCATTTCCTCTTGTGTCAAAATATTGTTCATGCCAAGTTCCTTTCTTGAAACATACACATAATATTTTTTTGGAGGATGACCTCAAAATTGTTGAAAATTAGTGATTACAAATCTTCTTTCCAATTCTTTAACTGCATTCAAAACTTCAGACTGGCTTTAAATTTACCTTACAGAAAATCTCAATGCGGGATTTGTAACAACAAATTACATTTCTAAAGACGTTTGTAAACCATGCATCAAATTTCTAAAATTATATTTTTCTTTCTTTGCCCATTTCTTACCATAGAATTCAAAAGCACACCTATCCAGAAAAATATTGTTGATTTTAAACTCAGGACATACTCGAAATTTTGTACCTTTTTTCATCATACGTTTTAAAACATTTTTTTATCACATCCGAATTAACTGCAAACAGATGTTTCTGGTATGTATCGCCAAAATTGGTATATTTATTATCTGACATACATCCGGCATATTTGCAAGCAAAGTTCATTATTGCAAGCATGCTCTTTAGCACAGTACTATTTGAAGCCGATGTGTCCTTTGTCTTCATCAGTATCTTACTCTAGACCTCCGGTTCCAAGTACCCCCAAAGCTTACACACGCAACCCATCCAGCTCATTTGCCAGTTCTCAGCTACCATCAAGTTCTCCAGCGGTGTCTATCGCCACTCAGTCCAGTACAGTTGTATCTAACATCACAACAACTGAAAAATACATAGTGCACCCAGATCCAACAGGCAGTCATATTGATTTTCACCAATTATCATAAGGAATGGGCAGAACAGACCTAAAATTAAAGTAAAATATAGGGAAGTCCAAATAAGTGGGGGTTTGTTTCATGTTTGAACACTTGTTACAAGCACCAGGAACCTTGAAAAAGCCTGGAAGGAAACCTAAGGTTAAACCAAACCATACTTGCTCTTACCTGATCGCTGTGACACAGAGTGAAACCAATTTGGCATGCTGAAAGATGTCCCTGGGAGAGGCAAGATCGATTGAGATCATTTTCCTGGTAACATAACCCTAGGGCAAATAAACCCAAAAGTGAGCATTAGTATAGTCATTTTTAGGTATCATGTTGGATACCTATGGTAAGGAAAGTTATATTAGCTGAAATTTGGCATGTTCATAGACCATAATACTGCAGAAATAGGGGAACCCAATCATTGACCTTCACATGACATTGAAGTAAAGTTGCTATTCACTCTTGTGATCTGGATAAGTTTTTTTTTTCTTTTGGCTTTTTTTTTTTTCTTTGTAACACGTTTGTTATGAGTAATATCAAAAAGCGAAGGCTACAATTTGTAAAACGCTTTGCGTAGAACATTCCTTTTTTTTTAAAATTAGCTTAAAAGTGAAAAAAAATGATCTTAGGGGTATTTTGCGGTAGCTTATTTCATTTTGACATTACAGGCAAACATATATACATGATAAACAGAGGTTATGCTCATTTAATTACTAGCTTTAAAAAGTTCATTGAAATTATCTTATGTTGTAAAGAAATTAAAATGTGTCCATATAGAGGTAAGAACTGGAAAATAGCGTTCAAGCTTGTGCAGTGGCTATTTCAGATGATGCCTCTGCAAAACAGAAAAGAGTATATTTATGCATAAATTAACACAGATATGTTGATGATTATGTGAATAAAACACCAAACCTTCCTTAAGAAGAATAACACCTAATCTGCATGCATAAAGCTGTGTCTGGATAGCATCAAAAATATATTTCAAGGCAATATGTTCTGGTATTGCGCAACATCAATGTTTAATATCTCTCAGGGCCAGGGTTTTACTGAATCAGCAGTTTTCGTTGGTGCCCTTTGGGCGCAATGTGCCTAAAGTGTGCAAACAGAGCTGTTAATCTAGCCCTTTCCTCTGGCTTTGTCAACTGTAAGCATGGTCTTACTTGAACAAATGTTCGACTTACAGAGAATGTTATAATACTATAATTTTGCGCATTGAAAGCACATTGACTTTTAATTTGGCAATGACAGAGTTTATCATGAAACTGGCCCTTCACAGTCAAAGCAAGGTTCAAGGGTTTAGGGTGAAACAAATCTAAGGCGATATTGAATTCCGTCATACTGAATCGCGTTAACTCGTTTCAGAGATTCAATTTAATAAAACTTGCCTATATACTGCTCACCAAGTAAAACTAGAATTTCTCAAATGCTTTTCACACACTGAAACGACTTCTGTGCGTTCCTGTGATGGTGGTTCGTTGTGCAGATACCCTACAATATTCCTCATGCCGTCCACAAGTCAAAATATTTTCACTATGTGTGATATAATTCACTAACAAATTTCATTATTGCAAGCATGCTCTATAACACAGTGCTTTGTTGAAGTCGATATTTGCTCTCTTTTCATCAGTACCCTTCACGACACTTCCGGGTCCAAGTACCGCCAAAGCTTCCACACGCAACCCATCCAGCCCCTATGCCAGTTCTCAACTACCATCAAGTTCACCAGCAGTATCGATCGCCACAAGGTTCAGTAGAGTTGTATCTACCATCACAACTGACAAAAACACGATACCCCCAATTTCAACAGGTAATCACGTTAATTTTCATCACTTATTTACAAAGGCCATGCTTAATAGACAAAAATCTTTAATAAAACATTGTGCAGGTTCTCGCTATATTTTAGCATGCATTTGTAAACACTTGTTACAAGCACCAGGAACCAAAACAATGCCTGGAAGGAAAATTTTAGGCTGAACGAGCAGCTACTTGCTCTTACTTGATCCTAGTGAGAGAGAGTAAGATCAATGTGCCATGCTTGGAGATGTGCCTTGGAAAGGCAAGATCAAATTAGATCATTTTACTGGCTACTTCAGACTGGGGCCAATGATGCAAAAGTGGGTATCAGAATAGCAATATTTGGGTGATATTTTGGATACCTATGGAAGATAAATCTCTATTTCATAAAACTTGCCATATTGATCCATCATTCTAATAGATAAATGGACATAATAAGTTACCTTGGCATGACCTTGAGGTAACCTTGCAAGTCACTTTAGTGAAGTGGATAGGTTTTTAGGCTTTTTATCGTTTTTGAACATGTTTATAACAGGAAATCACAACAAGCAAAGACAATAATTTTGTGTAACATCTTGCAAAATTTACCCACAAATTAAAAAAAAATGTACAAGGTGCATGTTGCAGTAGTTTATTCCATTTTTACAGAACAGGTATACATCTGTATTAAAAATAGGTCAAACAGAAAGATTACATTCATTTATTAGCTAATTGTTTTTGAAAAAATCGTTCCAAATTCTTATGTTTTAATAACATTTCGTCCATTTAAAATTTTAGCTCATAAACCCATTGTTGGCGTCCAACTTGGACTGAGAAATCAAAAACAATGCTCTGAGTTCGCATTTATATAATCACACCAGAAGTAAACAAGGTTAGGTTAAGTTTTTCTTTCAAAATCATCTACTTTTTTCGCTGCATCCAATTGTGGACATATTTTTATGACGCAATTCCACATTTTTGATATTTGGGCATCAATATAATTTCTACCCCACATTTTGGTTTACATGCCCAATGTTTTTTTTTTTTTTTATTTTCATGATTATCATCAGACGTCTTGTTTTTGGATGAAATGGCCATTCTGAGTATATGTATCAGTATCTGGATACAAATTGGTGTGGAAATCTGTTTACTGCTACATTTTGATGTTCAACGTCATTTCTAGGTCAAAGAAAAGTCAAGTTTTATATAACGTGGTCATATCTCACAAACTGCTAAGATTTATGAATATTGATCTGTAGTTCAGATGATTATGCCAAAGCGTTTTTAAATAAACAAATTAGCCATTTGCCCCTATGGCCCTGAGATATGGTGAGACTTGTTCAGAAAAGGACTCCACGCCCTAAAAGAAAGGAAATGGATGGTTGGCCCATGATCAAATTCCTAGCAAGTAAGATGTTATGTGGTCATTTCAAATCAGCACCACACCATCAATTAAGATGTTAATTCTGGCAGGTAATCGGGATTAAACCCTGTCTTCATGTGGTCTCTGTCTGCACACACCTTCATGCAGTCAATCATGTCATGGTGACCATGGGTAAATGTGGTGACTGTGTCAATGGTGGTGAAGATTACAAAGCAATCTATTTTCACATTATATTGCTTAAACACAGCTGGCCAGGACTCTAACATATGCACTGTTATTATTTCAGTGATTAAAAACAACTACATCATAACCAAATTATGCATATATATTCAGCCAATATTCACCCCTCTGTCTGTGTTGCAATGCATGATTGTGTATTCCACAGGCCTACATGCACCACATGATAAATAATAGGAGCAAGAAACGCCGAGACAAACAGTGAACGTGAAGTTATCATGCAGGTTTATGAATATACAGCTATGTTGCTTTGTGGTGCAAAGTGTTGACAGAAAATTTTTTAGACTGACATGTCATTGGAAGGCCCCTGTGTGAGAAAATGATGGCTGGACAAAATGTCCACTGGAAACAAGGTCAATTTTTATAGTTGGTGCAACATAAAGTCAAATATTGAAACAAGGTGTACTTTGTGGAAGTTTTCAAGACCGGCCAAATTTACTTTTTTATGATTTTGGGTTTTTTGCTTTCCATGTATCCAAATCAGTCCCATCATAAATGTGGACTCTTCTGCATTTCCTTAATTTACACATGATTGTGTTCTGTCAGATCGTGACACAAACATTGGCAAGGCTGCCTTTAACGTGCTTGACCTGCACGTTATTGCTTTGCAGTGACTTTGTTTAGTCAATATCCTGCATACATCGAAAGTGAGGAAGACATGCTTCAATGATCAGTGTGATCCTTTGTCAACAGATACTAGGTAGTATTGTTGCAGTTCGTCAATATTTACTCAAATGTGTTAACTTTTTTTGAAATATTTGGAACCTTTTGACTTGAGGTTCACCTTTATGGAAGTTTGCCTCATTATATTACGCAGGGTTTGGTAGCATATTTTGAAGAATGGCTTAGAAAAAAACCTACAGGGTACTGGCTAAGACAAAAGAATGTAGTTTCTGTTTTTGAAAGGAGTCATATAACTGAGTTTAAAATTATATTTTTCATCAAATACCACGGTGTAAGCAGGTATCAGTGATAAAATATGTTTGTTTTTGAATCAAGATTAATTTTCTTTTGACGGAGTGGATTACATCCCTCATATTTTTTCTTAAAGAACCTCATCCTTTGTATCATATTAACCATTACACAGCTAGACAGCATAACATTTAATTGCTTCGTTCCTTCACGTGATTTTGCTCAATACATGTGTGACTCATGTTTTTCAGCAGACTGGAAAAAGGAATTAAAGAAAAAAATTAGAAGATTCTCTTCTGTATTTGGTAATAATGATTTTTATGACTGTTTCAGTGAAACTTCCGACCACACCTCCTTACATACCAGGAAAGTGTCCGTCCAAAGACTGGGGCTACTACCACAAGTATTGTTATAAGGCAATTATGACTCCCAAAGATTTTGCTAAAGCGGCACATGAGTGCTTCCAAATTTCCAGTGACATCGCCTCAATACACTCAAAGGAACTGAATGATGCCATTTATGAAGCCATACAGGGCGACAGAGCACATTATAAACGTGATTTGTGGATTGGTCTTGCTCGACAACACCATAGTAAGTGAAATATGTACTTTCAACATAGATCAATTAAATGTAATATTTGGGCCTAACACGTGCCATCTTTCCTGTCTTATTTGATTTCAGTGGAAGCTGTTAAGAAAAATGGGAATCAATACTCATGAGAGAAAGTGTGTAACTTGCATAAAAGTTTGAATAATGAACGGAATGCAAAGTCTACCATGCGATCCACTGAAAGCGCACTGTAAAGCTTATCAATGCTTTCATGAAGGCTCATAACATGATGGCTTTCCATTATCAATTTTTCTTTCCTTTTCGTTTCATTGCCCGCCTTGGCTAGTATTTGATCAATTAGTCCTTGTCTGTGGATCTACTTTTCTATCTATTTACAGCCAATAAGCAATTTATCATTTTTCATCAAGAAAACAAGCAGGGTTTTTTTTTTTTTTTTTTTTTGCTGCTGTTTTATGATGTGGTCAAGACTCGGGACGTTTTGTTCTATTCACGTTTTTGTAAAATATTCAAAAGTTTAACTACTGGATCATTTGTTTGTGATGTGCATACTCAGAATACGACTTCAAAGTTGAGGTTGTTCTTTGTGTTTGTAGAGCAGCCATGGGTCTGGGTTGATGGGTCTCCTGTTCAGTACACAAACTGGAAAACTCCTTCCGAGGCTGCATCAAAGGATAATCACAACTGTGTCTATATGGAGGTTAGAACTGGAAAATGGCGTTCAAGTCGTTGCAGTTACTCATTCAGAGGATGCCTTTGCAAAACAGAAAAAGGTATATTTATGTGTAAATCAACACAAATATTTGATAATTACATAAGTTAAACACCAATACGTTTTTAAGAAGAACTTAAACTGTCTTTTGTGTGGATAAAGCTGTGTCTGGATACTATCAGTATAATATATCAAGGAAATATGTTCTGTATTGCATAAATGTTTAACAACACTCAGAGCCAAGTTTGGACTAAACCAACAGTTTTTCTTGGTACCCTTTGTGCGTAGTGGGCCTAAAAAAAGCTGCTTACCTGGATCGTTTGTAGGGCTTAGTCAACTTCAGGTATGTGAGTTTTCTCTAAATTGGCAATGAAAGAGTTAATCATGAAACTCTAAACCCAAGACAACGTTCAAGGGTTTATTGCAAAATATTGCAAACATCTAATGAGATACGGCATTCCTTCAGACTAAATAATGTTAATTTGATTCAGGGATTCAATATAATAGCATCTGACTTTATACTGCTCAGGAAGTAAAACTGCAGTTTTCCCAAATGCTTTGGATGTACTGAAAAGACTTTCATCATTTCTGGAATAGTGTTTCATTGTGCTGATAGTCTGTATGAATAAGATTATGACCACTAGGAAGTGGTTTTTGGCGAAAACACACAAATACAACCAGAATTTTGACACGGGCTGCATAAGCCCAAATATGGTAAAGGGTGTTCAGTGGCTGACTACCCAGAACACGGTTTGGAACCTTTGGCCGTACATGTATCTCTGAGCAGCAGCTCCTTGTCTTAGCAGAATATTCAGCAGAGGCAGCCAACGTTATAAAAAATAAATTTGAGCATGGCAAATGATAAATTAGCTAGATAAGTGAAGCGTTCCTTATAAATGCACAGCTTCAATATGAATAAAGAATACCCACCAAGCCAAACATAATTACTATATTTCTATAGTGGAAGTTAAGATCAGAACAAAATGACCTACCCCTGAACTAATACGTGCCCTTTCTACCTGGATACCTCAACTTAGTCCTACAACCAGCCAGTGTATAACTTGCCCACAAGCAAACTGGGGCATTATATTCAGCCTCAATGATTATAAAATAAACAGTTTTAGCTACAGACATGTACAAACCCAGTAAATTCCTGACAAGTACTCTGACAATGCACATCCTGTACCAGCAATGTGAACCAAATCCCATGATAACACCTCCTCCTCACTATAAAAGTTTCAAAAAAAAAACAACAAACAAACTCTATTTTGTTGCCATTTGATCCATAAACTTACATTCAAACCAGATTAAATATTAATCAGTGAGTAACGGGGAACAGCTGGTACCCATTGAGATCCATTTATTTGCTGAAAATCGAATGGTCCATTTTGAACAAAAGAAATATCGAAAGGAACTTTTATAGCATCTATCAAAGTTTTAACAGTGCAATATTTTCATTTACGTTTTGATTATTAATTATGTGACCAATATGCGTTCTTTGAATATGAATCAATATATATGTATGGTTTACCATTATGTTTAAACATTTTGCTAATTGGTTCTGAAAGAGAACTTTATCTATGGATACATGTGTGTAAAGTGTCTAAAATCAAAACATTGGATACTTTCCTCTTTTGATTTTTAATACAAACTCGGAAGAACTGGTTATACTCCAAACGCAATTAATTTCAGTTTCTAGGAATTTCATTGCAGTATTTACAGCAAGGATATCTAATTGCAGTCAACAAAAGTCCTACTTTCTTTCATACTTGTTTTGTTGTACATTTTGAAGCACCAGCAATGAATCTTCGTTTGAAAGGGCCTGTATGCAATTTGGGTATCCAGGTAAAAATTGGTCTGAACGTGTCCTCTTCAGAAATTTTGACAGTAAAACATCTTAGCACCTAATTGTTATGGGTAAACGTCAAATTAAGAATGGATTGCTCATGTAATCTTTATACGCCATTTCCTCTTGTGTCAAAATATTGTTCATACCAAGTTCCTTTCTTGAAACATACACATAATATTTTTTTTGAGGATGACCTCAAAATTGTTGAAAATTAGTGATTACAAATCTTCTTTCCAATTCTTTAACTGCATTCGAAACTTCAGACTTGCTTTAAATTTACCTTACAGAAAATCTCAATGCGGGATTTGTAACAACAAATTACATTTCTAAAGACGTTTGCAAAGGTTGATAACCATGCATCAAATTTCTGAAATTATATTTTTCTTTCTTTGCCCATTTCTTACCATAGAATTCAAAAGCACACCTATCCAGAAAAATATTGTTGATTTTAAACTCAGGACATACTCGAAATTTTGTACCTTTTTTCATCATACGTTTTAAAACATTTTTTTATCACATCCGAATTACCTGCAAACAGATGTTTCTGGTATGTATCACCAAAATTGGTATATTTATTATCTGACATACATCCGGCATATTTACAAGCAAAGTTCATTATTGCAAGCATGCTCTTTAGCACAGTACTATTTGAAGCCAATGTGTGCTTTGTCTTCATCAGTATCTTACACTAGACCTCCGGTTCCAAGTACCCCTAAGCTTACACACGCAACCCATCCAGCTCATTTGCCAGTTCTCAGCTACCATCAAATTTTCCAGCAGTGTCTATCGCCACTCAGTCCAGTACAGTTGTATCTACCATCACAACAACTGAAAAATACATGGTGCACCCAGATCCAACAGGCAGTCATATTGATTTTCACCAATTATCATAAGGAATGGGCAGAAAAGACCTAAAATTAAAGCAAAATATAGGGAAGTCCAAATAAGTGGGGGTTTGTTTCATGTTTGAACACTTGTTACAAGCACCAAGAACGTTGAAAAGCCTGGAAGGAACCCTAAGGTTAAACCAAACCCTACTTGCTCTTACCTGATCGCTGTGGCACAGAGTGAAACCAATTTGGCATGCTGAAAGATGTCCCTGGGAGAGGCAAGATCGATTGAGATCATTTTCCTGGTAACATAACCCTAGGGCAAATAAACCCAAAAGTGAGCATTAGTATAGTCATTTTTAGGTATCATGTTGGATACCTATGGTAAGGAAAGTTATATTAGCTGAAATTTGGCATGTTCATAGACCATAATACTGCAGAAATAGGGGAACCCAATCATTGACCTTCACATGACATTGAAGTAAAGTTGCTAGTCACTCTTGTGATCTGGATAAGTTTTTTTTTTCTTTTGGCTTTTTTTTTTTCTTTGTAACACGTTTGTTATGAGTAATATCAAAAAGCGAAGGCTACAATTTGTAAAACACTTTGCGTAGAACATTCCTTTTTTTTTAAATTAGCTTAAAAGTGAAAAAAAAAATGATCTTGGGGGTATTTTGCGGTAGCTTATTTCATTTTGACATTACAGGCAAACATATATACATGATAAACAGAGGTTATGCTCATTTAATTAATAGCTTTAAAAAGTTCATTGAAATCACTTACGTTGTAAAGAAATTAAAATGTGTCCATATAGAGGTAAGAACTGGAAAATAGCGTTCAAGCTTGTGCAGTGGCTATTTCAGATGATGCCTCTGCAAAACAGAAAAGAGTATATTTATGCATAAATTAACACAGATATGTTGATGATTATGTAAATAAAACACCAAACCTTCCTTAAGAAGAATAACACCTAATATGCATGCATAAAGCTGTGTCTGGATAGCATCAAAAATATATTTCAAGGCAATATGTTCTGGTATTGCGCAACATCAATGTTTAATATCTCTCAGGGCCAGGGTTTTACTGAATCAGCAGTTTTCGTTGGTGCCCTTTGGGCGCAATGTGCCAAAAGTGTGCAAACAGAGCTGTTAATCTAGCCCCTTCCTCTGGCTTTGTCAACTGTAAGCATGGTCTTACTTGAACAAATGTTCGACTTACAGAGAATGTTATAATACTATAATTTTGCGCATTGAAAGCACATTGACTTTTAATTTGGCAATGACAGAGTTTATCATGAAACTGGCCCTTCACAGTCAAAGCAAGGTTCAAGGGTTTAGGGTGAAACAAATCTAAGGCGATATTGAATTCCGTCATACTGAATCGCGTTAACTCGTTTCAGAGATTCAATTTAATAAAACTTGCCTATATACTGCTCACCAAGTAAAACTAGAATTTCTCAAATGCTTTTCACACACTGAAACGACTTCTGTGCGTTCCTGTGATGGTGGTTCGTTGTGCAGATACCCTACAATATTCCTCATGCCGTCCACAAGTCAAAATATTTTCACTATGTGTGATATAATTCACTAACAAATTTCATTATTGCAAGCATGCTCTATAACACAGTGCTTTGTTGAAGTCGATATTTGCTCTCTTTTCATCAGTACCCTACACGAGACTTCCGGGTCCAAGTACCGCCAAAGCTTCCACACGCAACCCATCCAGCCCCTATGCCAGTTCTCAACTACCATCAAGTTCACCAGCAGTATCGATCGCCACAAGGTTCAGTAGAGTTGTATCTACCATCACAACTGACAAAAACACGATACCCCCAATTTCAACAGGTAATCACGTTAATTTTCATCACTTATTTACAAAGGCCATGCTTAATAGACAAAAAATCTTTAATAAAACATTGTGCAGGTTCTCGCTATATTTTAGCATGCATTTGTAAACACTTGTTACAAGCACCAGGAACCAAAACAATGCCTGGAAGGAAAATTTTAGGCTGAACGAGCAGCTACTTGCTCTTACTTGATCCTTGTGAGAGAGAGTAAGATCAATGTGCCATGCTTGGAGATGTGCCTTGGAAAGGCAAGATCAAATTAGATCATTTTACTGGCTACTTCAGACTGGGGCCAATGATGCAAAAGTGGGTATCAGAATAGCAATATTTGGGTGATATTTTGGATACCTATGGAAGATAAATCTCCATTTCATAAAACTTGCCATATTGATCCATCATTCTAATAGATAAATGGACATAATAAGTTACCTTGGCATGACCTTGAGGTAACCTTGCAAGTCACTTTAGTGAAGTGGATAGGTTTTTAGGCTTTTTATCGTTTTTGAACATGTTTATAACAGGAAATCACAACAAGCAAAGACAATAATTTTGTGTAACATCTTGCAAAATTTACCCACAAATTAAAAAAAAATGTACAAGGTGCATGTTGCAGTAGTTTATTCCATTTTTACAGAACAGGTATACATCTGTATTAAAAATAGGTCAAACAGAAAGATTACATTCATTTATTAGCTAATTGTTTTTGAAAAAATCGTTCCAAATTCTTATGTTTTAATAACATTTCGTCCATTTAAAATTTTAGCTCATAAACCCATTGTTGGCGTCCAACTTGGACTGAGAAATCAAAAACAATGCTCTGAGTTCGCATTTATATAATCACACCAGAAGTAAACAAGGTTAGGTTAAGTTTTTCTTTCAAAATCATCTACTTTTTTCGCTGCATCCAATTGTGGACATATTTTTATGACGCAATTCCACATTTTTGATATTTGGGCATCAATATAATTTCTACCCCACATTTTGGTTTACATGCCCAATGTTTTTTTTTTTTTTTATTTTCATGATTATCATCAGACGTCTTGTTTTTGGATGAAATGGCCATTCTGAGTATATGTATCAGTATCTGGATACAAATTGGTGTGGAAATCTGTTTACTGCTACATTTTGATGTTCAACGTCATTTCTAGGTCAAAGAAAAGTCAAGTTTTATATAACGTGGTCATATCTCACAAACTGCTAAGATTTATGAATATTGATCTGTAGTTCAGATGATTATGCCAAAGTGTTTTTAAATAAACAAATTAGCCATTTGCCCCTATGGCCCTGAGATATGGTGAGACTTGTTCAGAAAAGGACTCCACGCCCTAAAAGAAAGGAAATGGATGGTTGGCCCATGATCAAATTCCTAGCAAGTAAGATGTTATGTGGTCATTTCAAATCAGCACCACACCATCAATTAAGATGTTAATTCTGGCAGGTAATCGGGATTAAACCCTGTCTTCATGTGGTCTCTGTCTGCACACACCTTCATGCAGTCAATCATGTCATGGTGACCATGGGTAAATGTGGTGACTGTGTCAATGGTGGTGAAGATTACAAAGCAATCTATTTTCACATTATATTGCTTAAACACAGCTGGCCAGGACTCTAACATATGCACTGTTATTATTTCAGTGATTAAAAACAACTACATCATAACCAAATTATGCATATATATTCAGCCAATATTCACCCCTCTGTCTGTGTTGCAATGCATGATTGTGTATTCCACAGGCCTACATGCACCACATGATAAATAATAGGAGCAAGAAACGCCGAGACAAACAGTGAACGTGAAGTTAGCATGCAGGTTTATGAATATACAGCTATGTTGCTTTGTGGTGCAAAGTGTTGACAGAAAATTTTTTAGACTGACATGTCATTGGAAGGCCCCTGTGTGAGAAAATGATGGCTGGACAAAATGTCCACTGGAAACAAGGTCAATTTTTATAGTTGGTGCAACATAAAGTCAAATATTGAAACAAGGTGTACTTTGTGGAAGTTTTCAAGACCGGCCAAATTTACTTTTTTATGATTTTGGGTTTTTTGCTTTCCATGTATCCAAATCAGTCCCATCATAAATGTGGACTCTTCTGCATTTCCTTAATTTACACATGATTGTGTTCTGTCAGATCGTGACACAAACATTGGCAAGGCTGCCTTTAACGTGCTTGACCTGCACGTTATTGCTTTGCAGTGACTTTGTTTAGTCAATATCCTGCATACATTGAAAGTGAGGAAGACATGCTTCAATGATCAGTGTGATCCTTTGTCAACAGATACTAGGTAGTATTGTTGCAGTTCGTCAATATTTACTCAAATGTGTTAACTTTTCTTGAAATATTTGGAACCTTTTGACTTGAGGTTCACCTTTATGGAAGTTTGCCTCATTATATTACGCAGGGTTTGGTAGCATATTTTGAAGAATGGCTTAGAAAAAAACCTACAGGGTACTGGCTAAGATAAAAGAATGTAGTTTCTGTTTTTGAAAGGAGTCATATAACTGAGTTTAAAATTATATTTTTCATCAAATACCACGGTGTAAGCAGGTATCAGTGATAAAATATGTTTGTTTTTGAATCAAGATTAATTTTCTTTTGACGGAGTGGATTACATCCCTCATATTTTTTCTTAAAGAACCTCATCCTTTGTATCATATTAACCATTACACAGCTAGACAGCATAACATTTAATTGCTTCGTTCCTTCACGTGATTTTGCTCAATACATGTGTGACTCATGTTTTTCAGCAGACTGGAAAAAGGAATTAAAGAAAAAAATTAGAAGATTCTCTTCTGTATTTGGTAATAATGATTTTTATGACTGTTTCAGTGAAACTTCCGACCACACCTCCTTACATACCAGGAAAGTGTCCGTCCAAAGACTGGGGCTACTACCACAAGTATTGTTATAAGGCAATTATGACTCCCAAAGATTTTGCTAAAGCGGCACATGAGTGCTTCCAAATTTCCAGTGACATCGCCTCAATACACTCAAAGGAACTGAATGATGCCATTTATGAAGCCATACAGGGCGACAGAGCACATTATAAACGTGATTTGTGGATTGGTCTTGCTCGACAACACCATAGTAAGTGAAATATGTACTTTCAACATAGATCAATTAAATGTAATATTTGGGCCTAACACGTGCCATCTTTCCTGTCTTATTTGATTTCAGTGGAAGCTGTTAAGAAAAATGGGAATCAATACTCATGAGAGAAAGTGTGTAACTTGCATAAAAGTTTGAATAATGAACGGAATGCAAAGTCTACCATGCGATCCACTGAAAGCGCACTGTAAAGCTTATCAATGCTTTCATGAAGGCTCATAACATGATGGCTTTCCATTATCAATTTTTCTTTCCTTTTCGTTTCATTGCCCGCCTTGGCTAGTATTTGATCAATTAGTCCTTGTCTGTGGATCTACTTTTCTATCTATTTACAGCCAATAAGCAATGTATCATTTTTCATCAAGAAAACAAGCAGGGTTTTTTCAGGTCAGAACTGGAAAATGGCGTTCAAGTCGTTGCAGTTACTCATTCAGAGGATGCCTTTGCAAAACAGAAAAAGGTATACTTATGTGTAAATCAACACAAATATTTGATAATTACATAAGTTAAACACCAATACGTTTTTAAGAAGAACTTAAACTGTCTTTTGTGTGGATAAAGCTGTGTCTGGATACCATCAATATAATATATCAAGGAAATATGTTCTGTATTGCATAAATGTTTAACAACACTCAGAGCCAAGTTTGGACTAAACCAACAGTTTTTATTGGTACCCTTTGTGCGTAGTGGGCCTAAAAAAAGCTGCTAACCTGGATCGTTTGTAGGGCTTAGTCAACTTCAGGTATGTGAGTTTTCTCTAAATTGGCAATGAAAGAGTTAATCATGAAACTCTAAACCCAAGACAACGTTCAAGGGTTTATTGCAAAATATTGCAAACATCTAATGAGATACGGCATTCCTTCAGACTAAATAATGTTAATTTGATTCAGGGATTCAATATAATAGCATCTGACTTTATACTGCTCAGGAAGTAAAACTGCAGTTTTCCCAAATGCTTTGGATGTACTGAAAAGACTTTCATCATTTCTGGAATAGTGTTTCATTGTGCTGATAGTCTGTATGAATAAGATTATGACCACTAGGAAGTGGTTTTTGGCGAAAACACACAAATACAACCAGAATTTTGACACAGGCTGCATAAGCCCAAATATGGTAAAGGGTGTTCAGTGGCTGACTACCCAGAACACGGTTTGGAACCTTTGGCCGTACATGTATCTCTGAGCAGCAGCTCCTTGTCTTAGCAGAATATTCAGCAGAGGCAGCCCACGTTATAAAGAATAAATTTGAGCATGGCAAATGATAAATTAGCTAGATAAGTGAAGCGTTCCTTATAAATGCACAGCTTCAATATGAATAAAGAATACCCACCAAGCCAAACATAATTACTATATTTCTATAGTGGAAGTTAAGATCAGAACAAAATGACCTACCCCTGAACTAATACGTGCCCTTTCTACCTGGATACCTCAACTTAGTCCTACAACCAGCCAGTGTATAACTTGCCCACAAGCAAACTGGGGCATTATATTCAGCCTCAATGATTATAAAATAAACAGTTTTAGCTACAGACATGTACAAACCCAGTAAATTCCTGACAAGTACTCTGACAATGCACATCCTGTACCAGCAATGTGAACCAAATCCCATGATAACACCTCCTCCTCACTATAAAAGTTTCAAAAAAAAAAACAACAAACAAACTCTATTTTGTTGCCATTTGATCCATAAACTTACATTCAAACCAGATTAAATATTAATCAGTGAGTAACGGGGAACAGCTGGTACCCATTGAGATCCATTTATTTGCTGAAAATCGAATGGTCCATTTTGAACAAAAGAAATATCGAAAGGAACTTTTATAGCATCTATCAAAGTTTTAACAGTGCAATATTTTCATTTACGTTTTGATTATTAATTATGTGACCAATATGCATTCTTTGAATATGAATCAATATATATGTATGGTTTACCATTATGTTTAAACATTTTGCTAATTGGTTCTGAAAGAGAACTTTATCTATGGATACATGTGTGTAAAGTGTCTAAAATCAAAACATTGGATACTTTCCTCTTTTGATTTTTAATACAAACTCGGAAGAACTGGTTATACTCCAAACGCAATTAATTTCAGTTTCTAGGAATTTCATTGCAGTATTTACAGCAAGGATATCTAATTGCAGTCAACAAAAGTCCTACTTTCTTTCATACTTGTTTTGTTGTACATTTTGAAGCACCAGCAATGAATCTTCGTTTGAAAGGGCCTGTATGCAATTTGGGTATCCAGGTAAAAATTGGTCTGAACGTGTCCTCTTCAGAAATTTTGACAGTAAAACATCTTAGCACCTAATTGTTATGGGTAAACGTCAAATTAAGAATGGATTGCTCATGTAATCTTTATACGCCATTTCCTCTTGTGTCAAAATATTGTTCATACCAAGTTCCTTTCTTGAAACATACACATAATTTTTTTTTTGAGGATGACCTCAAAATTGTTGAAAATTAGTGATTACAAATCTTCTTTCCAATTCTTTAACTGCATTCGAAACTTCAGACTTGCTTTAAATTTACCTTACAGAAAATCTCAATGCGGGATTTGTAACAACAAATTACATTTCTAAAGACGTTTGCAAAGGTTGATAACCATGCATCAAATTTCTGAAATTATATTTTTCTTTCTTTGCCCATTTCTTACCATAGAATTCAAAAGCACACCTATCCAGAAAAATATTGTTGATTTTAAACTCAGGACATACTCGAAATTTTGTACCTTTTTTCATCATACGTTTTAAAACATTTTTTTATCACATCCGAATTACCTGCAAACAGATGTTTCTGGTATGTATCACCAAAATTGGTATATTTATTATCTGACATACATCCGGCATATTTACAAGCAAAGTTCATTATTGCAAGCATGCTCTTTAGCACAGTACTATTTGAAGCCAATGTGTGCTTTGTCTTCATCAGTATCTTACACTAGACCTCCGGTTCCAAGTACCCCTAAGCTTACACACGCAACCCATCCAGCTCATTTGCCAGTTCTCAGCTACCATCAAGTTTTCCAGCAGTGTCTATCGCCACTCAGTCCAGTACAGTTGTATCTACCATCACAACAACTGAAAAATACATGGTGCACCCAGATCAAACAGGCAGTCATATTGATTTTCACCAATTATCATAAGGAATGGGCAGAAAAGACCTAAAATTAAAGCAAAATATAGGGAAGTCCAAATAAGTGGGGGTTTGTTTCATGTTTGAACACTTGTTACAAGCACCAAGAACGTTGAAAAAGCCTGGAAGGAACCCTAAGGTTAAACCAAACCCTACTTGCTCTTACCTGATCGCTGTGGCACAGAGTGAAACCAATTTGGCATGCTGAAAGATGTCCCTGGGAGAGGCAAGATCGATTGAGATCATTTTCCTGGTAACATAACCCTAGGGCAAATAAACCCAAACGTGGGCATTAGTATAGTCATATTTATCATGTTGGATACCTATGGTAAGGAAAGTTATATTAGCTGAAATTTGGCATGTTCATAGACCATAGTACTGCAGAAATAGGGGGACCCAATCATTGACCTTGACATGACATTGAAGTAAAGTTGCTAGGCACTCTTGTGATCTGGATAAGTTTTTTTTTCTTTTGGCTTTTTTTTTCTTTGTAACACGTTTGTTATGAGTAATATCAAAAAGCGAAGGCGACAATTTGTAAAACACTTTGCGTAGAACATTACTTTTTTTTAAAAATTAGCTTAAAAGTGAAAAAAATGTTCTTTGGGGTATTTTGCGGTAGCTTATTTCATTTTGACATTACAGGCAAACATATATATGATAAACAGAGGTTATGCTCATTTAATTAATAACTTTAAAAAGTTCATTGAAATTATCTTATGTTGTAAAGATATTACAATCTGTCCATAAAGAGGTCAGAACTTGAAAATAGCGTTCAAGCTTGTGCAGTTGCTATTTCAGATGATGCCTTTGCAAAACAGAAAAGAGTATATTTATGCATAAATTAACACAGATATGTTGATGATTATGTAACTAAAACACCAAACCTTCCTTAAGAAGAATAACACCTAATCTGCATGGATAAAGCTGTGTCTGGATACCATCAACAATATATTTCAAGGCAATATGTTCTGGTATTGCACAACATCAATGTTTAACATCTCTCAGGGCCAGGGCTTTACTGAATCAGCAGTTTTCGTTGGTACCCTTTGGGCGCAATGTGCCTAAAGCGTGCAAACAGAGCTGTTAATCTAGCCCCTTCCTATGGCTTTTTCAACTGTAAGCATGGTCTTACTTGAACAAATGTTTGACTTACAGAGAATGTTATAATACTATAATTTTGCGCATTGAAAGCACATTGACTTTTAATTTGGCAATGACAGAGTTAATCATGAAACTGGCCCTTCACAGTCAAAGCAAGGTTCAAGGGTTTAGCGTGAAACAAATCTAAGGAGATATCGAATTCCGTCATACTAAATCGCGTTAACTCGTTTCAGAGATTCAATTTAATAAAACTTGCCTATATACTGCTCACCAAGTAAAACTAGAATTTCTCAAATGCTTTTCACACACTGAAACGACTTCTGTGCGTTCCTGTGATGGTGGTTCGTTGTGCAGATACCCTACAATATTCCACAAGTCAAAATATTTTCACTATGTGTGATATAATTCACTAACAAATTTCATTATTGCAAGCATGCTCTATAACACAGTGCTCTGTTGAAGTCGATATTTGCTCTCTTTTCATCAGTACCCTACACGAGACTTCCGGGTCCAAGTACCGCCAAAGCTTCCACATGCAACCCATCCAGCGCCTATGCCAGTTCTCAACTACCATCAAGTTCACCAGCAGTATCGATCGCCACAAGGTTCAGTAGAGTTGTATCTACCATCACAACTGACAAAAACACGATACCCCCAATTTCAACAGGTAATCACGTTAATTTTCATCACTTATTTACAAAGGCCATGCTTAATAGACAAAAAATCTTTAATAAAACATTGTGCAGGTTCTCGCCATATTTTAGCATGCATTTGTAAACACTTGTTACAAGCACCAGGAACCAAAAAAATGCCTGGAAGGAAAATTTTAGGCTGAACGAGCAGCTACTTGCTCTTACTTGATCCTAGTGAGAAAGAGTAAGATCAATGTGCCATGCTTGGAGATGTGCCTTGGAAAGGCAAGATCAAATTAGATCATTTTACTGGCTACTTCAGACTGTGGGGCCAATGATGCAAAAGTGGGTATCAGAATAGCAATATTTGGGTGATATTTTGGATACCTATGGAAGATAAATCTCTATTTCATAAAACTTGCCATATTGATCCATCATTCTAATAGATAAATGGACATAATAAGTTACCTTGGCATGACCTTGAGGTAACCTTGCAAGTCACTTTAGTGAAGTGGATAGGTTTTTAGGCTTTTTATCGTTTTTGAACATGTTTATAACAGGAAATCACAACAAGCAAAGACAATAATTTTGTGTAACATCTTGCAAAATTTACCCACAAATTAAAAAAAAATGTACAAGGTGCATGTTGCAGTAGTTTATTCCATTTTTACAGAACAGGTATACATCTGTATTAAAAATAGGTCAAACAGAAAGATTACATTCATTTATTAGCTAATTGTTTTTGAAAAAATCGTTCCAAATTCTTATGTTTTAATAACATTTCGTCCATTTAAAATTTTAGCTCATAAACCCATTGTTGGCGTCCAACTTGGACTGAGAAATCAAAAACGATGCTCTGAGTTCGCATTTATATAATCACACCAGAAGTAAACAAGGTTAGGTTAAGTTTTTCTTTCAAAATCATCTACTTTTTTCGCTGCATCCAATTGTGGACATATTTTTATGACGCAATTCCACATTTTTGATATTTGGGCATCAATATAATTTCTACACCACATTTTGGTTTACGTGCCCAATGTTTTTTTTTTTTTTTTAATTTTCATGATTATCATCAGACGTCTTGTTTTTGGATGAAATGGCCATTCTGAGTATATGTATCAGTATCTGGATACAAATTGGTGTGGAAATCTGTTTACTGCTACATTTTGATGTTCAACGTCATTTCTAGGTCAAAGAAAAGTCAAGTTTTATATAACGTGGTCATATCTCACAAACTGCTAAGATTTATGAATATTGATCTGTAGTTCAGATGATTATGCCAAAAGCGTTTTTAAATAAACAAATTAGCCATTTGCCCCTATGGCCCTGAGATATGGTGAGACTTGTTCAGAAAAGGACTCCACGCCCTAAAAGAAAGGAAATGGATGGTTGGCCAATGATCAAATTCCTAGCAAGTAAGATGTTATGTGGTCATTTCAAATCAGCACCACACCATCAATTAAGATGTTAATTCTGGCAGGTAATCGGGATTAAACCCTGTCTTCATGTGGTCTCTGTCTGCACACACCTTCATGCAGTCAATCATGTCATGGTGACCATGGGTAAATGTGGTGACTGTGTCAATGGTGGTGAAGATTACAAAGCAATCTATTTTCACATTATATTGCTTAAACACAGCTGGCCAGGACTCTAACATATGCACTGTTATTATTTCAGTGATTAAAAACAACTACATCATAACCAAATTATGCATATATATTCAGCCAATATTCACCCCTCTGTCTGTGTTGCAATGCATGATTGTGTATTCCACAGGCCTACATGCACCACATGATAAATAATAGGAGCAAGAAACGCCGAGACAAACAGTGAACGTGAAGTTAGCATGCAGGTTTATGAATATACAGCTATGTTGCTTTGTGGTGCAAAGTGTTGACAGAAAATTTTTTAGACTGACATGTCATTGGAAGGCCCCTGTGTGAGAAAATGATGGCTGGACAAAATATCCACTGGAAACAAGGTCAATTTTCATAGTTGGTGCAACATAAAGTCAAATATTGAAACAAGGTGTATTTTGTGGAAGTTTTCAAGACCGGCCAAATTTACTTTTTTATGATTTTGGGTTTTTTGCTTTCCATGTATCCAAATCAGTCCCATCATAAATGTGGACTCTTCTGCATTTCCTTAATTTACACATGATTGTGTTCTGTCAGATCGTGACACAAACATTGGCAAGGCTGCCTTTAACGTGCTTCACCTGCATGTTATTGCTTTGCAGTGACTTTGTTTAGTCAATATCCTGCATGCATTGAAAGTGAGGAAGACATGCTTCAATGATCGGTGTGATCCTTTGTCAACAGATGCTAGGTAGTATTGTTGCAGTTCGTCAATATTTACTCAAATGTGTCAACTTTTTTTGAAATATTTGGAACCTTTTGACTTAAGGTTCACCTTTATGGAAGTTTGCCTCATTATATTACGCAGGGTTTGGTAGCATATTTTGAAGAATGGCTTAGAAAAAAACCTACAGGGTACTGGCTAAGATAAAAGAATGTAGTTTCTGTTTTTGAAAGGAGTCATATAATTGAGCTTAAAATTATATTTTTCATCAAATACCACGGTGTAAGCAGGTATCAGTGATAAAATATGTTTGTTTTTGAATAAAGATTAATTGTCTTTTGACGGAGTGGATTACATCCCTCATATTTTTTCTTGAAGAACCTCATCCTTTGTATCATATTAACCATTACACAGCTAGACAGCATAACATTTAATTGCTTCGTTCCTTCACGTGATTTTGCTCAATACATGTGTGACTCATGTTTTTCAGCAGACTGGAAAAAGGAATTAAAGAAAAAAATTAGAAAATTCTCTTCTGTATTTGGTAATAATGATTTTTATGACTGTTTCAGTGAAACTTCCGACCACACCTCCTTACATACCAGGAAAGTGTCCGTCCAAAGACTGGGGCTACTACCACAAGTATTGTTATAAGGCAATTATGACTCCCAAAAATTTTGCTAAAGCGGCACATGAGTGCTTCCAAATTTCCAGTGACATCGCCTCAATACACTCAAAGGAACTGAATGATGCCATTTATGAAGCCATACAGGGCGACAGAGCACATTATAAACGTGATTTGTGGATTGGTCTTGCTCGACAACACCATAGTAAGTGAAATATGTACTTTCAACATAGATCAATTAAATGTAATATTTGGGCCTAACACGTGCCATCTTTCCTGTCTTATTTGATTTCAGTGGAAGCTGTTAAGAAAAATGGGAATCAGTACTCATGAGAGAAAGTGTGTAACTTGCATAAAAGTTTGAATAATGAACGGAATGCAAAGTCTACCATGCGATCCACTGAAAGCGCACTGTAAAGCTTATCAATGCTTTCATGAAGGCTCATAACATGATGGCAAGTTCCATTATCAATTTTTCTTTCCTTTTCGTTTCATTGCCCGCCTTGGCTATTATTTGATCAATTAGTCCTTGTCTGTGGATCTACTTTTCTATCTATTTCCCGCCAATAAGCAATTTATCATTTTTCATCAAGAAAATAGCGTTCAAGCTTGTGCAGTTGCTATTTCAGATGATGCCTTTGCAAAACAGAAAAGAGTATATTTATGCATAAATTAACACAGATATGTTGATGATTATGTAACTAAAACACCAAACCTTCCTTAAGAAGAATAACACCTAATCTGCATGGATAAAGCTGTGTCTGGATACCATCAACAATATATTTCAAGGCAATATGTTCTGGTATTGCACAACATCAATGTTTAACATCTCTCAGGGCCAGGGCTTTACTGAATCAGCAGTTTTCGTTGGTACCCTTTGGGCGCAATGTGCCTAAAGCGTGCAAACAGAGCTGTTAATCTAGCCCCTTCCTATGGCTTTTTCAACTGTAAGCATGGTCTTACTTGAACAAATGTTTGACTTACAGAGAATGTTATAATACTATAATTTTGCGCATTGAAAGCACATTGACTTTTAATTTGGCAATGACAGAGTTAATCATGAAACTGGCCCTTCACAGTCAAAGCAAGGTTCAAGGGTTTAGCGTGAAACAAATCTAAGGAGATATCGAATTCCGTCATACTAAATCGCGTTAACTCGTTTCAGAGATTCAATTTAATAAAACTTGCCTATATACTGCTCACCAAGTAAAACTAGAATTTCTCAAATGCTTTTCACACACTGAAACGACTTCTGTGCGTTCCTGTGATGGTGGTTCGTTGTGCAGATACCCTACAATATTCCACAAGTCAAAATATTTTCACTATGTGTGATATAATTCACTAACAAATTTCATTATTGCAAGCATGCTCTATAACACAGTGCTCTGTTGAAGTCGATATTTGCTCTCTTTTCATCAGTACCCTACACGAGACTTCCGGGTCCAAGTACCGCCAAAGCTTCCACATGCAACCCATCCAGCGCCTATGCCAGTTCTCAACTACCATCAAGTTCACCAGCAGTATCGATCGCCACAAGGTTCAGTAGAGTTGTATCTACCATCACAACTGACAAAAACACGATACCCCCAATTTCAACAGGTAATCACGTTAATTTTCATCACTTATTTACAAAGGCCATGCTTAATAGACAAAAAATCTTTAATAAAACATTGTGCAGGTTCTCGCCATATTTTAGCATGCATTTGTAAACACTTGTTACAAGCACCAGGAACCAAAAAAATGCCTGGAAGGAAAATTTTAGGCTGAACGAGCAGCTACTTGCTCTTACTTGATCCTAGTGAGAAAGAGTAAGATTAATGTGCCATGCTTGGAGATGTGCCTTGGAAAGGCAAGATCAAATTAGATCATTTTACTGGCTACTTCAGACTGTGGGGCCAATGATGCAAAAGTGGGTATCAGAATAGCAATATTTGGGTGATATTTTGGATACCTATGGAAGATAAATCTCTATTTCATAAAACTTGCCATATTGATCCATCATTCTAATAGATAAATGGACATAATAAGTTACCTTGGCATGACCTTGAGGTAACCTTGCAAGTCACTTTAGTGAAGTGGATAGGTTTTTAGGCTTTTTATCGTTTTTGAACATGTTTATAACAGGAAATCACAACAAGCAAAGACAATAATTTTGTGTAACATCTTGCAAAATTTACCCACAAATTAAAAAAAAATGTACAAGGTGCATGTTGCAGTAGTTTATTCCATTTTTACAGAACAGGTATACATCTGTATTAAAAATAGGTCAAACAGAAAGATTACATTCATTTATTAGCTAATTGTTTTTGAAAAAATCGTTCCAAATTCTTATGTTTTAATAACATTTCGTCCATTTAAAATTTTAGCTCATAAACCCATTGTTGGCGTCCAACTTGGACTGAGAAATCAAAAACGATGCTCTGAGTTCGCATTTATATAATCACACCAGAAGTAAACAAGGTTAGGTTAAGTTTTTCTTTCAAAATCATCTACTTTTTTCGCTGCATCCAATTGTGGACATATTTTTATGACGCAATTCCACATTTTTGATATTTGGGCATCAATATAATTTCTACACCACATTTTGGTTTACGTGCCCAATGTTTTTTTTTTTTTTTTTTATTTTCATGATTATCATCAGACGTCTTGTTTTTGGATGAAATGGCCATTCTGAGTATATGTATCAGTATCTGGATACAAATTGGTGTGGAAATCTGTTTACTGCTACATTTTGATGTTCAACGTCATTTCTAGGTCAAAGAAAAGTCAAGTTTTATATAACGTGGTCATATCTCACAAACTGCTAAGATTTATGAATATTGATCTGTAGTTCAGATGATTATGCCAAAAGCGTTTTTAAATAAACAAATTAGCCATTTGCCCCTATGGCCCTGAGATATGGTGAGACTTGTTCAGAAAAGGACTCCACGCCCTAAAAGAAAGGAAATGGATGGTTGGCCAATGATCAAATTCCTAGCAAGTAAGATGTTATGTGGTCATTTCAAATCAGCACCACACCATCAATTAAGATGTTAATTCTGGCAGGTAATCGGGATTAAACCCTGTCTTCATGTGGTCTCTGTCTGCACACACCTTCATGCAGTCAATCATGTCATGGTGACCATGGGTAAATGTGGTGACTGTGTCAATGGTGGTGAAGATTACAAAGCAATCTATTTTCACATTATATTGCTTAAACACAGCTGGCCAGGACTCTAACATATGCACTGTTATTATTTCAGTGATTAAAAACAACTACATCATAACCAAATTATGCATATATATTCAGCCAATATTCACCCCTCTGTCTGTGTTGCAATGCATGATTGTGTATTCCACAGGCCTACATGCACCACATGATAAATAATAGGAGCAAGAAACGCCGAGACAAACAGTGAACGTGAAGTTAGCATGCAGGTTTATGAATATACAGCTATGTTGCTTTGTGGTGCAAAGTGTTGACAGAAAATTTTTTAGACTGACATGTCATTGGAAGGCCCCTGTGTGAGAAAATGATGGCTGGACAAAATATCCACTGGAAACAAGGTCAATTTTCATAGTTGGTGCAACATAAAGTCAAATATTGAAACAAGGTGTATTTTGTGGAAGTTTTCAAGACCGGCCAAATTTACTTTTTTATGATTTTGGGTTTTTTGCTTTCCATGTATCCAAATCAGTCCCATCATAAATGTGGACTCTTCTGCATTTCCTTAATTTACACATGATTGTGTTCTGTCAGATCGTGACACAAACATTGGCAAGGCTGCCTTTAACGTGCTTCACCTGCATGTTATTGCTTTGCAGTGACTTTGTTTAGTCAATATCCTGCATGCATTGAAAGTGAGGAAGACATGCTTCAATGATCGGTGTGATCCTTTGTCAACAGATGCTAGGTAGTATTGTTGCAGTTCGTCAATATTTACTCAAATGTGTCAACTTTTTTTGAAATATTTGGAACCTTTTGACTTAAGGTTCACCTTTATGGAAGTTTGCCTCATTATATTACGCAGGGTTTGGTAGCATATTTTGAAGAATGGCTTAGAAAAAAACCTACAGGGTACTGGCTAAGATAAAAGAATGTAGTTTCTGTTTTTGAAAGGAGTCATATAATTGAGCTTAAAATTATATTTTTCATCAAATACCACGGTGTAAGCAGGTATCAGTGATAAAATATGTTTGTTTTTGAATAAAGATTAATTGTCTTTTGACGGAGTGGATTACATCCCTCATATTTTTTCTTGAAGAACCTCATCCTTTGTATCATATTAACCATTACACAGCTAGACAGCATAACATTTAATTGCTTCGTTCCTTCACGTGATTTTGCTCAATACATGTGTGACTCATGTTTTTCAGCAGACTGGAAAAAGGAATTAAAGAAAAAAATTAGAAAATTCTCTTCTGTATTTGGTAATAATGATTTTTATGACTGTTTCAGTGAAACTTCCGACCACACCTCCTTACATACCAGGAAAGTGTCCGTCCAAAGACTGGGGCTACTACCACAAGTATTGTTATAAGGCAATTATGACTCCCAAAAATTTTGCTAAAGCGGCACATGAGTGCTTCCAAATTTCCAGTGACATCGCCTCAATACACTCAAAGGAACTGAATGATGCCATTTATGAAGCCATACAGGGCGACAGAGCACATTATAAACGTGATTTGTGGATTGGTCTTGCTCGACAACACCATAGTAAGTGAAATATGTACTTTCAACATAGATCAATTAAATGTAATATTTGGGCCTAACACGTGCCATCTTTCCTGTCTTATTTGATTTCAGTGGAAGCTGTTAAGAAAAATGGGAATCAGTACTCATGAGAGAAAGTGTGTAACTTGCATAAAAGTTTGAATAATGAACGGAATGCAAAGTCTACCATGCGATCCACTGAAAGCGCACTGTAAAGCTTATCAATGCTTTCATGAAGGCTCATAACATGATGGCAAGTTCCATTATCAATTTTTCTTTCCTTTTCGTTTCATTGCCCGCCTTGGCTATTATTTGATCAATTAGTCCTTGTCTGTGGATCTACTTTTCTATCTATTTCCCGCCAATAAGCAATTTATCATTTTTCATCAAGAAAACAAGCAGGTTTTTTTTTTTTTTTTTTTTTTTTGCTGCTGTTTTATGATGTGGTCAAGACTCGGGACGTTTTGTTCTATTCACCTTTTTGTAAAATATTCAAAAGTTTAACTACTGGATCATTTGTTTGTGATGTGCATACTCAGAATACGACTTCAAAGTTGAGGTTGTTCTTTGTGTTTGTAGAGCAGCCATGGGTCTGGGTTGATGGGTCTCCTGTTCAGTACACAAACTGGAAAACTCCTTCCGAGGCTGCATCAAAGGATAATCACAACTGTGTCTATATGGAGGTCAGAACTGGAAAATGGCGTTCAAGTCGTTGCAGTTACTCATTCAGAGGATGCCTTTGCAAAACAGAAAAAGGTATACTTATGTGTAAATCAACACAAATATTTGATAATTACATAAGTTAAACACCAATACGTTTTTAAGAAGAACTTAAACTGTCTTTTGTATGGATAAAGCTGTGTCTGGATACCATCAGTATAATATATCAAGGAAATATGTTCTGTATTGCATAAATGTTTAACAACACTCAGAGCCAAGTTTGGACTAAACCAACAGTTTTTCTTGGTACCCTTTGTGCGTAGTGGGCCTAAAAAAAGCTGCTAACCTGGATCGTTTGTAGGGCTTAGTCAACTGCAGGTATGTGAGTTTTCTCTAAATTGGCAATGAAAGAGTTAATCATGAAACTCTAAACCCAAGACAACGTTCAAGGGTTTATTGCAAAATATTGCAAACATCTAATGAGATACGGCATTCCTTCAGACTAAATAATGTTAATTTGATTCAGGGATTCAATATAATAGCATCTGACTTTATACTGCTCAGGAAGTAAAACTGCAGTTTTCCCAAATGCTTTGGATGTACTGAAAAGACTTTCATCATTTCTGGAATAGTGTTTCATTGTGCTGATAGTCTGTATGAATAAGATTATGACCACTAGGAAGTGGTTTTTGGCGAAAACACACAAATACAACCAGAATTTTGACACGGGCTGCATAAGCCCAAATATGGTAAAGGGTGTTCAGTGGCTGACTACCCAGAACACGGTTTGGAACCTTTGGCCGTACATGTATCTCTGAGCAGCAGCTCCTTGTCTTAGCAGAATATTCAGCAGAGGCAGCCCACGTTATAAAGAATAAATTTGAGCATGGCAAATGATAAATTAGCTAGATAAGTGAAGCGTTCCTTATAAATGCACAGCTTCAATATGAATAAAGAATACCCACCAAGCTAAACATAATTACTATATTTCTATAGTGGAAGTTAAGATCAGAACAAAATGACCTACCCCTGAACTAATACGTGCCCTTTCTACCTGGATACCTCAACTTAGTCCTACAACCAGCCAGTGTATAACTTGCCCACAAGCAAACTGGGGCATTATATTCAGCCTCAATGATTATAAAATAAACAGTTTAAGCTACAGGCATGTACAAACCCAGTAAATTCCTAACAAGTACTCTGACAATGCACATCCTGTACCAGCAATGTGAACCAAATCCCATGATAACACCTCCTCCTCACTATAAAAGTTTCAAAAAAAAAAAAAAAAAACAACAATCAAACTCTATTTTGTTGCCATTTGATCCATATACTTACATTCAAACCAGATTAAATATTAATCAGTGAGTAACGGGGAACAGCTGGTACCCATTGAGATCCATTTATTTGCTGAAAATCGAATGGTCCATTTTGAACAAAAGAAATATCGAAAGGAACTTTTATAGCATCTATCAAAGTTTTAACAGTGCAATATTTTCATTTACTTTTTGATTATCAATTATGTGACCAATATGCGTTCTTTGAATATGACTCAATATATATGTATGGTTTACCATTATATTTAAACATTTTGCTAATTGTTTCTGAAAGAGAACGTTTGACTTTATCCATGGATACATGTGTGTAAAGTGTCTAAAATCAAAACATTAGGTACTTTCCGCTTTTAAATCTTTTGGTTTTTAATCAAACTCGGAAGAACTGCTAATACTCCAAACGCAATTAATTTCAGTTTCTAGGAATTTCATTACAGTATTTACAGCAAAATTTTCCTATTGCAGTCAACAAAAGTGCTAGTTCCTTTCATACTTGTTTTGTTGTACATTTTGAAGCACCAGTTATGAATTTTGATTTTAAAAGTTTTTTTTAGGCAATTGGGGTATCCAAAAAAAAATGGTCTGAAGGTGTCCTCTTCAAAAAATTTGATAGTAAAACATCTTAGCACTTAATTGCAATGTGTATATGTCAAATTAAGAATGGATTGCTGGTGTAATCTTTATATGCCATTTCTCTTGTGTCAAACTATTGTTCATATCAAGCTCGTTTTTTGAAACATACACATAATATTTTTTTGAAGATGATCTCAAAATTGTTGCCTGTCTTATGAAAATTGGTGACTACAAATCTTCTTTCAAATTCAGTTAATTGAAACTTCAGACTGGCTTTAAATTTACCATATAGAAAATCTCAATGTTGGGCTTGTAACAACAAATTACATTTTTAAAGACGTTTCTAAAGGTTGATAACCATGCATTAAATTTCTGAAATTATATTTTTCTTGCTTTGCTCATTTCTTACCATACAATTCAAAAGCACACCTATCCTGAAAAATATTGTTGATTTTCAACTTAGGACATACTCGGAATGTTGTACCTTTGTTCATCACGCCTTTTAAAACTGAATTTGTGTATTATATCCGAAATACCGGTAAACACGTTTATGTTATGTATCGCCAAAATTGCTATGTTCATTATTTGACATACATCCGGCATATTTGCAAATAAAGTTCATTATTGTAAGCATGCTCTTTAGCACAGTGCTATTTGAAGCCGATGTGTCCTTTGTCTTCATCAGTGGCTTACACTAGACTTCCGGTTCCAAGTACCCCCAAAGCGTCAACACTCAACCCATCCAGCTCATTTGCCAGTTCTCAGCTACCATCAAGTTCTCCAGCGGTGTCTATCGCCACTCGGCCCAGTACAATTGTATCTACCGTCACACCAACTGTGAAAAACACAGTGGCCCCTGTTCCACTAGGTAGTCACATTGATTTTCACCGATTGCTTACGAGGGCAATGTAAAGTTAACCAAAAGTCTCAAATTTAAGAAATTGTATGGGAGCCTGAATAAATTTTTGCAAGCATATTTGTACATTTGCGACTAGCACGAGGAATCGAGAAAATGCTTGAAGCTAATATTTCAGGTCAAACAAGCTCCTACTTGCTCTTACCTAATCCTAGTAAGACAGAGTAAAACCAATATGCCATGCTGCAAGATGTGCCTGGATGAGGCAAGATCAAGTTAGATTATTTTCCTTGCCAGTTAGATACACAAAGACCAAGACTTGAAATGAAACATGTGCCTATGGGAGGAGAAAGGGATAGTTGGACCATAATCAAATTCTTACCAGATAAGATGTTTTATGCGACCGCTTCAAATCAGCAGGGCAAAACAATGGGTAAGGTCAAGATCAACCGGCTCATATGGGTTTTCTGTACAGGGTTCCAAGGGCAGCCAGGCTGAGTATATCTGTTTCCATTAGTTTCCCTTGCAATTTTCACCTATGTAACTTGAAAACTGCTGTACGTAAAAGCACTAAAGTTCTTATACATGATATTTGTGTAAATCAGAACAACAACATCATAACAAAATAATGTATATTCGGCAAATATTCATCCCTTTGTCTCTGTTGCAACGCACGATGGAGTAACCCACAGACCTTTATACAGGGCTCAAGGGGCAACAAAAGCCTAGATAAACAGTAAACAAGGAGTTAGTTTGCAGTTCCATACATATGCACATGTGCTGTACTAGGGTGCAAACCTAAATGTCGACAAACGAAATGTCAGGCTGACACTTCATTAGAAGACCACTGTAAAGATAAAATGCTCACAGGACAAGACATGCACTCGACATATGGTAAATTTTCATAGTTTGTGCGACCGAAATGGGTAGCTCACAACGCAGCATACTTTGTAACAGTTTTCAATATCGGCCAAAATTACTTGTTTGTCAGTTCTGGTTTCCTCTTTTCCACGTTACCAAATCAGTCAGATTATGACCAAGTACTCACAAAAAGCGTGTCTGATTCCATAATTTTAGCGTGACCAGACTTTGCCTTTTGTGGGTGACTGCCTGTCGCAAGTAAGGTTGAGGGGATTGGTTTAAAACCATTAGTTTCCTTTTATGGGTGCCTGCCTGTCTCAAGTCAGGAGTGAAATTTGTTTCTTCACATTGGTGTTGGAAGATATCTGTTGATGCTGGAGAATCTGTTTGCTGTCATTGTTGGCTTTGGAATTTGTGAATATGGGTCATGTTTTTCTGTACTATATGATCAGTCGGACGTAACAGAAAAATCAGCATGTCTGCCGTTACCTGCTTGACATGCCCGCTATTGTTTTCCGGTGAGGTTGAAAGAATTTGTTGAGTAAATATCGTGCATGCACTGAAAGTGAAGTAGAAATGGTCACGGATCGGTGAACGTTTTCACCAACAGACAGCAAGTGGTGTTGTTGCATTTCTTCAACATTTAATGAAATGTGTCATCATTTTTTAAACATTTGTCTTTTAAACGACTTTCATTTCGCCATTTTGTCCGTTCATTTGTTGTCCTGTTGGCTTTTGGTCAATTCAGCAATTTATTTATCGATATTTTGTCATAGATCCGTTACTCTGGGAGGTGGCCAACGTCTGAATGACAAATTGAAAACCACTTTTCATGCAGTCTGTGAAGCTGTGAAAAATCACTTTATAAACATTGTATATAAATAAAAATATACATATATATATATATATATATATATATATATATATATATATATATATATATATATATATATATATATATATATATATATATATATATATATATATATATATATATATATACAGTCAGGCCGCCTTTAACCGTCACTTGATAATTCGGCACCCTTGAAATTCGGCAGCAATGAGCTGTGAACGGATTTCCCCCATTGATTTACTACATGATAATCCGGCACCCTTGAATTTCGTCACCGGCATGTTAATTGCAGAACAAAAGGGCTTTTTTGAATGTAATCTGCCTCTTTAATCCGTCACTTGATATTCAATGGGGGATATACCTTGCAATAACATACCTAATCGCGCTGTACCGCAAAATCAATAATCACCTGACGCGTTCCAAACAAGTTCTGAGTTGATTAGACGTTTAATTGTTCCCGCCTTAAATGGTTAAATTTCATTGCAATGGCGACCCCAAGAATGATGGCTTTTTTCTATAATTTGCACGTTTTGTTATTAAAATGTCATGATTGGTAATACGTGTATGTTATTATGTTTTTATTTACTCATTGTTAGATGCAAATTCGGTCTCTTCTCTATATATCCAGGTGAATTATACTGTGATTTGTTAATCTGGCAGCTTTGTTAATCCGGCAAAATGACCAAAAACGGATGGTGCCAGATAAACGCGGCCTGACTGTATGTATATATATATATATATATATATATATAATAGCTTGTTGGGATATAAAATCAATTTTGTCTTTAATATACTGTAAACTGTGGTATAGATGCCACCTAGACAATCTACACATGGTTACCCACACGCCTCGTTTCTCTTTGTCCTATGTTTATATACCTGTTTTAGTGGGGGCCGTACCTACATAGTGCCCTTTTGCAGTCACAATGGTGCTTGCTTTAGGCATATTTTACTGCATACTGAATATCCCCACATGTCTCACTGGCAACTGTGCGATATTTAAGCTGCAAAATGGTAACAAAACATAACGTATAGTTCAAGGCTGGTACAATTAGTCAATCAAAACCTGGGAGCAAAGCAAAATGGAACAGAAAATATTTTTTCTGGCTTTCCATTTTAGTTTGCATGTGCATTTCGCTAAAGGTCGCGATGCATATGTGTTTTGCTCGTGCAGGATGAGGCAAGTGATGAGCTAACAGAGAACAGACAACAAAACTCGGGTCATCTACCCATATGTATATATATATATGTATGATGTGCACATTTAGTAAAGAATGTTACAGATCTGTACAAATTTTGCTGCCTATGCGGGACCTTCAAGTGCTTGAAATTTCCCCCAAAAGTGTATGGGTTGATCATGAAAGTGACCCCAGCAGGAAAATACAGTATTCCAAATGTGTAGCCAGCAAGGTAGAGAGAAAGTTCCTTCCTCGGCGCTGTCAGCTGGGTCAATGTCTGTGTTATTTGTGGGGCAGTAAAGACTGGCCTATCTAGAGCAGGTTACCATTGGGGAGCAAGACTATGGCGCAATTATACGTGTATGCATGTTAACTGCTGTTTCGTCACATCATCTTGCCGGTAGAATGGAGAATAGAGTTACTACCAAAAAGTAGTAACTCCAGGTTGGCATAAAAAGTAGAACTTAATCATGTACAAAGACAACGTTTGTGAAACTAAACCAGATCCATGTACTCTTAGTTGTTGTCCTTTCTCTTTTTTTCCTTTCCTTTTCCCCTCATCTTATTTTATTCTTATCAAAGAATAATATACATGTATTATTTTGGCAAGGTAAACAGAATGTTTTAGGCTGACCCGGTCAAGGCTCTGAACAGTTCATGACCCTTGAAATCATTTCAGAATTAACAACCACTATATGTAGTGACCAAGTGCTTCATTTTCTTTTTGTAAGTATATATGCTTTCTAAAACCATTCTAATATATGCGTTTTCTCCACTCTATTTGTGACGTAGAGATAGTATAGACCATATCAGTAAGGAAGCTTAAAAATCAAAACTGCAATATTGGTAGGCAACAATTTGTCTTAAAATATTTAAGCAAGAAAATTATCTCATCAACAAAAACTCTATTAGGGATCTTCGGTGCAGTTTTGGGCTATCAATTACCATGTGATTTCACTACTTTTAGAGAAAGTTCAGTACAATGTTATAATAATGACATTTGCTCGGCAAATTGGGCCATAAATATGGCCTCCAGAGCAGCACATAAAAATTATTGGTCCCTTATGTGATTGCTCCGTCTATGCACTCAGTCTAGCCTTTCTTTTTTCCTTCTTTGTTTGTTTGTTTCCTTCTTTCTTTCCTTCTTTCTTCCTCCTTTCCTTTTCTTTCCAATCTCCTCCTTTCTTCATTACACTCTTTCTTCCATCCTCACTCCCCTTCCTCCCTCCTCTTTCATTTTCTTTTTAATTCTCTCTATGTTTCTTTCTATTCCTCAATCTCTTTTTCATTGTTGAAAATAAGTGTACATGGTACATTGATTTTAACCATGGTGCTGCTGTGTAATCAGAGACAATGTCATCTGCCTTTGTACCAGGTTACGGGGGGGGGGGTCATTTGAATAACATGAAATGATGCAATACATATCACTAAGGGCGCACATGTACACCCCGCGTAATATGTATTACATCATTACATGTATCACCCTGCGGAAATTACTTCATTATGTCGGGAACCACTTTTTATTCCGCAAAGGGATACTACTTGAATAATTATAAGCATATAGATGCCACAGGGATGACCCCTAGTTTGCAAGCTGGCTAAGACTTTTGACTAGCACCACACCAAAAAAAGGGGGAGGAGGGTTCAACTTAGGACACACAACGTGTTCTTATCAATCAATACTGAGAAAGAGATTTATGTGGTTAACGACTGTGCCTACTATACCAGCATGCGCAATAGTTTGTGCTAATCACAGCAGAGACTGTAACTACCTAACGCACCTGACCATACAAGAGAAAGTCATTTACATTATAACAATGGTGATGGCAGCGTGTCGACATGTTTTAAGCTATTCATGTTTGTTTACTGCTCCTTTGAGAAGCGTTGAAATTAAATGTTAGGTACCTCTTACAGCAATTAAAATTCTACTTCAATCTTGTAAACAATAGATTGCCTGAATATTTCAAACATTTCCAATTAAGATCTGACTCTGTAATTTATAGATACAACACAGAATAGAGATTAAACTTGTTTCGAAAAGTAACAGATTTAGTTAGTACTAGGAAGAGTATCAGCCATGAAATTATAGGAACTATAAATTGTAGTCCAGATGTTGTTTTGAACAAAGTCAATACTCATTGGAGAAAAGGGTTTGCACATTATGTTAAATAGTAGTTAATAAACAAATTTCCTGTTACTTGCCCCTCAATTAATTGTTATGTTTGTCATATGTCATAACTTCTATCACAGGAACCTCTGAACAAATGAAGGTTGTAAATAACAAAAGAATTAGTTTATGATACATACATTACTCTTTATACTTGTTAAAAATTTATGCCACAACATCTATGTTTTATGGACTATTTAATGGAAAAGCGTAACATACCTGGTACTTTATTTAAGGGCTCCTTTCATGCTAGCGGCTATAAATGGCCTCAATGAGAGTCTTCTGGCCGGTACTAGTTTATGTATCAGGAGTTTTATAATTCTGTTTTATGCATTGTTGAATATAAGAATTTGAGTCTTGGATCTAGTGTGTTGACAAACAGGGCACCAATAAATACGGGACCGGAACGACCTGTCTGATACAAAGTATAATAAGTATAAATTAGAAGTGTAGCATTGCGTAAATGGAGTACTGGGTTAACATTCTTGTGTGAGCATCTGAAGTGGTCTGGCACAAGTCGGTAACATGTATGTGCAATGTACATTATTTAGTGTGTATTTAGATTGAGTAGCTACAATGTGGACCTTTAGTGGGTTAGTTTTGTTATGTTCACACTATACAGTATGATTTGTTCATGTCAATTAAGTTCATTCCTACTACTCCCTTGAGAAATGATAAAAAAAATGGCCGAGAAGCAAGAGAGTAACGAGTTTCACAAGCATTTCTATCTACCTGATTAGTTTTTATATATTGTGTAGCCAACTTGACTGGCTACTAGGAAGCATATGTGATGAAACAAGATAAATTAACATGCGCACAAAGTTGACAACATTGTAATCTTGACATTAGGAGAAGACTGCCAACTTGGGACATGCCAGGCATTTTAGACCTGTAAAAGCACCGATTGACCCAAATAAAAGTGAAGACGCCCAGGCTGGAAAGTTTATTTGCTCTCTACTTAGCTAACTAAATATTTGGAATATTGTTTTTTCAAGATCCAACTGGGATCCCCTTCAAAATAAGTCCATGCACTCACTTAAAGATCAAATGTAGCCGACAATGTGATGTAAAAATGTATGAGACTCCTCATTCACACTTCATATACATATACATACATATATTATCATATGTTTCTCCTATAGGTTAATTACTATAGTTTTCCTTTGGTATGTTCTTACTGTTTGACTTACTTGACTACATGGTCATGAGCAAAAAGTAAATAAATACACAAAAACACACACACATATATATATATATATATATATACATATATATATATATATATATATATATATATATATATATATATATATATATATATATATATATATATAGTATATAGTATATATACATATGCGTGTTTAGTCTTCATTTCAGAGTCACCGACCCACAACATCTTACTTGCCATGAATTTGATCATTGGCCATCCACCACCTCGTATCTAGTCTAAGCATATCTAGGTTGCCAGGAATATGCTCTAACTTGATCGTGCCTCCCCGGGTACATCTTACAGCGTGGCATAGTGGTCATACTCTTTGTCACAAAGATTGAGTGAGACCAAGAAATAGCTGGTTTAGCTTAAATTTATCCTTGAAGACATTGTATGGGGTCCTTATAAAGATCTTGCATTATTACAGAATCGTCACCTATACAAGTGTTAATATAATGATATAAATCAAGTCTTTTACTATATATTGTTTTGTGCCATTTTGCGTGTATATGATATGATATATGAGCTTTGATATAATTATAACAGAAAAGTGTACTCTGAGAACTGCTGTAGGAAGTGAATGCTCGGATTGCTTAGATATTGCCATGATTAAATCGAACCAGTTTAAAGTTGTGTTGCATTAAGACTATCTGACATCTGCTTATCAGTAAGTTGCACGTCATGAAGCTCAGAATTTTGTTTGTACAAAAAAAATGTAATTGCTACTTTACATACAGGCAACCTGGTGGCAATAGGGAGACTGGCAATAGTACTTGGTGCTGTTCTGATGGTCATGGTGACAATCTTTGTGGTAGTTGTAATCATACAACGCAGAAGGCGATTGAACAAGTCTCATACGTTAAGTCCCAGCTTTTACGCCAGAGGAACAAGCTTCGAGAACAAGATGTGCTTTGCAAATGGAGGACAATTCATCTTTATTGGTGATACGAGTTTACAAGAATTTCGTGGTACAATTCCACTAAAATCAGACCAAGGAAGTGGCGAATCGTATTCCTAAATGGATGAGTCAAACAAAGGGCAAATGTGCAAAAGAAGTAATGGGCTGAAAACATGAAACTTTGTTTCACAAGATATTTTACAACTGAAAAACCAGCAATGAATTTCCGTTATACTGTGCTATTTTACCTGACCGTCTTGCCATCTGTCAAAAAACCGCTGCATGGAGTGTTTTAATTTTGCACATGGATGTTCCCAGGTGCACTTCTAACAAGTTTGTGAAGGAAATGATGATGCAATATTTTTTTCAATTTTTTTAATTAATTTTTGGAATTTTTTTCTCAAGATCTCCTGGTCCAAGTGCTTTGATATTCAGCATAGGGTCACCTGGGGTCACTTTATTCTCATTTTGGCCACCAGGTGGCGCTGTAGATTTTTCTTTTATAGTCAACTTTTATGTGTTCAGGCTATTTTTTGACTTCTTCTCCAGAACTGAACAGAATTGATTAAAATTTTATCAAAGTACAATTTGACTTTTGGAAATAAAAGTTTGTGAAAATAATATCGATATGTTAATTTTTTGACGAAAGTATCGTGAATCAGACTTTCCGACCTTAGGTAAGTGTTGCCCCTGTATAGTATATGTGGCTATTGTATTTACTTTTTCGACACCTTCTCCAAAAACGGTGCTTGGAATGCTTTGAATTTGCACATGGGTGTTCCCCAAATAGACTTCTACCAGGTTTGCAAAGGAGATGATGATGATGATGTAAGATTTTTTTTTAATGAATTTTTCAATTGATTTTTAAAAAAATCATTAGAAGAACTAATTGGCCAATCGGTTTGGGTCACCAAGGGTCGCTTAGTTGTTATTGTGGCCACCAGGTGCCGATGCAAATTTTTTGTTTTGTGCCTTATATCAAACTTGCTACCACTGTACATGTTATCTATATTCTGATAGCTAACTCAGCACCAAAACAGCTCTTATTTCCACAGTTCATGAGTTGGAAACAATTTTTTATTTCCTGACAGACAATAGAGTCCAAATATGCCATACGGATGATAAGCAATGAAAACAACACCTGCTGCATAAACTTTAGGATCACTCCTGCATGTATCCCAGGCGGACTGGTTCCTAAGTTCTTTTAACTCTGTCACTTGGATGAATACTGAATCAACAGCTTTCCTTGGCATGGTTTGGGCACTAAGTGCCCAACTTATCGCAAGGAAATCTGTTGACCTGGAGCATGCCATCCTGGTAGTCAACAATTCTCTGTCATTTTTTTTTTTAAACTGCTTTTGAAATTAGTTCACAGTATTGAAGCACACAATATTTGACCAGCGGCGGGGTTTGACCAGTTTAAGGGACAAGGGTCAAACTTGCATTTACCCAGGAAGGATTGATTTCTTAAACCAAATTTAACTTTAATATTGGTTTAATCTTTGCATTTATGCAGCCTAGGTCAAACACTATTGAGCATTTGGCAATACGAGACTGTAGCGACCATCTTTTAAGCACGTTGAGTTTATTGGTGTAAGTTAGTGTTATGAGTGTTTTGTGTATCTGCTTGTGTGTGTGTGGTATAACCAGTTGTGAAACCAAGCATAAAATATTACGCTCGTAGTGCAAGGAAAATAATCATGTATGTGAATATCATTTGTCAATAACATGCATGAACCGTGCAGTAAGTTTTGACTTTTTGCAACGATCCTGCTACTTAGGGTTTCCCTGTAAATAGCCTGAACTACGATGCGCAGAAGCACGTACCCTGTATTTATGTGAAGAAAGCTGGCCATATGTCATTGGTTTAATCTGTTTTCTCAGTCGATCCAGCATACATTGGGTCGAATACCCATTTTTCCCTTTAGCAAGGAAAACCCTAGTAATATATCTTAATTTAAAATCACTCTGCAAACAATTCGTGGCAAGGTAAATTTTTGGCACGCTAAGTTCACTGTGGCCACCTTGTTCAATATGTGAGTTCAATTCTTGCCAGTCCGTCTCGGCTTTATCGTATGTCAGCTGTTTGACCAAATAGTAGTTAGGAGTATATCAATGTGAGTAGCATATTAATAACTTAAAAGACGATTTCCTCAGGCATGCACCGTAATGTCACTTTTGACCCGTGACTTTTCATGTGGGTTAATCGCTGATTAAAACTGTCCACTTATTTCAATTTAAAAAAAAAAAACGTTTTTGCAGTAATTATTCAAAGCTTCTACCCCTCTTATTCACTGTTCTCCATTAGAACAGGTGCATTATAATGCTGAAAAAAACAATTTTATGATGACACACTCTCGTCCCTGAAATAATGTGATGGTAATTCTGTCACATAACAGCATGCTGTTCATTTTCCCTTTTATCCACTTTTGATGTAAATAGCAAATTACTTTGTTTATTAAACATGATAAATCCTTTGCGACCTGCTCTGAGCAACTTACTTTAATCTCACATATCCGACTAGATTTTACCGCCATACATCGCCGAGCTCGCCGAACAGCGCTGGCCAGCGGTGATACTATTGTCAAACGCTGTCTACCGCCGACCACTGCTTTGTACCGCAGGGATTGAGTCGTGTAACGCTAAAATAAATTTCATAGTGGTACTACATGCCATCGATGGTTCAAAGAGCAGATGTGTAGTCAGAGAAAAACATGACAAGTTCTCGTGAGATTTTCTAGAACTAAAAACCAAATTCTAGAATTGTAGCATCATGAAAAAAATTAAATATAACAAATTTTGATAACAGAATAAAAGAAGTGAAATGTCGTAATGTAAGATGAGAAAAATACACAGATCGCCATATTGAAGAAGCCCGATTAATTAAAGATAAATGATCGGTGACTGCAACATTTCATTAAAAATGCGACATGGCATGTTATTGGAACAAGCAATGAAATTAATTGCTGTAGCATGATTAAAGGTCCTAATAGCCAAAAGATTTATTTCTGTTCAAAGTGAAGGACTCGGAGTGTTATAGCATTTTTGTGAGGAAAATTTGGCATATTAGCACAGGAAAATAGCTTTATTTGCAAAATCATTTAGTGGCCCGTGACGGGTCCTAAGTTGACAAGTTCGTGCCTTTTTTGCTATCAAGCAGGCTCTGGGTCGTGACATCACGGAAGAGAGTCAATGTGGTGCAATGGCGGTTAGCGGTAGCGACGCAGAAAATAGGCTGGATCTCAGTTTTAGCTGTTTCTTTTTTCAAAAAGGATATCACTGAGTTTGAGAGGGAAGATGTAGGGTCAAGAAGGGAGAAAGACAGAGAAATTCAGCCTTACCGGAAGGGGACACGGGCTCCGACAAAGCCGGCCAAGTTTGCCGGGGCAACTGGTGCTGAATCTGTGCAACTGGTGCTGAGTCTTTGCCAAGGACTGACCATAGATTGCTGCTGCTGCCACGGAAGATCAACAAACCTAGCGCCTGGAAAGTTTCGACAGGTATTGGTAGGGGATGCTTTTCAAAGGTCATTGTGAGAATATTCGCATATGACTGGTTGAAGTTTACAGCAGGCCATCTTGTACGGTTTCAATACCCAATATATATAGATATTAGAGCCTGACCGAATATACAGTTTGAAACCGAACCGGGCACTCGGTACTCGATACACATTACCGATCCCGAAGCGGGCACCGTTCGGGTTCGGTATATGCAATTCAAACATGCCACAAATAAACTAGGACATCTTAGAATGCTCATTTTAAGGCTTTATTTAAACAGGGGTTTAACGGTGTTACCCTTTTACACTGGGGCATGACTATTGTTAATGTAATTCAGGCAATTAATGCAACCCATGTGACGCACTTTATTGCAAAGTAGCGTTTGTTGCATTTTTTAAAGTATATACAAGTACAAAAATTAACCTCAGTGACCTTCTTATTTGACCTTATTGCCAACATTGACATTGATGACCGAACCGGAACGTTAAGTGACTGTGAAAGCCGAACCCGAGCCGGGCATCAATCCTGGGACCCGGTAAGCTCGGATTCGGATGCGGTCAGGCTATATGTATATATATATATATATATATATATTATATATATATATATATATATATATATATATATATATATATATATATATATGTATATATATATATGTATATATATATATGTATATATATATATATATGTATATATATATATATATGTATATATATATATGTATATATATATATATATATATATATATATATATATATATATATATATATATATATTCGTCCTTTATTTCGTACTCGTAGCACAATCAATTCGTAAAAAAAAAGATGCTACAAGTCAATCAATGGTTAGCAAGAAGTTCGGGAAAAAAATATCTACTCAGCAGGTGCCCAAATATTCTATCATTTGCGTTTCCTCTGTGCGGGGCAAGCTACTGTCCATGCTGCCATCATGGATTTCGCAAAGTTCACGGATGACCACACAGTCCACCTTCCATTCCGATGAAGCACTCTCAAATTTTCCTTTCATTTCATTATTAATATCCAAAATATTATCACAAAGAATTTGATATTTCTTAATATTATACTTATGTAGTAGATAATTGAGCGACCTGCCGACTGCCGGTTGTGCACCATAAATATTTTGCAACATATCTGCACTAGGGAACTCTCCCTTTTATATAATTTATGAATCAATTAAGATGCGTGAATATAACTGCGTTTCAAAAGGTCTTGTTTTACACATCCCCGGAAGCAATTTATTGTGGGTTCGGTATGGCAATTTCCACATATGGCGTTCTGATTTACGACAAACAGCAAATATTTTCTCCACTTCTCAACGTGAAAAGTCCCATAACTTCGATCCATAAAAGGACGTGGCATAAGATTAAAATAGTTTATAACGTAAGGCCGGAAAAGCATGTCCAAATTCAGCCATTATCGGAAGTGTGCGCTGTGAGAGGGCACATGTAAACTCGAAACCAGTTGAAGCAAATTTTCTGCACAAAGTGCTGTAACAATTTAACTTTTGCACTTTTAATAATAAATGAAATATTTGGCGAGGGAGAAGTTTAATACGTTCGATGGAACAAAATCGGTAACACAGACCACGACAAGAGTGGAAATTCATGATGGCAAGAAAAAATGTGAACATTTATATGGGGACGAACTTCTGTTAGCCGCGTACTGCGCATAATACAAAAAGTGAGTTACTTGTGTTGTTCCCGTGTATGGCCTGCATGTTGCCACTTCAGCATTTAGAACGTTGTTCGAAATGTTTCCTGAAAGGTAAGCATGTAAGACACCATATATTTTCCATAAAAAGAACACTACTACTTTCCTCATATTGTAGATACTTTTTTTCTCCAATTTCCAATGGTCCCATTTCCGATATATATATATATATATATATATATATATATATATATATATATATATATATATATATATATATATATATATGTATATATACGTCTTCTCAAAAGGTTACCTATTGATGCTCCTATTCCCCGCCCAAATGCACATTTCTAGCTTGCCCCTTCTCAAAGTGTTCGTCTTGTCTATGAGATGTTGACCACTTACTTCCCCAGTATTCATGCTACTATTTACTTGTGACCTGTTCCGTCCTGAATCCTAAAGCTTCATTTATCGATAAAAAAAAAGCCCCTCCTCCTGTGCTTCCATTTATCTTTCTCTTAATTATTTCATATATTGTTCAGAGTATAAACAATAAATTTGCATTCTCCCTGCTGTCGCTTTCCATGCCACTAAGGTCCCTGCCTGCTCCTTGGCCGTAGAGTTACAGGAATCCAGGAGAAATATGCACTACCACTTTCTTTGCAAGTTTTCATCCAGCATGGGGATCAATGAATCACTACCATTCAAAGAAAGAAGTAGCACTTTGGGAATGTGAGTGTTGTCCTTAAAGTTGACTGTAATGTCAATATGTGGGACAATACGGCATTCAGGTCACCATATTTTTTGTTTTTAAAAAGAAATACTACATTTCGCAAATTGTAGTCACTCTGCCCTCCACCTTCCAGTAGTCATATTCCTCATGGTATATCCCGTTCCCTCCAGAAGCAACAATATGATGCTGCCTTCACCTTCCCCACTGCATATCACCATACTGTACCCCTTTCAAAGTGTTCAACCTGTCGATAAAATGTTTGAAATAATATTTATACCCTATCACTATCATGGCGACAAATAGTAATATCTGCTTCATGTATTTTTAAACCATGCAATTGCATAACATAAGTTCATCATTGTTTTGATGTCATCCCCAACTCAGCAAATGTTGTTGCTATGTTTATGTGGGTTGTAGTTCTAATTTCAACATGCATGATAAAGCTGTATAATTTACTTCACTTTTTTTTATTTTTATTATTTTTTCATGTAAATAAAGGTCCAAAAGCATTCATTTTAAACTGCTTTGCAAACAAACAAAACTGCCAAACGTCTCTGAAACATCAATCAGTCACTTTCCCAGTGCCCAGAACTTACAGTTATGTAATCAGCTTCGACAAATGTTATCAATAACAAGACTATGTGTCGCAGACAATTGCTATGTTGGGTCAAATGTACAGGGAAGATTTACTGATGTGAATTGATTCATATAGGATATATCAGACAATATGTACATTGTTTCTAAACTATTTACTATGATTTCCATGCAACCGGGGAGCATAGCTCCACATTAACTGCCGACTGCCTTTGTTTTGATCAATATATTTGTGCCACTCAACCTAAGATTTTGCCTTGTGAGAAGCAATAGGAATCTTTTCAACGGAAAGATTTTATATAGTTTCTGTGAGCAATGTCAGGATGACCCAGATAAGGATGAAAACATGCACTACCGCTAGGGCCACTTTTGTTAATTTAAGCTGAAAATTGCACATGGTTTCACGAAATGCAGAACTTAAGTTGTTAAAGTAAAAGACATGAAAATCAGGGGTACATGATATTGATTTAATACAATTAAAATAAACTACCCTATTAGCCAAATGGTTAAGAGAAAACGACTCACATTTAGAAATTTCAACCCCAAAATGAGAGCAAAGTTAAGAATAAAAACCAAAGATTTAAGTGTTCCCAGAACACTAAGCATCCGGTACCAATATGGAGATATACATTTCGCTCCTGCCTAAAGGCAGGCAGCTCACCCCCCCCCCCCCCGCCCGCCCAAAAAGGTGGCCGGAAACCGGTCTGCTCAACCTTTGAAATAATCTGCATTAACTACAGACTTTCGCCTTTACCAAACGTATAGGCCTAACCACTTAAATCAAATATTTATCACTTTTGTCAAAGGTAAAAATCGTTGTATTTGAATTCAAACGTATGAGAATTATTCTCCTAGAAGAATAGTAAAACCTCTTTACCAGGACGACCCATTCTGAAATGGTTAGAAGAGCTATAGTGACCAATGTTTATACCAACGACAGGTGGACAAGCATCCTGTTAGTTGACAAAACCAAAATTGAACCCACATTTAGATTACGTGTGTGTGTGTGTGTGTGTGTGTGTGTGTGTCGGTGAGTGTATTTTGTGGCAACTTGTCAAATCCTGTACATGATGGAGAACAGTGGACCTACAAATAGTATCACTGGACAAACATATACAATCAAGGAATCAGGAATCTGCTTACATGAAGGACATCATAAAACTGGGAACATGATCATGATATACAGCCGAATTCTACAGGGCATGAAACCGCAACATGATAATGCTTATGCTTCTTATACGCAGTCCCGGCGAATGTGTTTTTGCACATAGTTTACAACATTTTTAATGTTATGGACATAAAGAAACAGATTTAAAGCACAATACATTTATTCCAATCAATCTATGTTCACACAAACCCCATAAAACATTCGTAATTTATGACATAAACTCATAATTTATGACATAAAAAGCGACAAGCAGCAAGGTACTCTGAAGCGGTGAAAACAAATGTGCCTGATTAAACCTACACATATATGTGAAACATAGATATAAAAACATTAATGGATAAAAATAAATTTTAATATGCAAATATATGTACAGGTACGTCCCTTTCCGGCAGTATACAATAATAATGCTGTCATCCAGACATGCGCAGCACCAATTGCTTTTGCAGAAAATAGCAATGAGCATGTAGAACAGATACATATGAAGCATAACAACCTTGCATGTTTTTGATATGCATATACTGAGTTCAAGTATATTAGCACTGTGAAAAAGCAATTAAAAACGTATTTTTTTCTGGAAAAAGTACAGGTCACCTAGTCTCTTCATAATTTTAAGCTCCAAATCATATGTAGAGCTGCTGAAGTGAATCTTGTATCAGGTGGTCCATTTTGGTATAAATTTAAACGTTCATTTTCTTCCAAATGCACAGAATAGGTCGATGAACAGGGTAACAGGTCCCAGTTCATTTCCGTTGCTAAGATTTGTCTGAGAAGATTGTGTGTCACGTCATTGGACAGCGTATGGTGTGCTTTGCTGTATTTGTTGACCACCATCGCGCGTGAATAATACATTATCAAAACTGTGGGTCTGGGTCTGAGCACCGTATCCGACGCCTTGTTGTGTTTGTGACAGAGGCATCCAGTCCTTGCGACGCAAAAGAATAAACACTACCACGATTATGACGAATATTCCGGCCACCACACCAAAAGCAATGCCCACTTTTGCTCCATCCTTTATACCTGAAGAAGCAGTAAGACAAGTGGTAACACAGTTTATGAAATTTTACATAATTAAGAAATACATTTAAATTCAAAATTGTTTTCGAAATAGTCTGTTTACTGTGACCAACAAACCTTAGAAAGTGCAAGCAAAATGAAGTATAAATATTTCTGAAAATGTGGAATTTTTAATTCCTTGTATATGAATTATAGTAATAAAGTAATATTAGTACATTTTGCAAAACGCATTGCCAATATATCATGTAGGGGTGCGGTGCATAATGGATCCTTCTGCACTTCCGATGAAAACCTCAAAATGAAAAGTTTGGCTGTATAAATTGATTTCGATGATAATGGTGCGTATATCATGATCCGAATGGCGTCTGCGGACTGTTTTTTTATGGTGGAATGCATTACATTTTGAATAAATTGCCAAACTCTCAACGGAAAAGTGTCTATTGGCAAAACACTTGACATGGGTGTAAATACATAATATTAACATGCTACCTTTACAGCCAACCTCATTTATACACAATATGTGTTCAAAAATCGTCATGCAAGGTTCATATAAGACCCCTTGACAAAGGTATATCGAATATGTGAAAACAGAAGACATAATATTTATATGTACATAAGACAAAAACTGTAGATCGGCGAAATACTTACAAATTTCTAGTTTTACGACACAGACGGCAGCAAATATTACATTATATTGCGCACGTGTAGGTGGGTATATAGGTCTTTTTTATGCTAATGATATCCCTGTCATGTTTGAAAATATGTAACTTCACCAAGCATATTGCGAAATATCAATTAATCTTAAAACCACGATTGGGTTAATCAAACAATTATTAGTAAAACTGCTTTAAATACAGAGTGAAATACTTAGAATTAGAGTGAAGTGTCATCTAGCGATGACACTATTATATATTCCCGCGCCCGATATGAGCCTCCCTGAAGAGTTTATCCCCGAGGCATTTGGCATGGTTTGAAAATGGGGAACACAATAAGCCCTGAGTTCAACTTTGAACATAGTATTACTGTATAAATATATTCATTGTTTTTTGAAAATGCATTAAAAACCAGAAAATGGTAGCAGCACCATAGCAATGTACTATGCACTAACACATATCATGTCAGTCAAGTCTACCAAATTTCGAAGACTTCTGCTGGAAAACATGAGACACGTTGAGGATACAAGTGTAGCGCGCTCCATAAATATTAACATGTATGTTTACCTATCGCTTAAAAACTCAGAAAAATAAAAACAATATGACAGCAGTATCATGCCAATGTAATATGCTGTAGCCTAGTCCAAGCCAATGAAGTGCTCCAAATTTGAAAGGGATCCAATAAAAATACGAGGGACTAGTTGCGGACACAAGTTCAGCCCCATGCATAAATATGAATATGTATTTTAACCTAGGATCTGTACAATTTAAATGAATCATTGAAAATCCGAAAATAAAAGCAGTGACACGGCAATGTAATATGCACTTGCCCACATCATGCCAGTTAAGTGGGCAAAGTTTGAAAGGGATCCAATGAAAATCCTGGGACTTGTCGCGGATACAAGTTCAGTGTTACTGAGGGATGGACGGAAGGACGAGCATGAGGATTCAAATATACTCCATGCAGGAGTATAACAAACGCTATGTTTATGAACCTTAGCACCATAAATCCTCCACAGGGCTGGTCGATTGCGAAGTGCACGTGATCTCTAATAACAGCTCGATTCAACGCGGCTGGATAGCTAGTATCCATGGCATTGAATAGAATTGTGCTCATCGGATTCATACAAGAAGAAAGTATAACTATTGGTGACACTTCGTTTCGTGACACTTTACCTCTTTACCTCCATTTGGTGCAAATGTCAAATTTCCTGTTGTCTGCTAAACGGCCCCTACGTTTTTTTTTTTATAAATTTTTTGGCTTTGAAAAGCGTTTAGTTTGGCAGCAGCAGTCCTGCTTTGTAGACAATTTCATGCAAAATACTAGATAAAAGTAACATTCACGCATCTTCATAAAGCTATCATTTTAAAGTAAGCGTTTAGTTCGTCGTAACGAATTTAGGCTTTGTAGAATTGATAACATACAAGAACATAAATTAAGATTGTCCACACCTGGTGTCGCGACACCTAGTGTTGTCATATGTAATTAGCAAGTTGAACTGCAAAATCATACTGCAACACCTAATACTGCATGAAGACGGGTATCCACGGTCAATGTTGCGCGCATTGAAGAGAGGCAATTAGTTCAGCGTGCTTCGTTTATAGCATTGACTTAAATTTTGAGAATTTTTTTACCCTGGTTTTATGCGACATATTTCGGAAACAATGCCCCTTCACACAGCATTAATGGATACATTTTTATACAATTATGCTACAAATGACACGAAACAATGTAAACCATACGTGCATACCAACGGCCATCATCAGTTGCACATACGTCCCTCTTTACATAGTATCATTGAAAATTCAGCAACACTGCATTAAACAACATTTTATGGGGAATGAAACTTGAAATTTACCCGATGTTGATACTGATACAGTGGAAGTTGACGGTTTCTTTGTTGTTGGCTTGGATGGGTTTGGACTTGGCATAACTGTGGATTTAATTGTAGATCTAGTTGGTAAACTGGTCGACCGTAATGTTATGGTGGGGCCGGCTGTCGGAGTTCTGCTGCTGGAAGCCTGAGTTGGCATCCTGGTTGTGCTTGGTCCTGGAGGTTTGGTGATGGGATCTAAAAATACGACTCTATTTACGTAAATATTCACAGGCATTGTTGCATGACTAGTGCTTGTATTGTCAATGTATTTATTTTCAGCAATTCTTTAGGTTAAATACTACATCCGGCAAATATTATTTCCGGTAAACAGCAATTCATTTGCTGCAAGAGAAAGGAACCTCAGCAGGAATATGTGAAGGATGAAAAGAAGATCTTTAATATTAATATATGAATGCATGAGCAGACTATGATAGCAATGCCACACAATGTCATCGCATGGTTTGTCGCCTTATACTGTAAACTGGAAATAGAACCTGAGACAATACCATAAACTGAAAAAGAAACCCAGACAATTTTATCAGATGGTGACATTTTTCAGGTAACGTAAAAAAAAAAAACATCGAAGGTTGCAGGCGTACAGGATATTAGTATGGGGCATGTTCTGTAATTGATCTGGGGTCTGCCATCACATGCAATTGTTTTGCCTCAGGGTCAAAGATAATCCAACCACTTGATCCAGAAATAATAATCAGTGACAGCACCACTTGCTAAAACGTACCTTTCATGGTCTTGCAAAAACGTCCCATAAAGTTATGGCATGTAAGTGATTTCCACAATCCAGTTTTGACTTGCATGTAGGCGCACTTTGCGAGTGGCGGGTTGGCATCACTATCGGACGCCCAGTTGGTGTATTGTAACTCTTCCCCGTCCATCCACGTCCAGGCACTGTCTACAGTGCAATAAACCTAGGTATTTTACACTGCCGTGTACAACCTCATTATTAAAGCCTGGGACCTTGATGTCTTGTCTTTAACATAGTTCAACCAAAATTTTTGAATACACGGTCCTAATGGATTTTTAGCCAGTGGCTTCCGATGGTATACCCTGACGGGTGGGAACAGGCAACTGATTACAGATAAGAGCTTGGCTTCATCACGAGCTTTATAAAAGGAAGACTCTGACACAAAAATCAGCTAAAGCATTTGCACAAACACAGATCTCGAGCACATGTATTTTCAGGGTTTTCACTGTAGTGCGCAAAAATTTTTTGATTGTTGACCGTTACGTTAAAATACCGTAAAATATAGATTCTGGATTTATGAATTCTGTTGTCATGGTTGCAATATTAGCATTAAGTACCTTAACTTTTTTCTGCAATGCAGTCATTTGCTACGTTATGTTGTTGTAAAAACTGTTCAATACTATTCATTTTTAAGCCAAGCAAACAATAAGGAACAACCCCACTGCTAACGGACACGTTTAGGGCCCAGTGGCAGGGAGAATAAGTTACTGGCTAAGTCTGACTTACGCGGATCAGGTCTTGTGAGTCCTATCCATACATCGTATTTCCTGATTGACTCCATTGCTTGAAGGGTTTTCATCACAAACTCATTTTCTTTGGGACTATGGATAGAAACAAGACTCCCTCTTTCTCTAAAACAAGACAGAGCTGAATTGCCATAATCCTTGTTGTTATCCATTACGCCTTTATAACAGTATTTGCTATACTCTTTCCACTTCTTGTCCGGACAGGTCCCAGGAATGTACGGTTCGGTTGTAGGAGGCTTCACTGAATAATGCGCAAAGATAGAGATTTATAACATGATGTGATCTCTAAAAAGTTCAAGTGCTGATTATTAATTTCTGACAAACGCCTGATAATAATCTGCATCTGAATCTGATTACCATTGTACTGTTTGAAATGACATCACTTGATAGTAGCCAATCATATCACTATGTTATTTGTTGGTAGTTTTTGTATCTATGAATCACATAGCAGGCGCAAGAAAATATATTTAGCAAAAATTGTCATAATAGGTAACAATACCTACCTATCTGATTACAACAGAATGGTGTGGTGTAAGCAAAACTCCTATGACCCCCCCCCCAAAAAAACAGCTAGCAATGAGGATTTTCGAGCAAGGTAGATCTGCAGTATGGCCCATGTGGTGATAGCCCAAGTAAATGACCATGTTACCCACAATCCTTCAGTTTTTTTCACTCATTAAAATTGAAACTTTGACAGGTATGTGGGGATCAAGCAGGATTAAGTTGGCTGTCGTGTAATCAGGGATACAATTCTAATCAATAAGACAGGTACGTACTTTAACTTGTTCACACCTCTGTAATAATACATTACCTGTTTATGTACTGCATATTGTTATATGGCAAAGCCCTTGGATATTGACAATGTAACAAAGTGCAGGAGTATAATATGGAAAGTACATGAAGCTCTATGTGAAGAGGGATGAATAATCGATTTCCAGCCATAGCGCTATTCCTGAGCTACCCCCTCATGAGACGCGGTATTCATACCGGTAGTGAGTCTGACTTCATATCTGTGGTAGAACTCCTCCTATTTTCCCTTTTTCAATGATTGTGTCGCAATGTTGCGCTTTGAATCATAATTTCCGATTCAAACTAGAACCATCAGCCTGAAGTAGCCGTGTGAACTTCGACTATAATATCAAGCTCAGCCATCTTTAAGATCATCATCACTGTTTGCAAAAGGAACGTCTACACTCACACATGTCTGGACATACAATTGTAAATGAAAAGTGACCGGATCCACTATTAACAGTATATAAGCCAATAGGTCAATTTCATCGTTCAAAGTGACTCGTGGTCAAGTCAGTTAACAACAAAAGAAACAATAGGTGCTTTCCTATTAGTTTTGGCAGTGTCCATAGACCTAGTATTCAACAGTTCCGAGACATAAATCAATATGTCAGATTAACAACTAATCATGCTAACATCTACATATACCTTTACCAATATTAGCGTATTTGACGTTTTGTTGACAATCTTAAAACCTTAGTAGCACCATGTAGCAAACGAAATCGGTGGACACGAAGCTCAGATATATCCCAATAAAGATTAACATGTACATTGCGACAACAAGCCCAAAATAGGCACATCACACAAAACTTTCCTTTGAAAAGTTTTAAAAATCGCAGCGCAACCTGGTGAACACACTGAGCTCTAGAAATCTCCAAAAAAATGACCTATGCAATGTAAAGGCAATTGGCCTGTCATGTTTTGAAAATTTTGCAGACAAAATAAAACGAATAAAATCTACTATAAGTGCTGCCTTTGATCTTGTGTAGTGCTCGCAAAGGATGTTTCTGGGAAATGCAGTGCTCATGATTACAAGCCCCCTGTTTGGTCATAAATTGGGATTGTACAGCCTGAAAAATGCAAATTAAAGTATATTTTCAGGTGCAGTCATACCTAGTGTTGTTCTGCACAGACTGGCATATTTTGAATCGCATGCAATACCATTCCATCCACCCTTCTTATCGTCAAGGAACGCCACGCATGGTCTCTTGAAGGCATTGCCTGGGTTGCCTGCTGCCCAGCTTGTATACGTCACTGGCCAGTGGTCCGACCATCCATACACCCCAGTCTCCTAAAATGGTATCGTACTCTTTTCCCATTCCCGCTTCTTTTAAACTGAACGCAATGGTAACTTTTGCGAGAAGAAAAAAACACTTTTTTTTGTCTTCAGAATGATAGAAATTACGGAAAATGACTTTGCATTTTACATCAGATGTCATATGAAAATTTCATTTTACCATTGAAATGCAGTGATTCTATAATAAGTGTTACCCTGGGAGCCATCAATCCAATCCAGGCTGATCCGTTCATTCCATACAACATCAGCCCCACAAATGAATTTTCTTCCAGCCCATTTATAGATGCTAAATGGCCACCTTCCTTGACGCATGAATCCTCTGCCGATTGCCAATCACGTTGTGTTTTGTCCAATTTATAACAGAAGTCCTTATATGGAAGATACCCCGCCTTGCAGTTATTCGGTGGAAGGGTTGCTGTCGTGGTGATTCTATGACTTGAATCTAAAAATATTTTTGAACATGAGGCCACAGATTGCAACATTGCAGTAGTGTACATAACAGTGTCATCCTCATGTATAAAATTCCTTTTCTAAAGATACATCGCTTTATAGGCAAATGTAAAACATTCTGTAAGCTTGTTCTTTCAATGGCCTTTGTCTATAAGTGACTATATCATTACAATATATATATATATATATATATATATATATATATATATATATATATATATATATATATATATATATATATATATATATATTTATATTTATATTTATTTATATATATATATATACATATATATATAAATATATATATATATGTGGGTGTGTGGGTGTGTGGGTGTGTGTGGGTGTGTGTGTATCAGGAATTGTCTATCTCTTAAGGGGTCCAGTGTGTTATGGATGTGATGTTTGTTTATATTTGAAGAGATCACTGTACTCATTGAGTGTATGCAGAGCCACTCAGTTGGCCTTCTTAGTTGGGGTGACTCTCATGATTTTGTAAACAATTAAAATAAGCTAGAATGGTGACTTACATCCATATGCAAAAGCCCACACAGGTCTCAGTGAATTGGGATATGTGACTAATTGGAGAATTCTGAAAACTGATGAGATTTGTAAGCCTACATATACAAAGCAGTTCCTTCATAACTGAGAGAGAGGAGAATTCTGAGATCTGACAGATGCAGTGTAACTTCAAGCCACTTGGACTGTTACCCATTGTTATTGCCAAGGAGATACGCAATTGAGCATTGTACCTGTGGAGTATGGACAGTGTCTTTGATTGGACTGGTCTTTTTGGTGTTAATTATTCCACATTGGAACCGAATCATACCTCTCTGGGATTTGTACCAGACTATTCGGCACCTGCCATAGGACTAAGAACTGTGAAACAGTACTGTGGATAATCTCTCACCATGGATTAGGATTTCTCTACAGACAGTTTTAGTAACTAAAATACCAGCCTAGCTCAGAGTATAACTTCATTTACCGACTTTGTGCTGATTTTTTATTGTAAACATTTTGTAATTTTTCAAGTTACATGATCGTTGTCATTTTTTTTTTTTGTTGAGTTCAACTAATATTCAAAAGTTGGGCATCGTAACAAGTGACCACATACCAGCATCTAGAACATTTTATTAACATTTCAGTGGACACAGGTAGCATTACAGGTACCTTCCCCTGGCATTACCTTTTTCCTGGCAGGGACTCCTGGGTGCAAACAAGATATGCTTCATTCATTGGCTCACAATAGGATGTGACACATGGAGCAGACGGTGCTACCATGCAGACTCCTGCATGCGACAAGAGATACTGTTTATTCTGAAGGCGATGGGAACAGCATGCATTTAAAATATCCATGTTCCCAACACAGGCACAAACATTGGGTCCCTTGCATATAACCAAGAGAATAATTATAATGTGGAATTGATTCTGTCTCTGAATTCCTTCATTAGATTACCATGCAGTTTCTTCAAAGAGCTAGACATGACTGAAACTGAAAGTAGGGCAGAAAAATATGACCAGTGTGCTATAATACATAAAAATACGGGGTGAGTAGAGGAAATGCCTTCGAGCTGGGTCTCAGCCGCAGAGGGTGTCAGACATGTGAATTCACTTTTGAAAAAAAATCTAAATTGTCTAAGGGATTAACATATAGATGTTCATGGGACTGCTTGTTTGCTTACATTTAAGATATGGTCAGTTAGGATTTTAGTTACAAAAAATAGAACAGGAATAATTGCTCCAAAAGGTTCAATAAAAAAAACCCACCTCTTAATGCATGTCAGAGCATTTGAGACTGTGAAACATGCTTCATAACGGAGATTACAGACAATGGTTTCCCACCGTTGACCCGTTTATAAATCAACTGATTCTTCAAACTCTGGATTTTCAAAACCTTTTAATTAAATGTAATGTGATTGATAAATTGCTAATACAGATTTAGTCATAAACAGTGATTGCACTGGCTGTGAAAAACAGTGTGTTTAATATAAAGAGGCCCATTTTCAGTACTGAAAATAGACAACGTTTATCTGGCCAGTTTCTAAGTATGACGCAATTAATGACGTGACTCGTCTACGTCATATTATATTTGCATTATACTTTCTGCTGGAGAACTGGTTATTACTTTATTTTATCATGGGCAGCGGAAAACATACATGCAGCGCAATCTGTGCCAGAATTGCAAACTTCCATTTCAAACAGTTGAGCTACCGTTTTCACAATTTGACATTCCTAATTGATTCCAAATGTGATCTTAAAGTTGAACACAACAGTTACTTATAGTCCAAGAGTGTTTGTATGAGTGTGTGATGCTCTAAGGTTGGTCGAATCAATGGAAGCATTTTCTGGCATAAACTTAAAAACAATTAAATTCAGAGCGGTAATTTGGCATCATGTGTAGTGATTGCGGTGAAGTGCCACTTTACTCGGAGATCAGCTCCGATCGCCCGACGTCGGTAATAGAATCCACACAATCACTGGATGGGGAGTGAAGTCTACATTTCGTCACTTCATTAGGTAGGTAAACTTGGGTCTCTTCTAGAACAAGCATTCTAGGTAAATGTGGGGTCTACAATACTTAATGATTCAATTTGGATAGGTTTAATGATGCAAGTTAGGTGTCGACGCATGTTTTATAAAAGTATTTTAACTGAATTTATGCAGTGTGGGCTACTTTTATAAGTAGGGCTATAAACAAAGGAACATCATAATAGCTTTTTTCCGTAATACATAAGCTCGGGATGTTTGTATTGGAAATACAGACATGGTGCCGCCGTTAGCAGAATGACTTGTCCGGGAATTAATGGCATTGAATAAAGTCTTGCGCTGGTTCCCGCTGATGACCCGATTTTACAAAAAGGCTACCAAGGCCCAAAAATGTCTTCTAAACTTCAAATCTTATTAATATGTCCTGTTTCATACACAAAATAATGTGTTATAATGATTTAGAAGTATGCACTTTTTCAATGAATGGTGCAGAATAGGACTTGGCCCTTGGAATGTCGGACTTGATAGTGTTCAAACGGTACTCAGACTTGCAGATTCGGGTTTGTTCCGTTTCTTTACGTTTTATATTAGATATAATAAATTATGCCTAGTGAGGTTGGTATTGCAGTTAAGGGGTTCTATCAAGTATGGCCATGGTAGTTACTAACAATAACGGAGAGTAACCTGTACCATTGTATTTTATATTGGCCTACTGCTGGAACAAAATCCCACCCCTATTGGCTTAACATGGGCCGCTCTTAATATGCCTTTCCATGGTGAATATGGATGTCGCATGAAATATAATGTAACAGCAACAGGGTAGCCAAGGTATACCTAAACACCAACCGAAAAGGTTTTGCTCACAAATATTGATAGTGAATTTGTGAAAGCAGTTTACAGGTTGGTCAAATTTGTTAATATTATTTCCACATTCCTATAACTATGTTAAATCGTAATTTATGATTAAATGAGTATATTACCTTACGATTTTAATCAGAGTTACTTATTTCTATATAATAATACAGAAAACATGATCCATGTTCATAAATTCGAAACCCAAAAATGACAGAAAAGAGATTCCAGAGTTGCCAAAGCATCAACATTCATCTTCTAATACCAATGTGAAGAAACAAATTTCACTCCTGGCTTGAGACAGGCAGTCCCCCATAAAGGCAACTGGTGGTTTTAAACTGGTCCTCCCAACCTTTGAAATATTCTTCATTAACTATAACGTATAGTGTTCCCAAAATGTATAGGCCTAACCACCAAAAACACAAACTTTATTACTTCTGCCAAAAATATAAAGAGACCCGGTAGGGGCATCACTTTGAACGTTTCCTGACTGAAAATATTTGGTCATATAAACGTAATGTCCTAAAATGCACTTGGCACATATTTTATGAAAAGCTTTAACTTCAGCTGGACTGAAGCATTACAGCTGTCTGATTCTTCTTGGGTCTAGGCAGACCGCCTTAAAATGTTTCTATCAGGTTCACGAGTTAGTAATATGTCTATCCTCACTAGTTTGTGTCCTCACGAGACTACGTGTACAAGCATACAACTGCATTATGTTTGTGTACACTGTATAATGAAGTGCTATAGTACAACTGTACAGACTTTCGATGACCGGTATAATTGATTTCACGAACACTAATCATACATATAAGCACAGGTATGTTATGTGTTCTTTAAAGTGAAAGATAAACAGAATGTGATTAAACTAAATCAGTAAATTATGCTTCTCTTGTATCAGTAACTGTTACCAGACTTGCTGTGCATCCTTCGTGACATTCCGTCTGACGGTTCCACCAAAGGTGAACAAAAACTTTATACAAATAGTCGGGCAGGGCCGACACAGGAGGCGGAACACAACAAGTACCAGGGTAATCAATGTTTTAATCAAACTTAGATCCACGGATCAATCTGCACATGCAAGTATTTCTGGTGCAATGGACACACTCTATCTCCTGTTTAGATACTGCCACCAAAATTACGTTAATGTGATTGCACATGCCACTGTAATAGATAGCATGGCCAACAGACAAAATATAATTCTTACCCATGAAGTATTGACAGATGAAGCCTTTATTGTTCGTACATGTTGACATAGTCCATAGTCCCAGCCTGTGGCCAGTTTGCACTGCTGCGCATTTGTCCTGTACACGCACAAAAACAAAGTGCTCTATACCGTTATAGTTTCTTTTACCTAATTAGTCGCATGGATATTTTAGCTAAAATACCTCACAGATAATAAGGGCCTTATGAAGCTGTAATAGATTGCATCCAGCTTGGGCATACCATCACCATACATCCACCATATAGAACTTGTTCTGTGCAGAGACCTGGCCAATACCTGGCAGATCCAGAAAAGCTCAATTGCTTACCAGCAAGAAAGAAAGAATAAGAGATGAATTAATAGATTTAAGAAATCTGCGTCTAGCATGATGGAATACCAAATTGTGACTCTGTAGGGTAACACAATATTTCTCTTCTTATACTTCTGAAAAAAAAATGTTGTAAAATGTGTTAAACCGACTGTAAATGTAATCAGCATGATCAAATTTCAACCTGTTTTCAGGTTTTACTTACCGACCACCCTGGCATATTTCGATCCCAATTAGAAAAACCCACTTCTGAGTTGTCAAGCCAGAAGAGTTTGCGGTTTATGCGAGTTAATCCAATCCAGAAACCAATATTTAGCGCAGTATTCTTGTCATTCACGCCAACCAAGGCATTAACAATTGCTGCAATTGAATACTACAGTCAGAGATATGGCTCCAATCACCTGCTGCCTGAAGCCTTGCAGGGCAACGGAAAAGGTGACGCACAGCGTTGGATTACAACGGGTCGTAATTGGAATACACAAAAACGAAGTAACCAACATACGCTGCAACGGCTATGACATATGTATTTTGTAATCATCTGAAAATGCTCAGGGGCAGTGCACAATGACGCGCTAGATTGTGACTGTTTGAGTACGTAAACAAATACAATTTCTCGCATTAAAACGCTGTTATGTAATACAAAGGTAAGATGCCCTACAAATTTTATTTTGAAGGTGTAGTGGAGGTACGAGTGATAATATTTTGGCTCCAGTGATCAATTATGAAACAAAATTGATACCAGCCTATTCACTGAATTTGCATAGTTTTATTGTTGAATTCTGAGGTAAATAATAGCGCTCGGACCTTTCAAATTTAGCATGATATTTATTCTTTCTCTTGATGTCGTCTTTTTAACGACTATTTTCTTTCCGTGCTATCTGAATAATATGGTACACGGAAACAAAAGTTTAACATAGTTTCAGGCACCTTCATGTACAATATGCTGTCTACTCACCTTGCTCACGTATACTGCCTATGCTGGCGATGATATAATCTCTGCCGAGAGAGCGACATTTATTAACTGCCTGCTCAAAATCAATTCTTTCATTTTCCATGTGACCAAATGCGCGAAAACACTTGTTTCCTGTTTTAAAGAAAAAAAATGTGCCGTTAATCCACGTATCTTGACCAAGAAGAACTTACTCAGGAGCAATAAGATTCATTATCTTTTACAGTCAGCATCGTTGTCTGTTTTTCACGGTATCATCTAACAGTAAAAACTGTTATCCACCATCTTAAGTATGCGGCACGAATGTGTACTGAATACGCTGCAAGTCCTTTGTTATGCAATTTCACAAAGAAGAAATAAAATTCATATAAGGCACTTTAGATGAAACGAGAGATGACTTACCAAATCCATAGAAGTTTACAGGGCAATATCCCTGTACCGGAGTTGTCACCGGGTGTGTTTTTGGTGTCAATGTACCATTAAACTTCCGGCAAATATACCCACGTTTCGATCCACAGTTATTGCTGTTCCAGAAACCTGTTGCAACAACGTATTTTATGTATATTTATCCACCTGTTTATGGTGGAAGCTGTGAAGCTAGTGCGCTGTAAGACTGGCAACTTTGGATCGATATTACGCATTTAATTTTGTCACAAGTACATTAAACCTATGTATTTTCTGATTCCTACATATCCATAGATTTGTATCCATGGGTTTTTTGCAGGATTGGAATTTTTGAGATTTTATAGCATGTTTTCTGACTTGGTAGGATTTTCACATTTTTCGCCCCGAACTGGCACAAAGCAGTCTTTTTTTCAAGTTGAAATCAGAAGAAATTTAAAATTTATATCCAAGTCCAGGATTGAATTTAATGGTGAGTCCTGAAACAGCAAAATAAAAAGGTTATACATTTTTTTATTTAGTCCTAACAAGTCGTTTATTTTCTTTCCATAAATTGCTCCAAAAATCAAGGAAGGGGTTGTCAGAAAAAAATGATGAGAACTGCTCCTGGATTTAATATTTTTCTTTTGATGTCCTATATTTTAATGTGATAGGATAATTCGTACGTGTGTGAGGTGAGATGCAAATTGCGGAGGTTGAGCAAAAAAACAGTTCCCCAGAAAATCGCATTGAAAGAAAAAGTTGCCAATTCTTAAGCATTTATGGCTGATATATGACACATACTCATTTCTTCTGTCCTGTCTTTTAATTATTGTGTGAAGTACACTTGTAGGTTTACCTGTGTGATGTTGTCATTTAAAAAAGTATATTGTGTGGCTTACATGTCGACCTTTGTAACTTGGAAACATCACACTTGGCTTGTTTGGGTATGGGTTCACATGCGGCTTTCCATATTTGTGGCCCAGTTAGTGGATTGAGCTAATTTGTTTTTACATTAACAGAGAATTTTAAAGTAATCAGAACAATGGTAGTCGAACTGGCCCATTCTTTTGTCCACGGCTAATGGTTTCCTGTTCCACATGAGTGACCCTTGTCAAACGCTCATTTGGTTTCCAGGGGTCGTGGACAAATTACTGTGCAAACAATATTGCCACGGTTCATTATCATGCCCTTGCAAACAAATCCCATGTGCTCGGCACTACTTAAACTTTTCAGTTTAAACAAAAGTTTTGAGATCAATTTTCTCATATAAATTTTATGTTCACACCCCTGAGTTTTTGAGAGCATAAGTGCTCATCCCTCAGCTTTTTACCCAGGCATAAGGTCTATTAATTAGCCCATTGTTACCCCTTAAATCATTATGTAAAAGCTTGCGCTGGTAGTTCTTTTATGTAACATCTTTTAGTACCCATGATCCCTGAGCCACCAATTTGAGTTCCATATAGTTTGCACTTCTTGTTGCACAGGTAAATGAGAGACAGAGCCGCTTAAAAATACGACAAAGGGTTTAAAACGTAGTTTTACCACTTACACTTGTGTTCATGTATCATTGTGGTCAAAATAATAAGCTAAACTTGACAATTTACCGGACTCCTCCTTTAATTAACTTTTGGGATACCAATGTTCATTTTTAAGGGTTAACCTGGGAGAAAAATCACCGATTGAGAAACTTCAAAACTTTCTTATCTGACACAACTGTACATTGCATAGGTTTACATGTTGTCATTTTACTGACTTGTCGATTATTCTTATGCGATATCTCAATGAAACATCTGCACTTATACTCCAAACAAAGACAGTGAATGATACAGGCAATGTGTGCGTTTGCTTATATTAAGCAGCTTATGTGCCAATTAGCTCATAGAATGACAAGATAGATAAAAAAAACAAAGAAATGTTGGAAAAAAATTAACAGCGATCCCAAGATCAAACTACAGTATTCCTAAAAGAACGGGTTAAACCAAATGCCCGTGGCCATTTTAAATTGCCACCACACACTGTAGTGTTTCCGGCCATTGAATATTAAGTGATATTATGATAAAATAACTGCGCACAAGTTTTCCTCTTTTTTTCTCTTTTTTTTTCTTTTTTTATTTATTTTGCTACGCACGGTCTACACACACAATTATGTTATTATCTATCATATATTTATTGCATGCATGTGCTTATGACTAATGTGCGCGTTCTTCTTAAGTTACCCGTCTGAGCGTCCATCTCTACACAGAGCTCCGCATAGTTGTCGTCATTAGGCTGGCCGCGGTTCCAGTTGTAAAAATCGGATGGTGTATTATCAGACCACCTTCGAAGAGAAATTTATCAAGATTTGAATTCAATGCAGTGCAACAAAATTCAACTGAAACAATTTGGGTGATTAAAGGATAAATTAGACCTAAGCATTATGTCTAAATAGTCCAAACTTCTGACAGTTTGAACTTAAGCAGTTTTCGTCGTAGAATCATTTAGTTTGCAGTAAAAGAATTTCCATGAAGTGAGCTAAAATAGCGGGCCTTAGATTGTCAAAAAACTTTTTAGATTTGTCAGAATAAGCGCTCCAAATTCTGACCCTTTTGATGAAAGCTGACGTGCCATCCTATCAACTTCAGACTAATCACACCTCCTCAGCCACAGAAAAAAAATTAAAAATGAAACACGCTTTTTTGACCAAGTATATGTAGATTATATTTTCACTAGGATTTTAATATTACCATGAAAAATAAAATGTTGAATCTACAATTCTGTGAAAAATTCAGAAAACTACATTCTCAGTTTGTCTAATTGCTGTATAATCACAAGCCAAGTGACACAAATGACAATAGCATAAAAAAATATTTTCCAGTTTGTGTGTTTTTCAAAAATGTATGCTTTGTAAGGTATTTTATGAATCGTTAGTGTTTTATTTGTACTTTTGTAGACATTACCGCCAAAGGTTAACCAATCCTTAATGAAACGATATTCTCCCAATCCTTTTCTCGGGCACTCGAGAGCTACAAACATATATACTTACACTTAATGTGCTTGGAGCAGCAAAACGTCATACTGTGCACTACCACCACTCCCCCACAAACCCCCACCCCACCCCATATCCCCGGTTATCATTTGGAAAATCAATTGGGTTAAAAATGCACAGGGGCATTTTTCGTATCACTTTTGGACAAGTTCTACAAAGCATACCCACTGTATGTTCAAATTGAGTGACGTTGTAGCATACGGAAAGATAGAATAGAAAGCCCAAAACACATCACACATATCGTTTAGTACTTGTTTCTTACCTATATTGAGATCGGTCCAAATAGTTTAAGCCTATCCAAAAGTGTGCTCGATCTGTTTTAGATATCTGCATGAGGAAGATGAAAGCAGCTGCAGCCCAGTTCGGCAGTTTTTTATTTCTTATCAAATGAAAAAACTCATGTTTTTAGATACATATATCCCTGGACAACCACAGACAAACAAAACGACTTTGAAAGTCTTAAGTTTTTGTTCCCATATACGATGACATAATTTTATATCTACTAATATAGCTTTGAGGTATATCTTTTATTTCACAAAACTGCTACATTTATTGGAAAGCATTTTGGGGAAATTTAGGAAAAAAAGCACCTGAGTTTCAAAAAGCACATTAGATCTAATATTAACAAAGTAGCTTTCGCAAGCGGAAGCACTATATATCAATCCTTTTCCCAAATACAGGTTTTTGCATGTAACTATGTGGAATGATATTTTATCTAAACATACATAACATGATAAATTTTACTTTTTTGGCAAAACATCGCCGCCATGCTACAGCGGGTCTATGCACAACTGACTTGAAAGTATAATGTACGTTAAAAATAACATGAGAATGAGTTGCCCCAAAGTCAATAATTATAGAGAATGGGGCCCTGTTGGGGTTACGAATAATCAAATAACCCATATATTTTACCCAAATAATCCAGTTATTAAAAGGACCCTGATACTAAATCTGTTGCGTTTCAATGATCCAATACATGTAATACATCATTCAGGTGAAATAATCCAGCAATCCTCTTTTTAAGCAAATAATCCAAGCATTCCGTTAAAAGGCCCAATGTTCAAATAATCCTAAAATCCGAACACGCCCTCACCCAAAGACCAGTCGAAAATTGAATTGATTTTAATCATAGGCATACACAAGATTAAATTAATTTGCCGCTCACTGATATATGAAAATAACTGCTCTGTGTAGCTTTTTATACATTTGTGCTTCTTACAGGTCAGACATCGCCATACAAGTTTCTCAAATAATCCTGCATGTGCCATTTTCTTCAAAATTTTTCAGAAAATTTTATGTTTATAAGATCATACTAACTATATTTGGAAGTTAGCATGCGGATGCAAATTGATACAGAAGCAAGAATATATTTCAAAAACCATTCTGAGCCATTCACATGTTAAAAAAAAATGATATTTTAATTTCCATTGACGAAGTGTATATGAAGGAAACCATCCTGTTAATGCATGATGTTAAAAACTTGTATTTGTTTTTAATAATAATAATGATGATGATGATGATGATGATGATGATGATGATGATGATGATGATGATGACGACGATAATAATAATAATAATAATAATAATAATAATAATAATAATAATGTTTGTCATTATTATTAGCATCACAATCATCATAATTATTATTATTATTACTATTATTATTAATGAATTAAACACACACATAGATACAAGTAACAAGTTGAATGCTTAAAGATGTTAATGATGCAAGTTTTTATTCTGACCAGTCTAAGCAGGACACCACTAGTAGTCAGGTCATGGACGCTTGTCAGATCCCCTCCGCTCGCCATACAGATCCTGCGCGCTCTGTGCCACGAATACAAGGCAGCCTTTTGTGCGTAATAACAGTGGCCGCCGTAGTAGTACCAGTCCTTATCCGTCCCACAATGCTTATCTGCAAATGAACCAAGATACTTTCCTTTGTGTTTCAAAATGCTTGACACTACCCGACAGTCCAAATTTGCACACATGGGAACCATAATTTTCGGAAATAAAATTATGCCAGCTTTAAACCACAGCGCTTCTTTTAGTGAAAATTACTTAATACATGTCACAGCCACCTGCTGTTGCAAGAATAGTACACGTGACAGTTAACGTATCTACAACATACGCATCCTTCGCTGATGGAGCACATCATGTTTTGTCCTTCTTGCGAACAAATCATTTACTTACGAGCTAGAACAAAGATATCTGTGTAGAATACTAAGTGTACTTTGGCCTAATCATATTGTGGTCTATGTTGTCAATGTGCAGTATGCTCCTTAATACCTTTGCATTATGCATTTATATGGTACGGTTACTTTGCTTTCAACGTTGCTGTATTATTTCTGTCAGCATTATGAGTTCGTGTTACCGAAACTAATTGCAGGGAAAGGAAGCTTCTGCGTTAAGCCTTTAATTCAATCGACAAAAGGTAATGGGTAAAATGAGGATACAAGGGTAACAACCTTCAGAATGCTAGCATGTACGCCAAATGTGATTATTCATATAATTATCAAGTTAAATGTTCATTTAAATCGACTTTTTATAACCAAATGGGTACCATGTATTTATTTTGCAAAGCACAAGTCTCTTTTTCAAATATTACGCCAAATAACAATGTTTGTAAATTGGTATTATCAGTAAGTGTCTCCAACAATACACAAGAAGACATTCTATTTTCCATTTAAAGATATAGGTGCACCTTCGGGGTTATGGAGCATAAATGTCGGTCAAATCGACATACTTACCTGGGTATGCTGTGGGTGGCGTATTTGTGACAGTGACGTAAGGCGCTCCTGAAAGTGAAAACACGTAAAAAAATGTCATATTCATTTGACTCTGCTGTAGAAACCGTCTGTATCAGGTAATTTGCGTGTGATTCAATGCGAAATACACTCAATCAATAAGCTTACGTAAAATATGAAAACACGACACCTAACGACTGTTGCACTTGCTGTTAGCCCACCGCAGCAATTAGATCTATCTGTTCACTGACCCTGAATTTACCTGTTAATGCAAACGTATGTGAAACCTGGATTCAGAATGTATGCAAAAAAATGGTTTCGGGATAAAGATTACATCCAAATGCCGACTATTTTTAGATTTTAAATATTTGTTTCATGTGGTGTACCTAATTTCATCTTGCACATCCAGTTTCTTGCCAATTCGCAGTGTGCGTGTCTCCATTTGTACGGGAAACTAACGTCCAACGCAATGCAATTCTCTCGGTTGTTATGGTTCTCTGGTTGCCCTTTTGCCCAGTCAAAATATTTCACTGCACTTTTGTCTGACCATTTGTACTCTAAATGCATAAAATAAACAAAACAGCCCACGTCATTTCTTCAACCACTTACACTTTGAACGCTTGCATAAATAAAGAGAAATAAAAGAAAAGAATTGTTTTACTGACAGATGTATAAAAATAAGTCCATTGTTTCCTATGTTGCAACCAAAAGCTGCACTAAATTATAACACAAACATAATTTGATCCAAAATCCGTGTAAATCTCCCTTTGCCTAAAATATTTGAGACAAAGCTGGCCATAACTCGTGAACACATTTGTTGCCAATATCGAGGAAAGTCGATGTGCTCTGAATTTGCAAAGCGATTGTAGGAACTTATCCTTTGCACATCGGTCTTTAATTCACGGATCAATGCCTACAAATACAATAACGGACAAGAGATCAAAAGACAAGCCGTTAACTCGGTCAGAACTTGCAAGTGAAAGAGTTAAATCATTTCGAGTAGCTTCCGTTAACGTGACATCATGCGAAAGTAAAACATTATGCAAAGCTTTTTTAAATTCATCATTTGATTCATTTATCCTAACATATGATGGCATATGAAAAATAATAACATGACTTTGGGTTCACAGTATAATTGAAATGAGTTTGTTTTCAATGTTACGACGTTTCAAGAAGATTCTTTGGTGTCAACCCAGCGTCAATAGACTTACTCTTGTCACTGCCTCTTGTGTGCAGTCCAATCCAGTAACTCACCGGTCTCCTAAAAACAAAAATTAGATGCCAAAGTGACTCGAATGGGACGTCATTGTTACGAATTTTAAACGTGTATCATTCAGATTACTTCGTAAACTTAAACATGACATGAATCTCAAAGAACACAATTGTATATTGTGTTTCTTTACTTTCAGTAATTTAAATTATTCTCCCGGTGCGATAATGAAAGTGAAAAATATGGAAGCAGGCCTAACACACGCAAAGTTATTTGTGTAATACCTTCAGCAGTTAAAATTTGATGGTTCGTTGAATAAATGGATGTGCTAGGTTTTTTAAAGAGAGGGGACTACATAATTTGGTTAGCTTACAAATGATTTTACACGTGCCCCCTGCAATGTTCGGAGAAGCACAGCATGAGAACTAGGAATATTTACATACTTCAGTAATTCGCTGTATTCTTACTTTCGATTATCTCGCTAATGGCACAAAACGTGAAAACAAAACATAATAATAATAATAATAATAATGATAATGATAATAATAATAATAATAATAATAATAATAATAATAATAATAATAATAATAATAATAATAATAATAATAATAATAATAATAATAATAATAATAAGCACCAGTTCCAAAATCGTGAACAGGAAAACTTGAGTGGGAAAACTTGAGTGAAATGCGTAAAATGGAAAAAAAAGCAACAACTGATACAAGTTAACATAATTCACTTGCAGCATGTAACAGATGCCATAATATATTGGTAAAACCTGACAACACTGATGTTTTTTAATGGAGGATCTGCCGAAATCATGGTAAAACGTGTATCACTCAAATACGACATTAGATTAGCAGAATGTAATTTACGCTTGGGATAAGATGTTGTATTGAAGAAGCCCTATATTTTGCAACTACATATGCTCCCATCAGATTAATAAGATACTGTTAAGCAGAAAGACTATATTTTTATATAACATATGCTCCCATCAGATTGACAAGATGTTGTGTTGCAGAAACAAAATATTATGCTAAAACATATGCTCCTATCAGACTGATAAGGTGTATTGAAGAAACACTACATTTTGCCATTACATTGGTTTCCATACGATTGATAAGATGCTGTCTTAAAGAAACACTATATTTTGCCATTAAATATGCTGCCGTCAGATTGATGAGATGTTGTATTGAAGAAGCAGTATAGTTCGCCAGTGCATTTGCTTACATCAGATTGATTTCAGACGGTAGGTGACATCAGGTAAGACTACAGTTTACAAAACCAATGAGTAATAAGTAGGTAGAAGACATAGCTTTACACGTAGGACTACATCTCTGTGGAAAAGTGAAATCATGCCAATTTGTTGCTCTAAAGTTACCACTAATGGATGTAAAGCGTATGAATTAATCTGAACATAAGAATAATCTCATACCGGACCCAAACGGAATGTTTCATATTTTTTATTTATATTTCTTTTTACTGTTGACATAACTGTTGCTGCCTTTGCCAGTTTGTGTATAGTCGAAGGACTGCACGGAATCGATATGCGTGTGAGATTGTTAGACCGCCAAACCATTTTCTTCCTAATGAGAGTTTCATGTTGTTTTGTGAAAAAAGGCTAGGATTTAAATATTTTTCTGGAAATTTTGTATACGCAGTGTGTGACGAGTGTTACACTCTTATATGATGTTGCCGGAAAACAGCGTCACTTTTCGTGCCTTAATTCTTGGGGGGTATTACGTCTGGACTCCAGTTTCAGGAGGAGGTGCATTTTTGTAACTAATACCATTTCCAAATCCATGCCATGCATAAAAACCTAAACACGTAATTTCGACAATCAAGTTAATGGAGAGTTATTGTTAATCCTTTATGATGATCCATTGCCATAAGTTACAAGGGCTTATAGTTACATGTCTGAATATATATTCAGCTTTCTGTTTTCCCTGCCTGGGACTTCAATGATGCATTTATGTGCAGTAACGCTTGTCAGTGGCATGGTCACTTTTATATTTTGTGTATCTATAGTAAACCTTATCAATTGCATGGGCACTTCGACTTATGGCATATGCTTGTTTATATGAAGGTCCGTGCACACTGCAGTGGTCTGTAAAGAATCAACATGTCACTGACCAAAGTTTGATATTTTGCCTCTGTCTACTTGTCAGCCGTTATTTGGATCATTGTATATGGTATGTAGCAAATGCCATTCTCCACTGATGTAATGTGGTAAAAATTAAAAATCCTGAATCATGTGTACCCTAATTCTGGGGTCAGTTGTTCTAATCAAGAAATTGGTTATGGTGAACCAGTTTGTTACCCCTGAGGTATCACCACAGAAGGCAGTGCCGTCGGTCTAGTGTCGCCGATAGGCACCATGACTACTTTTTCTGATAATCTACTTCAAGCGCTTGGTTGTTGCAAGAAGCTACGACTCCATGGTTGTGACACAACTTTTGGTGATGTAATGACAAAGTCCTGTCCTAAGGTGTTGCTATTTTGTAAAATCGTATATACCAGCCTCTAAGACGTCGAACGAAACTGGCCTCGCCTTCAGTATGTACACTAACTAGATCTGCACCCTGTCTCCGACAATGATCAGCGGCGTCTGCCCAGCTAAGACGATCCTTTGGAGAGTCCATTCGAAAGGCCTTCAAAATAGGAATGCGTGTCGTGTTAATCATACGAGTAATGCTGACAATGTAAGAACTTTGTTTGGATCTATTTTATGATGCCCAGGCCTGTATAATCTACAAATCCGTGAACAAACAACAGAGTAAAATACATAGCGACATTCCTGTAGGGAGTCGTTTTTGGTATTCAATGGGAAGTGAAATAGACATGTTTGATAGCATTGCTATAACAAAGTGAAACAATTATTCTCGTCTTGAACTGAAATTACCATGCACACCTAATTAAAAAACTGAAATCTCAAAGTTAAGTAGACCCTGTTGGGCTAAGCTTAAGACATCATGTTACACCCAAGAACCCTGTGGGCACCGCTGTATTGCACAGATACACTGACAACTGCCCCACTGAAATGGACCTATGCATGCAAGCTTTTAGCTGAAATTTAGCATGAGAGTCACTTTTTTTAGAATGCCTGATATACGAAAGTACTCCTAAGATAATCCGCGAGATACAGACACAAGAGTATGCATACTATCATTTAGCTGTCGTCCGTTGATTCCTTCACGCAAACTGGCAGCTTACGTTTACAAAAATTTCTGAATAACAAACAAATTTACTGAACCAGAACTTATTAACATGACAGAATATCAGCCTTCCCCATGACTTGCATTTTTTGTGCGCCAGTTATTCCTATCGTCCCTTTGCCTTGATCTTATACATTATATTCCTGAGAAACTCTTGTATTACGCCAATGTCATTTGGCGCTATGAATGAAATATAGGTATTATTGTGTTACCCCTATAACCACCTTACCCGGTAACAATAACCCGCATACTGGTCAAACCATTTCGGACAACGAATTCTGTCTGTAGTGGGAGGAATGGTCGGCCTTGTCGACCCATACTTCAGCACTTTGCATATAAAAGGATTGTTCTTTGTGGCACAAAAGGTAGGTCTCCATAAACCCAACTTGTCTCCGGTTTGTAGAAAGGCACATTGATTTCTTTCCACTCCTACGATGAAACAAACAAAACATCTATTTCGTGCACGTTGGTGTCTGTGATGCCATAGAAGGAAAAGGAACTGCGAAATCGCTGTGATATATGTAATATTTTGCTGCACCATGATCACCATCATCATCATAATCATCATCATAATCATAATTTATTAAAATACACAGGATTGAAGCAAATAGAAGATAATTTAATATAGACATACGGAATGTCCATATACATGCAGGTAAAATGAAAATGAGCACAATTTCACTTTAATCGGAATTTAAATGGTATAGCCATATAAATACAGGTACAGTTACAACTAAAGCGCGAGAGAAGTAGAACAAGTTTAAAATGAAACAGATGTAGCTTAAATCGGTCAAAACAAGCAGCCATGTTCAATAACCAATATTAAGATTAACATTTTGGGTTCGATGGCTGAGCAATATCGTATCCGAGCATTGGTTAAAGGTGATTAGCAAAGTTCCTATTTATTCATTCTTATTTTGTAATTTTACCACAAATCCCACAACTTAATCATTTCTTTCTTTTCTGTTTCCGTCTGCTGTCTTGTGTGGCAGAAACATATATGTTGTCTCAAATTTTCACTCTATTAGGTTCTGAATATTGCTGCCTGTATTTAACTTGATCTTTTGATCAAAACCTTTCAGCTCAAATCCCTCAACATAGCGCGGATGTAAACTGACGTTTGCGTCAACGTTTCTACTTAAATTTGATTTCAAATGTTAATACCCTACATTGTTGCTGAGGATTGTAAGGACCTAAAAATATTAGATTGAACTCTCAAACCAATAGCTTTCCCAGTCCAACTCGCGTCAAGGAGAGATATTGACTCAACCCTATTCCGACCACGAAAGGGATATTGAAGAGGATAAGGCTCTATGTGACCAATTGAGCAGAACTTTAATTAAGGTTAAGACACCATGTGAGCTATTGAGCAATCAAGTTTTATTAAATAGGACAAAGCACCTTGTTACTCTACTTTATTTGAGGTGTGTCTGTTTACTGTGAGTGAACAGTGATATGAAATAGTGATTGGCTCATAATCGCTCAGTCCTCCTACATTTATAGAAATATACCTGTAAATTCTTGTCCCCAATTTGTAAACTTGACCTCCGATTTGGTTGACCAAAACCATTCTCTATTTACCACATTCATATTGTTGAAGCCTATCCACCAATTCCCAAAGTTTGAAGACATTTGGCTGCTGATATACGACTGCTCGAATCTGCGTTCGTCAGCAAGAATCAGGAATCAAGAATGAAGGAATTGTCTATTCGACCACAATATTCACATATACATAATAACACAAGGGTATAAATACAAAACACAATACAATACAGTTAAATGTATGATTGCAAAGAAGTATACAAATTTTATGGTCAGGGAGACGGACATAGAGGGCTTTGATAGACCACTCTCATATGCCACACTAAAAACCAAATTAAAGTTATATATTAAAATAACCACAAAACTATACATATATATATATATATATATATATATATATATATATATATATATATATACATATATATATATATGTATATATATATATGTGTGTGTATGTATGTGTGTGTGTGTGTGTGTGTGTGTGTGTGTGTGGCGAGCATGCTGAATATGTGAATTACCATACACAAGCAGAGATCAATTAGAGTTACATATTTATTGAGAAATGTTTTCATTGACATAAGTTGAAAACCCTTGTAAACAGTGCCAATTTACTTTTTCTTTAATTATATTGGGTAAAGAATTCAGAATACGTATAATTTCATGCCTTCAACACTTTTTGGCAAAGGTGTGATGTGTGCAGGATTTAAACAAAGACTCATTTCTCGCATCATGTTGGTGAATTTGGGATGTTGGTGTTATGAATTGTTGACAAAAATAGGAAGGAATTAACTCATTTTTAATTTCGTAGTAAAATTACAAAACTTGTATATACTGAACTTTTAGTAATTTATGAGACTTGAAGATTGGGCCAGTATGAACATTATATGTGCTATGATTTATGATTCGTACAGCCTTTTTTGGGATTTTTTTTAACTTTTCCAGGTTGTGTCCTGACACAAGCAGCCCATAGTTAAATTTAGGTAATATTAATGAATTTTAAATAATCTTAAGGGTATGGGAGGGAAGGGATTTTTTAATCTATTCATTATACCAATTATTTGTGAAACTTTTGATGCAATTTTTGTATATGATTTTTCCACCTCATTTGTCTAGAGTGATACCAAGAAACTAAAATTCATCAACACATTTAACTTTCTCTTTATCAATTTCAAGATTTGGGATAGCAATACGTTTCTGTGGATGGTGAAAGATCACAAAGCAGATGTATTTTTTGTTGTTGTTTTTTTTTTTTGTTTTTTTTTTTGTTTTTTTTTGTTTTTTGTTTTGCATTAAGCGACAATTTGTTAACATTTATCCATGTGTTTATTTTACCTTACCATTCATTCATATATTGAGTAGCCTCTTCAATATATAGAAAGAAATTAAAGACACTAAGAGTACTAAATAATGTATCGTCAGCATAGTGTATAAATTCAAACGATGTAGAGGTTAAAGTTATATCATTTATATAAAAGATAAACAATAAAGGGCCCAAATGGATCCTTGTGGGACACCGGCGTTTATATTCAAACTTTTGGAGTACATTTCATTATAAGCAACATACTTTTTCTTGTGGGATAAGTAACTTTTGAACAGATCAAGCGTGGTATCTTTAATTCCGTAACAGCGTAATCTATGAAGTAGAATGGAATGGTCTATAGTATCGAAAGCCTTTGACAGGTCCATAAATATACTGATAGGAATTTCTTCTCTGACGATTTCAAATAAAATTTCATCTGTAATTTCAATTGCGGCATATTCGGTTCAATGATTTCTCCTAAACCCAAATTGACCAGCGCAAGAAAGATTATGAGATTGAAAATAATGGTATACCTGATTATAAATCACTCTTCCAAAAGTTTTTGATATAGTAGATAAAAGAAAAATCGGTACGTAACGAAACATTATCTTTTTTGTATATGGTTATAATATTAGCTATTTTCAAATGATCTGGAAATATGCCAGTCGTTAAAGACTGATTTATAACCATAGTAATTGCAGAATAAATGTCATTTTAATGTTCTTTAGTACTTCCATAGTGAGTGTATCAAAACCACAACTATTTTTAGGTTTGAGTGAATCTATAATTTTCAGTACAATATCATCAGTAACCAGGCTGAATGAAAAATTGTTTTGACTTGGATTATGTGAATAATCTTTAAACAATCTATCAGAAAACACAGGAATCTTTGAGGTTAATTTGGGACCAACATTCGTGAAATATCCATTGAATTTGTTGGCTATTTCATTTTTATCACTAATAGCTTGGCCGTCTATGAGGAAGAATCGGGGAATATATTTTTTTTATATTATATATTTATTAAAGCAGTTTTTAAAATACGTTTTCTTTGCGACCCGAATGTTATTTTTTCAAAATTCTGTTGTACGTATGAAAATTAATCTCCCGATTATATCAGTCTTCACTCTCATTGGGAGTTTCTTTTAATTATTTGTACATTTAATCTCTAGTTTATATTGATTGAACGAGTCCTTGACTAATCCAAGGCGATTTTTTATGTTTATGTCTGTTATATTTTACAGTCTCAAGCGGGAAATGTGTATCTAAACAAGTAGAGAGAAGTGTATGAATTGATTGTAGCATAAGAGTCTTTGGGATTGGAATCTGTGATAATTTTTTTTTTATCATTGTTGCATCTAATAAATCTTTCTGAACTCTTTGTAGGGGCCTCGGGATGTCGGTCACGCACTTGAGTATATTTAGGAACCGAATCATGTTTACCATTTAGAATATCTAGGCATATGAAATAGGGAAAGTGATCGAAAATGCTGGAAGTCATTATTCCGGCGTTTGAAGAATAAATGTTTTGTATCAGACAGTTTTAAAAGGAAATCATCAGTTATAGTGCCACGGCGTGTGAAAAAATAGTGGGTAGTGTGATTTGAGGATAAAAACCAAGAGAAGTGATGATATCAAAAAAGCGCTCAAATAGACATTTGTCGTGTATTTTCAGTAGATCGATATTACAGTCTCCCCTATAACCACACTATTTTTTATTTTTTGCATATGTTTTAAAACTGGTACTAATTCCTCCATAAAGAATTCATAATTTTTATTTAAGTCCGTCGGAAGCCTATAAACATTCCCTATAATGAGCTGATTGTTTCTATTTTCAAAGTGAATATGCTATATTTTCTTTACATTGATCAAATCTACCTCATAAAAGAAAAAATATCTGGTATAAAGTAATGGACTATACTCGAACGTAAAATGACTATGACATATTAAAATAGTCTTTGCACAATCTGAATGCCTTCAACCAGAAAATATAGTGAATGTAAATGAACAGGAGAATCGATATTCAGAGAAATACAAATAAATATACACAACAGTTACTGCAAGAATTTTACATGAAAGACACATATTTCCAGCATGAATTACAATATGCTAGTGGGTTACAATTAAAACAAAATTTTTATTTGCAACAGAGTTACAGAATTCAACAAACATCCTACACACTCCTTGAAGGTTATATCAGTACAATGATGATGATGGTGATTATTATTATCATTATTATTATTATCATCATCATCATCATCATCGTCATCATCATCATCATTATTATCATTATCGGTTTTGTAATTCAGACCAGGCTCAAGTAAGCAATAGCCAAACTTGAAATGTAATCACTTACTATTAATTCCGATCTAACTTAATAATCCTATGCTTCTCATAGGCAACTACAAAGCTTTTACTTCAAAAATAACGTAGCATTTACAGTTCAAGATATTAAATTACAACAATATATTATCTACCGCTGCATTTACAAAGTATATCTGTTGCAACTATTATACTACCTGCTAAGAATGTCCACCAAATTGCCCTTGAACGTCGAACTACAGTATTTCTCAGCGTCAAGCCAATCCATTTTTTGGGTCACAAGTATATAGCATGCGTCCACGTAATCAAACGTCGTCCCCTTAATAAACATATATATATATATATATATATATATATATATATATATATATATATACATATATAAATATGTATGTATGTATGTGTGTGTGTGTATATGTGTGTGTGTGTGTGTGTGTGTGTGTGCAGGGTTTTTGTCACAATTATGTAGCACACGTCCACGTCATCAAATGTCGTCCCCTCAATCAATATGTATATGCGTATATATATATATATATATATATATATATATATATATATATATATATATGTGTGTGTGTGTGTGTGTGTGTATGTGTGTGTGTGTGAGTGTGTGTGAGTGTGTCTGTGTGTTTTGTGTGCCTGTGAGGCTCATGGGCCTGATGCTCTGCTGACCACCAGCACCAAATCATTTCCTCAAATGTTTTCCCTGACATGACATTGTAAAATTAATCAATGCCATCCATATTATGCTATATCAAATTCCACAAGATACACATAAGGCACAATTTGCCTTATTTTTCATCAAAATATTGAATTAAATGTCCTTTTCCCAAATGCCTAATGACCTTGAGAAATGGGTCAAGGTGACACAATTATTGGGTGAAGGTGACCTAAACTATAGATCACGATGTAAACTTTTCTATACAATGTATTCCACTGAACTTAGTTACCTAAAAGCTTAATTCTCTTTACAATGATGTCCAGACTACATCCTGCCATTACAAAATCATCTCTTCCAACTTCCCAGGTCTGCTCACCTAACAACAGTTGATCAAGATCACTGATCTTACATAAGAGATTAGCATTAGACATGATCTACATATCCTATAAATTTTGCATGATTCATTAAATCATTTTCTAGATATGGAATTCTTTAGCTTCAAATACATTTAACTCCTAATTTTCGTCAAATATAGGCGGTGTCACTAGTACTCCAAGTGACCGAGATTTTTACAACACTACATCTCAATACAATTCATGAAGATCCATAAAAAATGATAAATGCGGAACTATTCACAAAATTTCCACATTTTGACCCATATATTATACTTTCCCTCTTACCACTCCAAACACTCTCAGGACTACACTGCCATTTCAAGCTCCATCTTAAGATTGTTTGACTAATGTTCATGAATTAGTGTTGAATTTATTTTATATTTTGATATGTGCGTTTCCCATTTCAGCTAGGCAACTGGTGCCAAAGGTTGCAGGTTCGAGTCCCGCTCGTTCCGAACATGAAATATATATTTTCGGCATTTCCTTAATGCTGGAAATAAATGCCGACTCAGTAAATATACTGCATTACCGTGTTGATATGGCACTCGCACATAGCTACCTCCATTGAACCATTCTTTTTAGGAATGGGGATTTGGTCGAGTGGATATGTGCGTTTCCCATTTCAGCTAGGCGACTGGTGCCAAAGGTTGCAGGTTCGAGTCCCGCTCGTTCCGAACATGAAATATAGGTATTTCGTTTTATATCTCTGGAAACAGATGGACGACCTAACTGATGGAAAGACAGAGGGATGAAGGACTAGACATGAGTGATTACGTGAACTCTGCAACTTTTGTTCAACAGAGATAAAAACTTAATGTGGCCAATACAAAATAATCAAGAACTTCAGGCAATGTAGTGGCCTTTACACTCGAGCTGTAATGCTCAAATATCAAACCTGACCTAATTTCCCTACACTTGATAAGTCCTGAAAGTTATATGGGCTATCTTGAAAGTTATATGGGCTATCTTGAAAGTTATATGTGCTATCTTGAACGCTGTGAAGTGCATTGCACTCACAAACAAAACGCTTACAGACAGATGGATGGAAAGACTGGAGTAACCACATGAGCTCCGTAACCGTTGGTCAGCAGAGCTAACAAATTAATGTAGCAAAGAAGAAAATCAAGCATATATCAGACAATGTAGCTACCTTGATACCAGAGCTGCTTTACCCACTGCCCCCCCCCCCCACACACACACACACACACCACACACACACTCCTAAATGTTGGGCAACAACAGACGTAAAGAGAAGGTTGAAACAGTGCTGTATCTATCAGACCTGACGGTGAGTTGTAGAGCACCCTGCAACTTAATACACACCGACGGCTTTCTCTGACTTCAAACATGTCGGGGGGACCTATTTAAAATACATCCGCTCTCCGCGAATGGAAGGGCCAGGTGAATTCTGAGGTCCAACGAGTAAAGACTACTGCGGCCAATATACACACATTTGCTTACAATGAAAATTCCAATGTCAACTTTGAAAGAGCCTGCATGGTTTTAGTCGGCCACGGCAATCAAAGTACTGTTTAGTTTGTTCTTACCCATGTATGAATAACTGTGTTTTTGTGTGAATGGTAAGTGATGAGAACTGATAAAGATAAACGTTTATGTCAAGATAAATAACATTTTATGTAAATGAATTGATATAAATATTTAGTATCCTTGACACTTATATCAAATAGGAACTATATATATACAAAATATTAATATTATTGCATGACTGATGTTGTAAAGCCAACATCTGAAAGATGTTTTGTATTTATTACAACAGATATTGACCAGAATGAGGGTAAGGCTCTTATACCGAATAAATCATACGATAGCTAAGCATGAGTTGGCCTGAGCAATTTTGATGCATATGTAAAAGCAACCGGTGATTCTTAATCACAAGCAAATGAAGTATACGTATCTAACCTTCGGGCATCCTGCAATGTCCGGCTTCACTGTTGTTGTGGATAATTCCACCAGAGGCATCTTGCATACATAACCTCGTAACGTGGAGCTGCATGATAAAGCCTGCCAGTAACCCGCCTACAGATACACACATTATATTTAATCACATTTACTGATATTTACTCTACTTTTATGTTAAGCAGGGTGTGTCAATAATGTTACCATGGGGAGGGCATTATCATCAACTATTATACAATTTGGTGCTTTTTGTTATTTCAAACTTGCAACCGAGCCATGTCTACAAGTTCTGTATCTCACTCTCCTCGTTTTATCACATTGTCAAATGCTACTCTGTTGTCTGCAGTAGGTAGTACCCATAAACCCCGCTTACCTGCTTTACAGGAATCTGAATTCCAAAAATGATTCTCCCTTTTTTCAGCACCAAAATAAACAATATACAAATACAATTCTCGGTTTACACAATATAATGGAAAGTTTTTATTTATTTGACAAACTCTATCTACTTAATAGTTCCAATTTTGTTTCATTTCTGGAAGGTCTGAATTCATACCTTCTGTTTTGAATCATATGTCATCGGTGCATCATTGCCAACAGGAGGCAAATACTGTCACCCCAGCAGTAATGCCTCCTCTATTAATGAAAAAAGGAAGAGTTTGGTGTGTCACTACAGCGCACAAGCGTCTGCTGCCTTGTTCTGTAAACCAATTAAGCTTTAATTTACCCCGAGTCTGAGATTGACGCAATCTTTGCTGTTTCCCTCCCAGTTGTTGGGTTCATGTGGACCCCAGTGTGTGTAGATGACCTTCGAGGCGTCGGACCATTCGTACTGGTTAGAGTACCTACGAGAGTTGAACCCCAACCACACGCCGTCCTGGGCTGTTTTGCCGTATGAGACTGAGAAAGACAGGCACACATGACAACAGAATAGGAGTATATTCCAGAATGCCACAGCAATATAGTTTGGGTACATTCCGGGTAAATAAATATATATATATATATATATATATATATATATATATATATATATATATATATATATATATATATATATGTGTGTGTGTGTGTGTGTGTGTGTGTGTGTGTGTGTGTGTGTGTGTGTGTGTGTTAAAAAAGAAGCATCATACTCTGATTTTGCAAACGCGAAAGGTTTCGTAGTTTAATTTTATCTATTTGCACAGTATGCTGATTAATTTTCATTCATGTATCCTCAACCTTCCTTCAATCAATCTTAGCGCAGGAGTTTGTTTGTATGTCGTTATTTTAACGTTACTCTCTCTCTCTCTCTCTCTCTCTCTCTCTCTCTCTCTCTCTCTCTCTCTCTCTCTCTCTCTATCTCTCTATCTATCTATCTATCTATCTGTCTCAGTACCTGCCTGCTGTCATTAAATTTTTATAATGATGTTACTATACCTTTCGACTACTCTCAACCATGGCTGAATTATAGTGACTTAAGTATCTTTAATTATAAGAAAAGTGACTGAACGGCATGATATTAACAAGTAATACTACTGACGAATGTATATATGTAAGTTGTGTTATATGACTTTACTGTGTATAAAGCACTAAAATACACAGTATACTAGTAGTCGTAATGCACAAATAATAGCTATCTTGTTAGAGATAAAAGTCATCACATTTTCTTTCCCATTCACAAATTAAGCTGGTTAACGTATTATCACTGACATAGTACAATAAAAACTACTCAATATCTTAAATTTTCTGACCCAAAGTAAAAAAAAAGGCTTGATACATCGAACCTCCATACATAAGGTGGATAAAATACTTTCAATTGTGAATAGTTTCTGTCGTTTTTATAATTATAAGGTTTCAGCCTATTGTAAATACTACCACTGACGTAAGTACCATGAGTGACTGAGTAACACTACTAGTGTGGTTTATACTTCTCTGCAAGGAAGGTTGCACTTTTGCTTTACTAAATTTGCACTCTGTGTCATATCGCAAGAATCAGAAAACGGAAGTGTGTTCAGTGACCCCGGAATGAACAGGCCTCGAACCAGCAACCTTCGGCATCAATCATTTAGCCGCAAATGAGAAACGCGCATACCAACTGCACTTTCAAGAACATACCTTTGAACTAAATATTTATTTGATAAACCACGTTGTATTTATGCCAGTGGTGTTACCATTCCGGCGGTAACGTCACTGCCAATAACACCACTAATGTATTTTAAACATAAAATGATTGTTCCCTCCATAGGTTAACAGACCAGGAAAGTTTAATGTTTTCTGCATTTCAAAATACCATTTATGTATAAACAATTATATTTATTACCAATTCCAATTACAACACCACTGACTGTCAGTGAATATATTCTCTCTGAGTACAAGTTTTATAGGATTAGGACAAGAAATTTACAAACTCAAGACTTCTGTGTTCTGATCTCACTCCCACATACTGAGGCAGTGCCAGCTTATAGCAAAATGCTTTATTGAAGGACCAGTAATTTTTTAAGCACAAAAGGTAGCCGGTACCACGGTACATTGTAAAAGCATTAGCACCAGTTACATTTTGAGAACTAAATCATTACAAAATAATCATTTCTGGTATGTAAAATGTAGATCCAGTGCTGTTACAACCCTACTAGAGTTAAAACAGTTTTTGAATTTTTTCCGTGTGAAACACTAGCGTGCTACATTGAGCACAGCATTTTGCACAGGTGATGGTCGTGTTGAAGTCGTGGTTTCCTTTAACATCTAAGACTCTATAGAATAGCTATCTTTGCATATTTCTTTGCAGTAAAGTGTCCATTTTGTACTGTAAAAGTAATTAAAACACCCTCTATGCAGTGTATTTTTTTATGTATAGCTTTAAGTTGACCAAGATCAAGTTTACATATTTATTGACTAAATGGCCATAATTACTTCTAGATTCTATTGTCATTAGTGAATAGAATACATAGTGTTATCACGTTTTACTGTATTATCTCAATCTGAGTTTGTAATGCCCGTTGGGCTATTCATATTTGTGTATGGTGATAGCAATGTTTCCCATGGATACCATTCGTACGGTAACATAGTTTGTTATTGTCTTGTGCGTACAAGAGGATATATGTATATATAAATATATATATATATGTATATATATATATATATATGTATATATATATATATATATATATATATATATATATATATATATATATATATATATATATATATATATATATATATATATATATATATATATATATATATATATATATATATATATATATATATATATATATATATATATTGTGTGTGTCTCTCCCTGTCTGGTGAACCCTTTGTATTAGTTTTTATATGTACCAACGGGTAATCCAATATGAATAAAAAACATACAGTCGTATTTTAACACAAAATATATTGCAAATTTCGAAGGGTTTGTTTTTGTTTGTCTTCTCACCTTTGCCCTTTTTCTAAAATATATTCGTCATTGCGTACTTACATTTCTCTTTTGCTTTGGCCTCTACGAAATCTTGCTCCACATCCCCCAGCACGGATACCAAGTCACCGCCCTGAAGCTTACACTGTCCCTGAGCCTTATTCCATGTGGCCTTTTCATCCTTTACAAACCTGTAACAGCGATTCTGGAACCGATCCCAGTTAGCCATGCATCCTAAGGGCAGCCCTGCATGTTATAACCAAAATACTTCTAAGCACATACTTTACATTGTAGAAACACAAAATGAATAATAAAAAAAGTGTACTCTTAGTACACATTTAGAGTTCTGCAGAAGCGCACACTTCTACACTACTGTTTTACCAAGTAAAACATTATTTGTTATCGACTGTCATACTCCAGTACCAGAATTTAGGGTACTGTCATATTTGAGATCGTGTTGCACTCCACCCCAGTGCCAAGCGAGACTGATCTGATACACATTCGCCGATTTTCAGAACGGTTCCATTGTATTAAATATTCCTCAAGAACCTCAAGCAGAAAGGTTATTATAATTATATTCGATTACAATTGCTTGCATTATTTCTATCTTAAATTTAAGCAGTACTTTTAGAGCGTTCAATGAAAAATTAACCAAAATGTATCATCTCGGTCTTAAAATTTATGCATTTTGCTAAATCTTATAATTAACGGTCTGCCCTATGAGGGGACCCTTTTTTGTTTTTAAGTCTACTCTTTTCCAAAAATTCACAAAGTTTCTTCAGCGCTTTTTGGAAGCAATCGAACATCAAAGCACGCCATGCAAGCTGTTGACCTAAAACTTGGCATAACAAAATTAAAGAGCAGAAGTGATGATTTTGCGAATAACCAATATAATGCCAGTTACCATTGGATGTTGTAGTGGTCGTTTTGGGACCTGTGGTACTGGATGGCTCAGGCAAAGTCGCTGTGAGGAAAAGGACGCACAAGATTAGGTTTGTCTAAAATAAGCCAGAAAACTGATTCTCTATACATAACTGCCGTGGTTGGGGGAGAAAAATTCAAGCTATGAGTAGAAGTTAACATTGCCTTAACTTTACTGTGTTTAAGACTTAGTCATAGAGGCCATAAAAGACTATAATTTTACACCCAGCAAGCACAGTACCCAGGCCGCACTGTCTTCAATGAGCATCGGGTCACACTGCAGGGGTAACCTAGCAAATATCATTCCACCTCTCACGATGTTTATGATTTAACTGTACATCAAAAAGGTATTTGTATCGAATATAAAATGAACACATGATAAACTAACCAGCCTTTTTGCAAATGGAAGGAAATCTCTTATTGCAGGACTCAGTCCTCCAAGCTTCCCTTGTGGCGACGTACATTCCACAGTGCTTGTTGTTTTTGTTCTTTGGTTGCCCTGAAACAAGTCGTCATGAGCCCCATCATTGTTAAGCAAGATGATAATTCCATGGACTAGTTCTGGACAGTGCATTTCAGTAGATATGGGAGTCCGCCTGGTTCATTTGTTTGATGGGTACCAGTACCTAATGTTGCTGACCAAATAAAAATGCACGTTTTGTGTGACATTTACTTATTGTTGGAAACATTTTAAATGTTGCTGTGAACGCGGCTTCCACACCAGCTATAGCTGTTCTCGCATGCTGTGCCGTAAATGCGTCACATCATTTACATTCTTTGATTCAATTGTTCAATGTAATATGACGTTCATGATTTATATCGTCCCGGATCGTGCTGTGTGTTGCATTTGGTCGAAATTGAAAACACATCTTGGAATTTTTGTATAAAAGAGAAATTATTCCCGTCCGAGAGGCCCAGTTCAATGGGAAATTCAGTTCCAACAATCGTAGCATCTTTAAGAGTTGGGATTATGTTTACAAAATTAACTACTGTTCACCAAAGTGGATGGACATGACATGGCATGCTATAAGAAGTCACAGAGCTTAGTCTCCAATGTTTGTTTTTAATAGAGAGAACTTGTGTGATGAAGAAAATCTACGTTCAATTTCCACACTTTTGGAAAAACTTACCTTGGACCTCGGTGTAAGGCACCCTACCCCCACTACCCTAGTTAATTTTCTTCTTAAGCTTCAGCAAATGTACACTGGTTTTTAATTATCCATGAAGTAAAGCATCTGAGCTCACCAGCATCCCAGTTAATGTAAGACACTGGCGTTTTATCGGTCCACTTCCAGATGTTTAATTCAGCGCGGTCATTCATGCCGATCCACCACAGGCTTTCCGGTACACCCACCGCTTGTGCTGCAGATACCAACAAGAAGGCTGTTAGTGCGAAGCACTGCAAGATCATTCCTGCCGCTGGCCTTGTTCCCCCCCCCCCCCCTTAATATCCCCTTCAAGGAAGGCAAAGTATATTGCTTAAAATCCACTTAGCCCTTTGACCTCCAGCAGCAGGACTTTGAAACAGCCTCGGGTAGGTTCTTTTTTTTTCTGAAGAAATCATAATTATGAACTCCAGTGGTCCACAAGCAAGAGTCCATCGTGGAAACCATACCTGCCGGGGCAGTACTTTCAGCATTGTAAGGCGATACAGCTGGTAGCACTGACTGTGGGACAACAGAATGATGGCATCACCAAGAATGAGGCCGTTTGGGTCATGATAAGTAAGCAACCCGAGGGGTTTATAATAGTGAGAGTTCATCTGCGGAGATCAGTCCAGTCCAGTCTCAGAAATAAATCCTGTACACTACATCCAGGATCCACTGACCCACCTGCCCGCCCCCCCCCCCAAAGGCACACTCCTCCAATTTCTTCGCAAAAATACGCTGTCGCCTCACCGTCAAGATCGAGACGATCACAGGTGCGGCTGACTGCACAGTGCACACAAGCGTGGTGTGTGTGAGAACAAAGCAATGTAGAGCGTAGTGTCGAGTGACGAGTTGACATGAACGTTAATACTTTGCATTAAAAGCTATGCGCACACATAGTTTGTTTTCGTTTGAAAAGGCTCGGTCAAATTCAAAATTCGTAATAAGTGACAACGAAAAGAAATCATGAAAATGATGAACATCTACACTGTACTCGAAACACAGTGCTCATGTTTTCTATCGGATAGATCATTGAGGTTTTAAGATCTTGTGAGAACCGACTTTCTACGTTTATAGTTTCGTTCTGAAACACACCAATTGCTATCAAACAAGGCGACATTCATCAGGTACATGGGAACATTTACTATTTATCTTTGGAAAAAGGGACTATCAGGTACTTTCAGATGAGAACTAATGAAACCACAGAGGGAAGCAACCTCAAAACATATGTCGGAGAGCACTGCCCAGTGGGCTCCCCCCCCCCCCCCCCCCCCCAGGTAGACCTGTAGCTATCCCAGCAGGGCATAGCAGCGGAAATCAATTGCTGGTAAATTTTTTTTCTTGCTCTTTTTTTTTTTTTTTTTTTTCTTCAATTGTTGGCATTCTTGCTCGCTATGCGACAGAAATGATAACATGGCCAAACCGAAAAAAGTATCCACTTACTTGGCCGAATTTCTGTGGTTGGCATCCGCCACTGGAACCATGCTGGGGGATACGAGCAAGTTTACCCCGCAGGCATGACGCTGCATATATATTACATTGGGAAACTACGAAGGTGGACCAACGGCAGGCAGAATCGGCCTGGTCGATTCATTCAACATGTCTACGGAGTTCTGAATCCCATAAAAATGCAAGGGTCATGAAATTTACTGGACAGGCACGTGTTTTATATGTTTTCTGACCATGGAACGACCGGGTCTCGAACCAGGAACCGTCGGCACAAATTATATTTAACAACGTAATGCCCCCACAAATGTCAAATATGGTCAGAAAATAAACTAGAAAAGAAGATTTGCTTGACAGCAAATCTGTCTGGGCTCCTTCAAAATGAGAACAGTTTTAAATGCTGCACTTTACCACTGTTCAACACAATCTAATTTCGTGCATTGCCTATTTTTTATAAAGTAAAATGCTACAACATTGGTTCTTGGTTCATTGGATGTGGCCATGTCGTCAACTTGAAAAATGAAGTTTGAAAGAAACGACTGTCAATTATAGTTTTGAAGCTTTTCAACATTTTTATTTTGTGTATTTGCCTAATTTGCATAAATTGAAAGCCTTCAACTTTGGTTGATGGTTCACTGGGTGGGGTTTTACCACATATCCATAAATTGAAGTAGCAATAGCACCTCTATATATAATAGTTTTGAAGCTATTCAAGATTTACGTTTTGCATGGTCACCTTATTTGCATAAATTAAAATCCTACAACTTTTGTTCATGGGTCATTGGATGCGGGTTTTAACACAAACCACTAAATAGAAGTTGCGATGGTATGTCTATGTAAAATAGTTTTGGAGATATTCAACTTTGAAATTTTTCAAAGCCCCTCATTAATATAATTTAAAATTCTGCAACTTATACCACCCATTATATTGGCAGGTGTCACAAACCTATTTATGTTCTTTGAAATATCGAGTTTCTGGAATAGTTTGGAAGATATGGAGATTTTAACATTTCAATTGCCCCGAATTTGCATACCTTTTCTCAAATCTGAATCCCATAAAAATGCAAGGGTCATGAAATTTACTGGACAGGCACGTGTTTTATATGTTTTCTGACCATGGAACGACCGGGTCTCGAACCAGGAACCGTCGGCACAAATTATATTTAACAACGTAATGCCCCCACAAATGTCAAATATGGTCAGAAAATAAACTAGAAAAGAAGATTTGCTTGACAGCAAATCTGTCTGGGCTCCTTCAAAATGAGAACAGTTTTAAATGCTGCACTTTACCACTGTTCAACACAATCTAATTTCGTGCATTGCCTATTTTTTATAAAGTAAAATGCTACAACATTGGTTCTTGGTTCATTGGATGTGGCCATGTCGTCAACTTGAAAAATGAGGTTTGAAAGAAACGACTGTCAATTATAGTTTTGAAGCTTTTCAACATTTTTATTTTGTGTATTTGCCTAATTTGCATAAATTGAAAGCCTTCAACTTTGGTTGATGGTTCACTGGGTGGGGTTTTACCACATATCCATAAATTGAAGTAGCAATAGCACCTCTATATATAATAGTTTTGAAGCTATTCAAGATTTACGTTTTGCATGGTCACCTTATTTGCATAAATTAAAATCCTACAACTTTTGTTCATGGGTCATTGGATGCGGGTTTTAACACAAACCACTAAATAGAAGTTGCGATGGTATGTCTATGTATAATAGTTTTGGAGATATTCAACTTTGAAATTTTTCAAAGCCCCTCATTAATATAATTTAAAATTCTGCAACTTATACCACCCATTATATTGGCAGGTGTCACAAACCTATTTATGTTCTTTGAAATATCGAGTTTCTGGAATAGTTTGGAAGATATGGAGATTTTAACATTTCAATTGCCCCGAATTTGCATACCTTTTCTCAAATGAGATACACAATTTTACTGGTTAGGTCAGTCATCATAGCAATTTTGGTGGTTTTCGACAAAATAGTGTTTGGGAAAATCTCTAGACCAACTTGGTTGGGAAGAAAAAAACAGCAAAAGAGAAATAAAGAGATAATGAAAGAAAAATAAAATGAAAGAAAGTATCGCAATATTTACTTTTACAGTTAATCCTCTCTACAGTGGGCACCCATGGGACTAGAGGAAAGTCACCTTTGCGACCAGAGAAAAGTGCCCACTCCTGTTGGGGTCATCCCTTCTGGGCAGTATGGATGAGTATGTGTGTATGTACGTGTACATCATTGGTACATGCACATATACATGTACAGTGGGTACATATTATAATTCAATGGCAGGTGTATACATGCAATACAAAACTGTCTTTCTTCCTTTATTACATAAACAAATTTTAACAGAAGCTGTCAAAAAACTACACGTACATGTACCTTGTGAACCGAGACAAGCACTATACTGTCTCATTATTGGCTATGACGAATAGGCTTCATCTCACTGGTTACAAGAAAACAAAGACATGAAAGTGTCTGCTGTAATGAAACAAATTCACACACTTTTTCAAAATTCACAAAGTTGTGAAAAATAGTCACTGAGGACTGAAAGACCATACTTGGATGGTCTGGCCCAGTAGTCCACTTTAAACAGAGGGTACACTCAGGCTTGTTCTGCCTAGAAGTCGAGAGGCTGGCTGGTTCCCTTGGAACTGATAAGCTCAGCAGAATGACATAGTCTCAGGCAAAAACAGACCAGCTAGAATACCAGTCTCAGTCATGATGCACTGACAGCTCTGTGGAGTACTAGTGGGAACTATAGCCCGCCTGGTACATATGGCAGCATGGAGAAGATATGTTCTTGCATGAACAGAAAGAGATTCTCTGTATTTTATTGAGAGCCTCCTTGTTATAGGACCCAAACCGTGCACACTAAACCCCTGCTAGCATGCATGGATAAAAGGCTGCCTATGAGACAAGTTCAAGCTAATTTATTATGGATGCAATGGTTGCCTAGCACCATGTAGGTCAAGCACAGGTCAACAAGCAGTTAAAGGTCTGCAAGTGTGGAATGGGAGAAATTCGGTGAATTTAGCATACATTATAATTCCCCAACTTTTGTTTGCATGCTATTGGATTTGTCAGTTGTCCCAAATCTATATGTGTAAGTTAGAACTTTGTGTCTATATCTAATATTTTGAAGATATAGAGCTTTTAAAATTTTAGTTGCTCCTTATTTGCATAATTTAATCATCATGACTATTCCACACCAAATAGCAAAATTTCATTGGTAGGTCAGTCACCATGGGGAGTTTGGTGGTTTCGGGAATAATAGTATCTGAGAAAAACTCCTGACATGTTTGGCTGCCATGGACACGAGGAAAAACAATATATCTGGGTTGGCACCCAGACATAACCAGACTGGAGGGCATAACCTTGTGTCCCCGCTGTGTTTGGTGCTTAGGGAACGAGGCCAGTGTGCCACATGGCTTATTGAATGTAGCTGGAAACCAGGGTACCGTCGTTTACATCAGACCAAACTATCTCTTATGTATTATTGAAACAATATAAATTCTGCATGCATCTCGCACCATACTTCATGATCGTATCGCTCGTGTTCCAGTTTTAGTACTCGCGTCCAGAGGACGCATTATGTGCATGCAAATGACAGGAGTCGGTGATTTGTGTGGTCCGTGAGCAGGGCAGTTTTCCACTCATTGCCCACTTATACCCCCAGAGGAATTTGGAATACGAGTCATGCATATTAATTTTTTGCCACAACATGCATACCTGGTTATCTCAGTAACCACGGTCTCGCCTGGTAAGATACGGGTCACTACCTGTATGGGGAAGCCGGATATTACCAATATTTTGGAAATAAAGGACACTTAGTACAGGCACACGGAAAGTATCATTCTTGAAACCAACTTAGGAAGCACGAAAGGAGTATGACTTTGGTAATTATAAACCTGAATTTCTCTGAAGGACACTAATTTTGTAAGAAAGGGGTACCTAGCCCTGCCCATGATAGCGGTATGCCCGAGTGTCCTCCGTGATTGACAGGCGATATGCCCGTGTGTCCTCCGTGACTGACAGGCGTGAGACCCGTGCTTTGGTTTAAACATATTTATTCAGGAAAAAAGCGATTGGGAAAGAGGGCGCAGCCCCATATGAATCCCCTTTGATCACCTCCGTAAAGAGACCATTAAGAGACCATTAATTTACAAACCCTTTTTGTTTATCCTTACTCAAATTATATCTTCCATTAAGACCACATTTCAGACTCTTAGATGGTCATTATAGGGAAATTCCACTGTACTGCTGAAGCGATTTATGTGCCAAGTGTAGTACCATACGAAAGTATTAATATTATCGCTGTCTGTGACTTATCAATTGAATCACTAAAAATTCGAAAACATTAATTGAAGAACACAACAATTATCTCGGTCCCATTAGTTGCCTGCTTTTGTCGCTGTACGTCAGTACAAAACGTGCAGTTTGACAAGTTCCAATTTGACAAGATACTTGAACGGGCTAAGCTACAACATTGTTACACAATGTCAAGAATGCGAAAAGAAACTAGAAAAGAAGATTTGCTTCAAAGCAAATCTGTCTTTGTGCCTTCAAAAGTGGTAAATATGACAAGATGAACACTTCAAAGTCCAAAATGACCTTGCCTTTGACCTTAAAAGGTCACATGCAGATGACAAAAATGTACAGTTTTCCAACACTTACAATGTTAGTCCAACATGATCAAAATTTCATGCAGATTTACTGTGTTTTGGCTGGATGGAAATTCAAGAGCTCCAATTTACCTGAACCTTTGATCTTTAGAAGTCATATGCGTATTACAAAAGTGCGCAGTGTCACAATATCTTCACTTTAAGCCCAACATGGTCAAAACCAGATTGAAATTGACCGAGATACGGCTAGAAGAGTATTTCAAAGGTCAAATTGGCCTTGACCTTTGATCCTTAGAGGTCACATGTAAATTTAAGAAATGACCCTTTACATGATCTTTGACCCTAACATGAAGTTTGCCCTTCAAATGACCTTTGATATGCCTTTCCACCTGGACATGATCTAAGATTGAAAGATGCTCAAGATATAAAATTTCAAATGCTCCTAATTTGCATAATCTTCAACATATTTTCTGCTCTTTATTAAAAGACAAAAACGTTTAATCATGCCAAAGTTTGAAGTATCTGAGTGTAAAAGCGCTTGAAAAAACTGGCGAACAAAGTTTGGTAGTAAAGTAGAAGAAAGAAAGAAAGAAAGAAAGAAAGAAAGAAAGAAAGAAAGAAAGAAAGAAAGAAAGAAAGAAAGAAAGAAAGAAAGAAAGAAAGAAAGAAAGAAAGAAAGAAAGAAAGAAAGAACAGAGTGTCTGTGTTGGCATACAGATATAAAAATGATATTACCAACACTTTCATTAGGTAGCAACGGGAAGTATGAAAAGCATTTGTGTTCCGTTAGCACCGTCCTTCGCTCATTCCAAAAAGCAGCAATTTGAAGGACAGTGATCATTGTACATGATATCACTGCTCATCGCTTGCCATGCAATTAGATTGGAAACAAAAGTGAAAACAGAATAAGATAAATTGTAAAAAGATAGCATATTCACGAAAAAGTAATATCTACCGGCGACGAATGATTGTTCGTGTGGAGTGGCTATGCTAGCCAAGTCGCCTCCTTTGGCCTTGCAAGTGTCATAGGCGTCAGGCCAGGTGGTGTACTCAGACCGGAAAAGGAAGCACATCTGGGAAATTATGTCATATTTCCAGGGATATCCACAGCGGGGGTCAAATGATGCTGAAAAGACAAAATGGATGGCAGATATATTAAACCCAGTCATATGATTCCGAATTTAATAATGTCAAACTAAGAGCATTACATGTCGTCACAACGCTGTTCATCACTCGTCGTTTGAGAAGTCTATAGATATTGTTCACCGCTATTGCAGAGATTTCTTGCGCTATAAAAGGATGTACTATTCATCTATTTATAACATGTGTCTGTATAAATAAATAAATAAATAAATAAATAAATAAATAAATAAATGAATGAATGAATGAATGAATGAATGAATGAATGAATGAATGAATGAATGAATGAATGAATGAATAAATAAATAAATAAATATTCAACCATTTTGTATTTACATTTAAAAAAAACAACATTGGGGCGGCACTAATCACCACCACAGTATTATTATGCTTGACACATTTGCCAATTAATCATGAAAACTCCAGCATAGGCCATGGAGTGTTATTTCCTCTTTCAGCAAAACTGAGTTTTTATGTACTTTTCATAATCCAGTTTATAAATGCTATTCGTAAAGAATAAAAGACAGTGTAGCAACACTTACGGGTGCGCATTGATGTGGTTACGGCAGTGACATCTTTTCTTTCTGAAAAAAAAACACATTAAATATACAAAAAACGATAGATACCTATCTTTTACACCAACAGTTTTAAGATCGATATTTTCCCGTCTATGAGGAGGAGGAGGAGGAGGAGGAGGAGGAGGAGGAGGAGGAGGAGGAGGACTTAAATGGCAAAACACTGGAGAACGCATTTATCAATTCTTGCGATAAATTAGGCCTACCTGCTGGCATTTGGCAGATACCGGGTAACCTCAAAGCGCAGTACTCGGCCTTCCACTCAGCGTCACTGAACCTGGCGCAGTTAAGCGACTCATTCTTAGAAGGCTCGCCGTCTGCCCAGTTTTTAAACGTTGGCTATATAACAATAAAAGCAAAATTGTACATTTTATTTATCACAGTGACATTAACATCAATTGGATACAGATTATATATAAAACAGAAACAAAAGCACACAACCTACTTCGCTTTATGTCACCTGAAAGTAAAATATATGATAAACTAAGAAATAATTCTATACAATACATTCTTCCTCCTTTTCCAAGTTTTGTTTCAATATTTAGCTATATGTTTACCTTAATTTGCCATCAAATATTCAAATTTCCCTAGCATCGCCTTCCTCTCAAATTCTTCACATTTTCTCCTTTCCAGATCAAATAAAACTTCCTATATATCAGCATAGATATCATATTTACCCAAAAAATCAAACTCATCTTCTACTAAAATATTACCACATATAGTCCAGAATCTATTTCCCACCGCTGTCCATGGTATATTCCCGTTGTTTTGCTAATAATAATAATAATAATAATAATAATAATAATAATAATTTATTGCGGAAAAACTACCCCTTTACATCGGGGGCACCAGTGGTCCGGGGCAAACCCACGGTGCGTCCATATATACATATATACATAGTGTGCAAGAAGAATTTAAATCTTGTATCCATATACAGAACAGTCAGGAATTGGAGGATTCCCTCCTAAAGCGCCATGCCTCCACTAAAAATCTTTTACATATACAATCAAATAAAAACCCAACTTCGTCGCCAAAACTAAAACCTTCGTCTCCAAGAAGGAAGTTCATCTTTCTGTACAGGGATGACGCCATAAAACTTTGCCACACATAACTAAAATCAATATCATTCAGTGACTGTTCCAATTGCTTGAACGACTTCAATCTAAAAGAGTTTAAACCAGGACATAAAAACATGAAGTGAAAAAGATCATCATCGTTACATTCACAGGTATTACATGCTGTATCTGACATGCCCCACCTTTCTCTATCCTCTCCCAAGCCCAAACACCCTGTACGTGCCATGAATTTTAGGCGGGCGCCATTAAAGTTGTCTGTCGTGAACAGATAATCGCCACGCCATGTAGATCTTTTCAGGGCCCTATACCAATAAAGAGATCTCTTATCGTCTATTTCCTGAAAAAATTCTACCGTGTAACTTTCTATTGCCCGTTTATTAAAACTATCAAGCCACCCATCACTGTGGGATGAAAATGCACGGTCAATTCCGGCGTTATTAAAGATTTGTCTGATTTCAGTAACATAGGGCCAAATAGTACATACTCCCATGTGCTATGTAACGGCAATATACCCGCTCTACATTGAGCAAACAAAGATCTTTGGTATTGGGGAAACGACATTTTGCATAATCTTCGGTTTCTAGCCCCTCCTTAAATCTAGTATATGTTCTAAGTTTTGGTTTAGACGGCAGATTGTCTTTTCATTCCCTTTGCATCAATATAAATAACTTTCTTGACGCTAATTCAATATTACACAAACCCTCCCCTTCAGATATTTCAGTCACATTTACGAAGTAATAATTTGTTAACCTGCCATCTTCCAAACACACCAAAGAGTTCCAATATCTGAACATATTTAAGTATGTACGGTACTTTGGGATAATCCAGCCCATGTCACCTTATATTGCCAAAATAGAAACATTATTATGTACACCTAGAAAATAACGCATTGCTCTATTCTGTACTCTGTTACAGTGTTCATGTCTGCTGTATCCCTATATCTCAGAACAATAGCCCATAACCGACATCACCCCATAAATTGTACATACTCGTGCAGATGTTCTAGAACCAACATCTACTAACTTTTGGAACTTTGAAATTATCGCTCCCATGACACGTCCAGCATCAGAGAGAATCTTTGCTGCATATTCCATGTCCTGATACTCATCCAGATATACGACTACATATTTGTACTTCTCTACACGTTCAAACAACCTTTTATTGAGCTTAAACTGGAATTCAGTAGCTCCTATCCTCTTAGCTCGAAAATGGACAACCTTAGTTTTATCAACATTCGCCTTAAGTCTCCACTTATTACACCACTTTTCAAATTACCATATAGACTTTTCTACATCCTTTGGCTTATCTGCAAGTAGTGCAATATCGTCTGCATATAGCAGCGCCCCCAACTTGCAACCGTCAACACTTAAACCACACTCCTGTGTCGTTAATTTATGCATAAAGTCATTGATATATAAATTAAACAGCTTAAGGGAGAGAGTATCTCCTTGTTGCACACCATACCTAGTTGAAAACCACTCTGTGGTCAAATATTGTGACCGCACACATGGATTTCTCCAAGCATAAAATGACTTCACTGCCTTATATAGTTGTCACTTTTTTCTCCAAGACGTTGACGGACTTCATTATAAAAGTCATAATGAAAATTTACAACGTCCTCATTCGTCTTAGTGTATAGAGCTTCAAAATCTTGCTTCCGCATATTAGGAAATACATTAATATCATCACTATAATGCTCATTCTCTTCTACTTTGAACGGAATATCATGTTTACTTCTTGGACCCAGTTTCTTAATATAGTCCCAGCTTGGTGTTAAGTGTTACCTACTTCAATTTGTAGCACCAGATCTCTTCTATAAGCCCTTCCCTTCTTAACTAGCATTTCATCAAAATCATATCCCTCTGTTTTATACGCTTGCAACTTTTCTCCGTTCTTGTGTCTTTGCATTTAAGAGACGCCTTCTCTGCCTCGTGCATTTCCTTCCATAGTTCAGACAAAGAATCATCCCAGTAAGGTTTACTGTTATTCAACCGTCACTTTACTCTCTGACTCGCATCTTCATGCTTTAAATTTTTGTCAGTTGTTGTGTCAGTATAACTTTACATAACTTGTCATATGCGGAATCAATCTCTCTTTGACCATTAGCGTCTGCTAGAGGAACATCTACTGTCTCATGTATCCCACGCCTCCACGTTTCGTTGTTCATAAGAGGTGCTCTTACATTGTCAAAGCCGTAGCGAAGCTGTCGCTTCCCTTCCTGTACCGGTTCTTTCCCATTACCTACGTCTTCCATCCAAGTTGTCAAATAAGAGTCGACAAATTTAAAAGTTAATATAGAGTGCTCTGGTAGTCTTGAACACTCTCTATCCAATTGCTTCAAACCATATATATCAAGAAGAGTATTTACAATATCAATCCTTAAATCCTTACAACATAATGGTATCTGTCCTACCATTCACCATTGTCCGCCAGGATGCCCACAGAGGTATTGAGTACATCCCGGTCACATCGTCCTGCTTGACCAACCAGCCACTGCTTGTCATGCGGTATTTTTTGCCATTTGGTATCTCACTCAATATAAAAGTTTGTCTCAATAAGCCTTTCCACGCGCGACTTTGCGACTTTCATGAACCAATTTCTAAATTCAACTTTATCTTTCAATTTTTTTTTCTCTCAGAGGACTTTGATTTTCGTGTTAACATTCACCACTTCAATTTTCAATATGCCCGGTTTGTCTGTCGTTTCCTTGTGGGCTCAGCCCTGATAACCTTCACCTGTTCTTGAACTAAGCCTGTGTGAATGAGATACCCTGCCTTCTCTGCCACATTCTTCGATTGAAATGCACATTTATGGCAATTATACTAGCGCCAGGGTAAAATTTCTTTTTCTGCATTAGTACTGCCTGTCTGGCCTTCAAATTTGGCAACTCGTTTTTCAACACTGTCAATCTTTGCTCTCAATATGCCCATTTCAATCTCAATTTTTAATCTTTTAAACTTTTCATTTGTCTGGAATTGTCTGCAAGAATATCCGTTTTAAGGGCGTCAATCTTATTGTGAACGCTGAAAATGTATGCCTGAATTATACAATCGACGGAAACGTTATTAAAGTGACGTCAAGCCAGAACGCCCATTGTGGTTCGTTTGCACTGCAATTTGAAGAGGAAAATTAGTCAAGGCAATTAAGGTACAAAAATGTGAGGACTAAGTTGTAATATTGGTCCTGTACAGCGCCTAGCTCTGCCTTAAAGGAAGTGTCCCAACATATGAAACTTGGTGTAAATATATCCCTATGGCCTTACTCTCCCTTTCCGCGTGTGCAGTCAGCAGTAAAAATTTATAAGGAGCGATACATTGGCAAAAGTGAGACTGGAATTTCCAGTTCAAAAGCGGCGCCGTGTTTCAATATTTAGTAACGTCAGTCTTGACAGCGCGGTTCTTGGAGAATAGCTCTCATAATAAAGGGCTAATTCAAACAGGAAGTTGACTCCATGTTTTGCACAAGATCATGACGGCTGTAGGCGACGAGGAACGTACGTCTTCCGACGAAGAATTGTGTCAGGAAGAATTCGGTCAGCACGACCCGATCAACACTCAGGAAAGCACTTTTGATATTCGTACCCCAAAGCAAAGGCATTTCTTCTAGGCAATGAAGGTTAGAAACCTACTGCGCACAGTGGCACCACTAGTGGAGGGAGGGGGGGGCTAAATTCAGTATGAAAATACCATTTTCTACCAAAGGAGTTTTATCAGAATAATACAGCAACATAACATCCAGAAACACCTCAGGGTTTATAAAAAAGACATTGAGATCCTTGGGGATAATTTGTTAATAGCTGAGAAGACGAGGTTGAAAGATTGTAGATAAAAGTTAAAATAGATTCTCGAGTTATTATCATCGGTAACACATAATTTCCCGATGACAATGTTGATAATGAACAGAGTAATACACTAGGTAATGAAATTTTGGAAAATGTATCCTCTCTTAACAACAGAGGCCATGATTTTGTTTCATATGGTGATTTTAACGGTAGACTTCCTGACCACAGATATTGTGCCAGGCCCAGTTAAAATGGTGATTTGTAGCAGAATAATATCAACACATCTGGTTTGTACGTTATGAATAGTTACCCTGGGTGCTCTTGTAAATATACTTGACACAGGGGAGTCTAAAATCTACCAATGACTCCGTATTGTGTAACGATATATTGTGCAAAGAGGTGCGTGCAGTGTACATTGACGAAGCTGGGACAATGGACATAATTCTTTAAATATTATTTTTCATCCATTTTCACAAAATACCCGTTCTAAACCCAGTCTTACAAGAGGTCAGTCATACACGAAATGGAATATCAATGATAATACCAATTGGTCTGCTTTTGAACTAGAACTAAACGGTGAACTGGTATCCTGGAATCGTAATGATTTCCTTTCAGTAGATGATGAGAGAGTTGAAAACTTTTGATTACACAGGCTGCAGACAGTGTAATCGGTAAGAGATGTATAAACGAATGTAGGGAGCAAAATGATTGATTCAATCGTTAAAAACCGCAGAAGCGTCAACAGATTATTCAGATAATGGGCTCGCCATGAATATATAGATAATGATAGTCTGCACGCAATTTGGGAGGAATAGCTTCGAAGAAACCGTCTGGTTCATGATAGAATTAGAGAGAACAGAGTGAATACTAAAGTATAAATTATGATCTTGAATTTTTAGAAAGGTACAAAAATACCCGTGCTTAATGGCGTATGTTAAAACATATAAATGGTAACTTGAAGCATCCACTGAGTATACGACATCCTAATAATACAGAGGCCATTATTGATGACCCTAAAGAGATAAATAAGATAGCAGGCGAATATTGGCAAAGTTTGGGAAAGGCTGATACGGGAGCTCAAAATTATGATAACTTGAAGGAAGATGTCCGTAATTTACTTTCAAGTACAAGCATTGGCAACAGCCGTACTGATATTGTCATAAATGATAATTTTGTTTACGATGCCATTAAAAAGCTTAATAACAATAGGTCATATGCAGCTGATGGCATTCCTAATGAATTCTTCAAATACAGATGGTATCATCTTGTAAAATCTCTTGCAGAAATGTTTAATTATAACAAACGTTTGAAGCGTTTCCCGAACAGTTGGTTTAGAGGTATTATTAAACCATTACATTAGAAAGGTAATAAAGAAAATTTGGGAAACTATAGGGGTATCACTCTAACATCCTATGTATATAAAGTGTGTGCATTTGTAGCTGAGCGTCAAATCATGAAGCACTTTGAAATGCATGTTGTTTTGGGAGAACTGCATGGTGTATATCGGAAAGACCGGAGGTTAGAAGATCAAGCGTTTGTATTGAAAGGGCTGTGCAGTGTACGAAAAAATCAAACACAAAACAAAAATGGTCAGTTTTCCTCGACATAAGTAAAGCATTTGACACTGTCAATCGAGACTGATTGTTTCACTCACTCTGGAAAAATGACATTCAAGCTAAGGCATGGCGCCTAGTTTACAATCTGTATGAAAAAGTTGAAAATAAAGGTAATTTTTGGTCCATATGAGAGTGAATGGTTCGAGGTTATCAATGGTGTGAAACAAAGATGCATAATGTCACCAACGCTCTTCTCAATAGTAGTGAAAGATCTAGAAAGAATGTTGTTTGATTAAAACCTTGGTATTTCATTACGAAATAAACTCATACCAGCTCTTTTCTATGCAGATGATATTGTACTGCTAGTAGATAGTGAAGCTAAATTACAGAAAATGCCTAATGTTGCACACTGTTTTACTGAGAAGTGGGGGATGAAGTTTAATAGTGAATAATCGAAAATTATGGTCGTTGGCAAATGGATTGATAAAGAAAAAAATGGAAACTAGGTAATTTGAACATTTGTGAATGCGAAACCTTTAAGTACCTAGGCGTTATTTTTACTGGAAGTCTGGTAGACAGTGCTCATATCAAATAATACTTGAGGCCGAAGACACAACTTCTCAATAATTATATGAGTAGTATTTTGGCAGGCCATGGGAGTATTAATAGAGTTTTTTTTAGGATATAGCATATGGAAGTACTTAATGATACCATCTCCAGCTCACGGATCTGCGGTTTGGCTATGTAACACACAAGAAAGCAATACCGTTATTAGGCCCATTCACTATTCGGCTGCCAGGTCAATCATGCGTATAAGTGCGAAAACACCTATTGAAGCTACGTTTGGTGAACTTAATACTTTGCCGTCAGCACATAATTTAGACATATCCAGGGTCAAATATTTCCATCGTTTAAAGTTTATCATCGATGAATCAAGGTTATGTAGAAAGGTGTTTAAAGAAATGGAAATATCATATCAGAATGGGAATTACTCTTCGTGGCCATATTTGAAAGAAATGGGGAAAATTTATACAAAAGTGGGTTTGGAAATTACAATGTACGGTCGAGATAAAGACTGGCTCCTGTCATTCAAGAAATTAAGCACTGATAATCATGTGCACAAATTTGTCAGCGTAGTCCATAATAAGGAATCTTTGACAAACTACAGAATCTTTAAGAGATCTTCATTCGGAAAAAAGTACTTATTTACCATGAAATATTTCGAAAGTGCACGTTTAAAATTTAAAGCAAGAACCGAATGTCTTGGGATTCAAGAGGATCTTTTAAGGTGGAAAAAAGTCACAGATAGTAACTGTCCACTCTGTCACAATGGTCATTTTATGTTTTTGTGCCCAATCCTACTTTCAATTCGGCAAGGAATTTCGAAATGGCTATAAAACGAATTATCAAGGGATGACAAAAAGTAGATCTCGGAAATTTTTGCTCCGTCTTTCCTAAACTCTAAATTGTCTCTCCTGCTTGGTGATCTTGCTTTCAGTCACACGGATGAAGTGGGGTGGCTTTTTGAGACAGCAAGCAAAACATACATAACGGAGGCCTGGAAGGTGAGAAGAGCGTTTGTGGAAGGGACCCTATAAATATATGTAGATACATAGTATGTTTTTGTCTGGTCTGACTTGTATTATATTGTATATAGACGGCGTCAAACCAGCAGAGCCGGTGTTTGGTGCGCCCCCCCCCCCCCCCACTCTGCTGGGGATACCCTCAATATAAACCCACATCTCTATAAGTATGCAACCATGGTCAATTGACAATTTTGTAATTTGATTTGTATATACATACAGTGGTAATGCCTCTTTTTCAATGATTATACCACTAGAAGCTTTATGTTCTACATTGTATTTATGTAATATGTATAATGTACTTGTTCTTACGCTTTCTAGAGTTTTGTACCAATGAGTGGTTTATCTCTAATTTTGGTGCGGAGGATACAAATCACGAATTATTAATTACAGATACTTAATTTTTAATGTATACATACTATCTGTGTCAATACGGATGACGAATAACTTGTATATATATATATATATATATATTGGACGCATCGTGGAATTTACCCCGTTCCATCGGTGCTCCCGGTGTAAAGGGGAAGTTTTTGTGATAATCAATAAATAAATAAATACATAAATACATACATACATACATACATACATACATACATACAAACATACATACATACATACAGACATACATACATACATACATACATACATACATACATACATACATACATACATACATACATACATATATAAATAAATAAATAAATAAATAAATAAATAAATAAATATAAATACCTCAGTTACTTCCCCTAGCCAGGTAAACTTGCCAATTTCATTTCTTCTATGAAGACCAATCCATGCTGCTGTCTTAAATTTCTCTGCAATAAAGCACAAATCTGTGATATATACCCGTTAAAAGGTTTAGGTTGAAAAGGGATCGGTAAAATTTCTAGCGTGTGCAGCTAATATGCCAAATGAGTAGCTGTGCCTGGGCTGGCAATTTATAACTGCAAGTTTGGTTATAGTTACATAAATCTCTTTACCTAAATGCTGATTACGTCAGCGAAAACCAAGAGCAAATTTCAATTTTGAAATAATGCTCACAAACTGCAAATAATCAAGTAGAACAGAATGAATAGATACATAAAAAAGTTGAATTATTTTGGAAATGCTCTTGGAAATATGGCTAGAGCTTACAATATTTGGTAGCCAAATCACACCTTTTCTAGCACTCGCTACTTGGCTCACTGAGAGGGCCACGCCAGTTCCCATGCAACTTTCAAATCATGCGAGGTGCGACTATAACAAAAAAAAAATAACTCATTCCTCCTGAATTTTACGAAATAAACTTTGAAGTGCGAATATTAAAGACCCATGGCTTGTATACTGCTTCCTGGCTAAGTTACTGCTTATGTACTTCTTTGACATACTCCATCACCTTGATCATCAAACAATAATAAGGTCATACAACATTGGGTTTTAGAATGTACATATTAAAAATATGAGGCAAAGTAGGACTTCTCATAACAAAAATATCACGAGTATTCTTGTTTTCCATTGCATGACCTCCAATCTCGAGATGCAATTAATTGATGTGGTATGATCCCAGAAGCGATGACACAAATCATAAAATATTCTTACGGATTATAAAATGACTGGCCAATAGGTTGGAACATTAACGGACAGAGCCTTCTCTTAATTTTGGCTGTCGAGATTATTAAAATATACTCTTCCTGTGTCTTTACTTTCACACTTTTTGCGAAAAATATTCAATGCATGTAAAAAGTACCCTGCTACTAGCAAAAACTTTAATAATATTAATTTTGTTAAATGAGTAGCTTCATTTTATAAGATCTTGTTGTTCTTTCAGCTACCAGAGCGGGCGTTGTGGATATATATTCAATAAAAAATATTTGTTCTTGCATAGTTTTATTTATTAATAGATATAGAAGCATAACGTACTGTTCAAAAATGTGTTAAGGCTTCCTGAGTCGATTTTGACAAGGTCTGCGCGATGATTCCTACACGTGACTCTTGCTACCGGCCATGGTTGTCCGTCCTTGAAAAGCTTGAAACACTGTGTTCCTCGTAGCTCCCAACCATTCTGGCACACGTACTTTGCTACAATAGAAAAAGGAGCAATTTCCAAAATTATAAAGTTTTGAGTTTAAAAAGTCTTACTTTACATTATTGGTTTCAAAAAGTATAATACACAGACAGATATATGGAAGCACTTTTAGCTTAGGGACCGCACATTAGTGGGCTTTGTGACGCTACTTTCGTGAACGCACCATATCCATATGCCTCACATCTTTCCGTCCAATACTGTATTGTATGGCTCAGAGGTATGTACTTGTAAGATTACTACTTTGTATAAACCCTGTGAATATATAAATACACACCCATATGTGTATATATAGGCTCCGAAACATGTTGAGTAGTTACCCGCTGAAGACCCTTTAATATATTCGGGCTAATACAGCCTATGTCAAAATTTTACAGAGGAACGTGTGCAATGTCGACAATAGAACTTCTATGTATATAAGTTAGACAGGGACAGGTTAGCTTATGGAGAGTAAAGAGTTCGGACTACGGAATAGGGTAATGACTACTAGGAAGTGGTTTTTTGACAAAAAGACACAAATACAATTTATATATATATGTATGTATATATATATATATATATATATATATATATATATGGGTTAACATATTGCGTGTCACCCATTATATTATCATATCTTGTACGCAATAGGATACCATCCGTAAGGGTCCTTTCATGTCTTGGGGGCTGGTGTTAGTATGTCAAGCGAAATCTTTTGTTTTCAACTGTTGTTATGTGCACTTAGTAATCTCTATCATCCCTGTCTCTCACCATCTTGATATTCAAGTGAGATCGTGCAAGGGCCGTCGCGCCACTGGCGGTTGCCACGCCATTTGTATAATCGGTTATGCACGCAAGTATTCAGAGGTATACAATGCTTCGGACATGAATGTGAAAATGACTTGACCACGACCCAAATCAATAGCAGATCACACAGATGTGCATATTTGTGTTTGCAATTGTTTTCCAAGTGACAAGCATGTCATAACGAAGGCAAGTGTGGCTTGAGTTACCAGCATTTAGTTTAGACAGGGTCATTACTGTCCCTCATTGCCCTTGTATGCAGTCTCACAGAACACTCCATATACAGGTAACATGTGCGTCTGGGGCTTCCCACACCTTGCTGTGTAAGCCAGCCACGTGTCTTGCTTTGATAAGCTGTATTCAGCTCTGTAGATGAATATTAATTTAATTGGCTTCTGTTGGTCAGCTCATGCTCTCCAAGTTACTCATCCAGGAAGCTTATAGGATGTTGTCTAAATTGTGTGTATAGATAGATACTTACTCGAGCATTACATGAGTTGGTAAAAGCGGGGTAGGTCGAGAGAAAAAAGGCGTATCGACCATAATATCAAAAAAGTGCGTACAAACGTTTTCAACTTTCTGTAAATATAGCTTGGCCTCTCAGTGGTGACTTGACAGAAAATCGTGCTAACATTTAGCATTTCCTGTCTAGCATATTGTTACATGACGTGCTTCATGAAACGTGGAACCCAAATGGCGTGGCAATATGGCGTATGAGTCGTGTTCCTCTGTTGTTTTCATCAAAAATGTTTACAAGATCACAATTTGTTCACACCATTTCTTAAGTAATAATGTGCGTAGTTATAGTTTCATCGACAAGTTATGTATTTTTTGGATACATGAAAACACTAGTAATATGCTTTCCGTATGTTATTTTCATGTCAAAATAAACAAATATATATAAGTATACATAGGTCACGTGAGTTATTGCGACCGCTATTGATATTTTTGTTAGCTTGTTCATCGATAAGTTCAAATAAATCATTCAATAAGGCGAAAGGCAATAGATATGACTAAACGTTCTGCTTGTTCCAGTGCAAAGGTTACTAAGACCATGGATATTTCATTGTAAAATAGTGAGATAAAAGTGACAGGTGAGGCCAGAATGAACAACGCATTAAACGTTACGCAGACAGTAAGTGTCGGGAAGACTTGAGTATGAGTGATACTTCACACCAATCCAAGGTACGGATCATGTATTGTAGTCTCTTTACATAGCACTGACCCCCCACCCCCTATTTGAAAAGTAGTAGCTGATGTGTTCAATGACGACCACTAAAACCTTATCTTGGGTAATCAAATGAACCACGGCGTCTGGTACTTTTAAGGTCCATTTACTTCCTCCTGTATTCGAGGCCTAAAACGTATCATAGGCCGGAACGGAAAGCGTGCTAGCACCTTTTTAATAATCTAAAAAAAGCTCTAGACTGTGCTCGTGGTTTACGCTTAAGTTTCTGCAAATGTCTTTGGTCTTGCGGGGAACTCGGTTTTCAACTTTTGCTGTGGAAGTGTTCAACGTTTTTTGCATCTGACACAATTTAATTTGTAACAAAGGCTAACATTATATTCAAACTCACGTGCAGGAGTGGTTGGTTTGATGACGGGCTTTCCAGCCAAGATCTGACAGATAAATGCCAGTGGTTGCCAACATTTGGCCGAAGATGCCCACTGACCCTCCTTGTTTGCTATATGAGTAAAATAAAATACTCACTTTCAATTCAATTTCCTAACGCTTTCCGAGATGAAACCGAAATACGCGTTAACGGTATGCTAATTGACGTTGCCCACATACAGCCTACAGAAAAGTTCATCATGTTCAGTTTCCAGCTGGTTCCAGTTACATTTTATCCAGTATATGATTATGCAGTAGTGTTTTTGCTATCTTTCCACCGTGCTTTATTTCATTAAGCCAAAATTATTTTAGTTGAACCTTGTGTCATTGTGCATGCTTCTGATGCAGGCTACACACACCCACACACACACACACACACACACACACACACACACACACACATACATACATACACACACACACACACACATACACACATATATATATATATATTTATATATATACATATATATTCGTACACATAAGGTTTATACTGAAGACACGAAAAATAACAATGATAATGATAATAATGTGATCAATGCAAATATATGAAGTTATTCAAACCACATAATTATCAAATTAGAAAAGGAAGAGAACAAAAAAAAATAAAATAAAAAACTTTCTCCAACGGAAAACATATCCCCGCCAACGTTTCAGTTTGCAGAGACACCGAACAAGGAACAGGAACAGAACGCAATGCTTATTCGAGAGTTGTGTGAAGCAAGGGACAGCAAGTTACAGTCAAACATGACGTGTGACGAACCCACTGCTATCATCCAGCATATTGGCACCATGTGACCATGACTGTCACCGTCTGTTACTGTTTACTCATTTCAATGGACTTACACTGAGCCTCATAAAAGAATGTCTGTTCAGTGAGTATTTTGAAATATTAGCAGCTAAGGAACCATATAAATGGGATTGACTTCCGCCCATCACCACTTTGCCACATATTCTCACGATAGTATATTTTCACTGTTAATAATTTTGAAGGAAAAAAAAACATACAAAAACTTCACAAATCGCCTGTGTGGTTGGGTTACAATGCTGGTATCATTACAAATCATATGAAGCAAACTGTTGTAAGTCCTGTAAGGGATTTTCCAGATAAATCTCACAGCTTTTCGCCAAGCAGTGTAAAAAAAAAAGACTAGACGCCTGTACTGGACAGATCCCATAACTGACATCCCTACAATGCTTTGCAATACGTCTTAAATAGTCTGTATCTAATATCAGCAAAAGCCTTAGGAAAATTGAGTGATAAGCAAGTTTACTTCTGCTTGGTAATGTCCGATGGATCTTTTTACAGAATTACTGTCTGCATTAAGTCTAATAGTATTACCAAGGTGACGTGACTAATTGGCATCTGGTTGAAATATAGGGAATATCAGGGTTACTAGAGCCTATAGTCAAATGTTTACTTTCACTTGGATTGAAAATAACATTATATCCATGTGCAAAACATGAGCATACCTTCAATAACTGGGTCATGCATAACCTGGATGGAGGCAGCAATGCAATATCATCTGCATACGCAAGGACACCCATGAAAGAATTTCGACCATGAGTACGTGGGGATTCCACAGAGGAACCGAGCTATGCTATGAAAAAGGTTCCAAGGGTTATTGTAATCATAGATTGACTGAAAAGTTCCTTTTAATATCCAGTGAAGGAGATTCTAACAGAAAGCGAGTTCTACTCAGCATGTACACGTTGTATGGTATGACTACAAATTTGTCGATGGTGCTTTCTTGGCAAGAGAGTGATATATGATCGATGTATCTGCATTTCGGGAAGCTATGCTATCCGTGTTAATAAATGCCATGTCTAAATTACCTGTATAAATCAGGGCACAACCCTGTCCGTCCATCGGTTTAGGCTCGCCAGGATACCAATTTTTGTACAATAATGGATCGTTGTCTACCCATCGCCATGGCTCAGTTTTTCCTGCGTATGTACACTCATAGATATATAATTTGAAGTACAGACAACATTTTAGTAAATCCGTATAAAAACGGAACAAAAATGTTTTATTTCATAGTAAACACAATTTTCAGCCGTTCATAATAACAGATTTTTCATGTCTATAAAGGTACGTATATTTCATCTTAAGAATATTAAGCTCTATGATGTTTTAATTATGCAACCCTACATAAAGATTAGGGTAACGTTGCGTTTCTGCTATCCAGTAATACTTTCTTCTACTGCTAAAGCTTATATGATTATTGATTTTAATCGATACTGTAATGACCATTTTTTGAAAACGAGTAAGCTGTTGTCGCTGCACATGCTCCATATTTGATAAATAAGAGGACATTACAACTTTATTTCCTTCTGATACAGCCACAGTGTTCTCTAATCCTCTCCCTCTCTGACACACCTATGGCACACATACTCAGCTGGAATGAAAGTGATACAAACCCTTCGTACTAAGTCCAATCCAGAAGGATTCTACTCCTTCGTCCCGAAGATCTTCCATCATGATATTTACATACTTTTGGTCTAGTAGACTGGAAGAAAAGACACCAGTTTCATTGTACAGTAAGTGGCAATCGCAGGTCTGAATCTGTTTGGTATGAAACGAAGGACTCATAACATACATTAAAAATGATGCTGTCATACGATATCAAGCGCATCTTACAGCCACATGCTTTAAGTATTGCAGGTCCGCATCTGTTTGGTAGAAACGAAGGACCAACAATGTGTATTGAAAATGAAGCCGAAATTTGAGACAAGAAATACATTTAGCAGTTATATGCATTACATATAGCCAGCAAACGAATCATTTATAAGTCAGTTGTGTCCAGTAGCTTGGCTTTCTTATCAAAACGGGAGCAAACTCGTAAGGTATCTTCCCAGGCTTCATTTGAAACATCATTAGAAAGTTGGTGTTCCGTACAAATAATATCGAATCATTAAGAAATTGAAATTGTCCCAACATAATATCCTGTATACCAGACACCTCCATTTCAAGAAAACCGCGATAGTACATACCTTTTTACGGTTATAAAAGCTGCGCCTCGGTCACTACAATACTTAGTCGCCTCGTTCCAGCCTCGCTGTTCAGTCTCTTGAACCACACTTTTATAACAACGATGGAGATGTAGTCTCCATCCAGGCTGACAGGTACCTGTCACCACATATGATGTAGCCAAATACAAATATATATAAACGATAATATTCTTTATATCCAATTAACAGGTACCTGTGTCCACATATGATTCGGCCAATTACAAATAAATATAAAAGGTGATATTCTTTATATCCAATTAACTCACCCGACAATTATCTCAGATACTATAACACTTAGAAACTCCAAGCTTGGTATGATTATAGATCAATTCCAAGTATCATGCCTTTTTTTTACAAAGACGGCTGAGTGTATTTAAAATCATGCGAATTAGAGGCATTCGACATTTTCAATCTTGAATATCTGAAAAACTTTTACAGGTTGAGATGTCATTCCATCCTATATGTATATATTTATGCTGTAGGCGCATCTAATAAACCACAAAGAAAGGTTTGTAGAATTTCAATTATACTAATTAGGCATACCTGAAAAGTTTAAATGTTGAATATCTTCAAAACGTCTTTTTACAGGTATGCTATAGGTGCAAGCAATGAACCACATAACAGTAGAATTTTAATTTTTGCTAGTTAGAGCATATGACAAAGTTTAAAATTTGAATATCGTCAAGACTACTATAGATAGTGGTGTCATTCAAACATCTATTTACAGCTTTGTGCTGTAGATGCATCCAATCTACCACAGAAAAATAGAATTTTAATTTATGGTAATCAATGGCACTTGAAAACCTTGAATAATGAACATCTTCAAAACTATTATAGGCAAAGGTGCCATTCCAACTTCAACTTATAGGTTTGTGCGGTAGGCACATCGAATGAACAACAGACACAAGTTTAAGAATTTTAATTCATCCTAATTAAGGCACATGAAAAGATTAGATATTGACAATCTTAAAAAACATAGGTAGAGGTCCAACTTCAGTTCATAAGTTTGTGCTTAAGGTGCATCTGATAAAAGACAGTTATAAGTTATAATACTCAAATTTATGCAGGTTTTGGAGTCCCAGACAGACAGACAGATAGAGAGATAGATAGATAAACAGACAGACAGACAGACAGACAGACAGACAGACAGACAGACAGACAGACAGACAGACAGATAGATAGATAGATAGATAGATAGATAGATAGATAGATAGATAGATAGATAGATAGATAGATAGATAGATAGATAGATAGATTTTGGTTTCTCTTTTTTGCAAAGGTGTTTACATACACACGGAGATGGTAACGCTTGTTTCTTCACTTCGTGGATTCGGTGCGAAGTAAAAAAGACAAAATATACCAAGAGACACCGCTCACTGTATCATGTGTTACGTATATATGTTCGACATGAGCAAAAATTCAGTTTTTCTCCCAATTATTGACAACATGTTAAACATACTGTATGTATAACCCACAGCATAATTGCAATTACTATGCAAACGTATCATTTTTCATACCTTCTTCTCTGCTGCATACAACAAATTTTTCTGCGTTACATTTATCGGTTAGCCAGACTTTGTCGCCTAAACCAGACGAGCTCTTCTTTACCTGCACGCATGTGTTATTGGCATCCTCCCTGAAACCAAACACAATAGCACATTACAGCAATTTACATACAAGACTTTAATGCCATTTTCCAAAAGAACCTTATATAACAAAAAATATTTTGACAAAAGTGGCACGTTATTGAACCGTTTTGTGGCCTGGGTGGGTAGATACTGTTACGTCTGTGACAAAGCGTTTTGCATACGTGTGAATCTTTAGCATACGTGAAAAAATGAGATGTGTAAATCTTTTAATGTGTGTAAAACAACTGTTTTACAAATGTCCGAATAATTTACACATATGCGTTATTCTTTTGCACGTATGCTTAAATCTTTTGCACATATGCGCAAGTTTTTCTAACGCATGTATAATTTTTTCTCAAATGTAAAATGACCGTATATTACACAGCAAAATCCCTCCATGACAGAGCTGTAATGTCAACTAATGCAAAGTTTGTAAGATACAGATTCGTCTTGTACCAATATGTCGCTGTTTGACCGGTGACGTTTAAACAAATTATATTTAATTATCAGACAGCAAAGCATGTCAGATTATACACTGACACATCCTAGAGGTACTTAGTAGCACAAGGTACTTGCGGTTTAACTTTGGGTGGGCTTTTCCAGTATGCTTTCTTTGGGTCCAGCAAGTCGCCGTTGGCCCACTGCCATAACACGCTCTATGCATGGAAAAGATAAAATCGCTTGCTTTCACAATACATAGCGATAGATGCATTCATAATTACTGATTATACGTACATATACATACATATACACACACACATAAGCAAATATCTCTAATGACATATGATTTCTCCATACTTTAGCTTAGAATGATTGATATCGGTGTTACCTTCGCCACAGAGCCTATCATGGTACCAAAGGCTCTGACGCAGGGATATTAAAGGCGTTCGGTACACTGGTCAAAAGAATTTAGAAATCTCTGGTTTTTTGGTGTGAACCAAGATATTGGCATTTGAAACAAAATGCAAGCAAAAAATTGGCATGTCACGGTGCTACTTTTGTCGCTAGGTGGCGCTACATGTAAGGACTACAGAAAGTTGATAGCAAACAATATATATGTGGGTAAAAGCAAAAAAATAAATTAAGGATGCAAAAATATGCATAAAATAACTCAATATGAGTGTATGCAATGTATATCAAGCCTTTTAATAACAAATATGTAGACAAAACATGCTGGAATGTGACTTTAAATTCATCTCGTCTTGCAAAAATGTATAAGTGCTCACATTATTTTTTAAGTTTGAAATAGAAAAAATATTTGCAAATCCCTGAAAAATTGTAGGGGGTTTCCAAAATATGCACTGATCTCATTGATTAACAAAAAAAGATATCATACTGTGCTATTTTTTCCGCAATTGTACAAAGAATTCATGCATGTTGACTTAATTTGTCCTAAGTTCAGAGGTCCAAGGTATCCATTCATTATCTAACTTCGATACCATATCAATATACATGTATGTAGGTTAAATAAACGGCAGTACGTCGTTAATTTTATATTCCAGTCATAACATATACTTTCATAGTTATACTGAGAAGAGGCAGACATTTTAAGATTCTCTCCATAGTGCAATACAGCAATGTGGAAAAAGAGGTAAAAATAAGAAAATCAAAATTATAGTTGCCTTAATACATTGTCGAATGGTAACAGAGACAGCACATTATCAAATATGCCTGTGCCACCTTTTGACGCTGGGGTATTACTGTGGTCCCGCCGCCCCCCCCCCCCCTCCCCAGTTGGGACAGCGTTTATCGTACCACATTCACAAGAAATGTAAAGTACACTGGCCAAGCCATATCGTTTTTCTGATTCTGTATTTTTTAGGGACAATGTTTTTTTTTTTTTTTTTTTTACATTCCTCGCATACAAGATTATCAGCTAGTACACTTAGTTCCACTATTCTAGGACCTTCGTCCCAGTTATAACTGCCAGTGTTTACATGTGCACGTGGCATTTGGGGGGTGGGCGTGGGACTTTCGACGGTGGCTTGGTCAGCTTTCGCTGATTGTGTACATGCGTTTTGGTCTACCACTGCCGTGTTTCGACGTATTCTGCCTTGCTTTTAAGCATTTAGTCCTTTGCTTTGGCATTTGTTAACAAACTGCCCATTCTTTTTCCTTTTCACTCTTCGTAAACATTCCATATTTCTCAAACGGAACTGTGCAAAATAGGAAAAGCGAACAGAAGCTAGTGCAGGTATCGCCAAATACCAGCTCTAACTGTATAGAGGCATTAGACCATAAATGGTTGCGCATATCGCGGTGCACCGAACGTCTTTAAGCCACGGTCTTAACGTACGCATTGTACATTCTCAATAGCCCGGGACCATTCACAAGACGCGTGTGCACTAAAGCAAATGAATCAGGACAAGAAAGGCACATCTGTAACCAGCAAATTGAATATTGTGCAACAGAAGATTGAACTTATTAGTCCCCCCACCGGGGACTAAGGGTTTGCAGTGTGTCCTTCAGTCCGTCCTTCCGTCCGTTCTTCTGTGTGTCCTTCGGGCAAACTTTGTCCGCGGGTCGTATTTTCATATCGTAACACCCACACTTACTAAATTTGGTGTGAGGACACTTCATTGGATAGGGGTGTTTCTCACCCCAAAATGGGGTCACTGTTACCTTGACATTTGGCCCCAATAAAGATTTAGCTTCTCCGCGCTATATTTCCTATACCATAACACCTATAGCTACCAAGTTTGGTGTGCTGACCTTTCATGGGTTCGGGGCTTGTTGCGTACTACAATTGGGTCACTGTGACCTTTGACCTTCACATTTGATTACAATAAATTTTTAACTTGTCTGGGCAATATTTAGCTTACCATCACACCAAGAGCTACCCAATTTGGTGCGTGAAAATATTATGGGACAGGGTTGTATCACTCACCAACCTTGGGTCAATATGACCTAGAACTTAACCGTACGTAAACAAATTTTATACTAAAACAGTCAACCCTGCTATCTATTCCCTGGTGAGTGACTATATATTGCAACGCAACACCTGATCTTGTTAAACTTAGTTTCGCAGCAAACATCGAAGAAGAAGGCGCCCAAGGTTGTAAAACTTCTATGATAAAGACATGCTCAGCAGTATCTTCTATCGAACAAACATTTGGTTTTGTAATGCAAATTGTAAAATTATAACATTCAGGAGCAAGAGTGCCAAATATTTCGTGTAGTTATTGTTATCTCATTTGCACAATAATTACTTTTTGCGTGGACCGTTCATACATATTCTTAGCTATCCTGCCCATGCTGCATAAACGTCCGTGTGACACTCGTATTGTCTACACAAATTAATATTTGGAGCAACCCAAGTTAATCTAATGGGAGGGCCAGGAGTATACATAGATGTGATACGTAGACTGTGACTGGATCGGCTACAGAGTGTAGGGAGATTAAGTCATGATATATATATATTTATATATATATATATCACGACTTAATCTCCCTACACTCTGTAGCCGATCCAGTCACAGTCAGTCTACGTATCACATCTATGTATACTCCTGGCCCTCCCATACACTGTATATATATATACAGTGGTAGACCAGTTCTGAGAAAAGTGTGTCTGGTATTTGAATGCCTATAGCTATTATAAGGGGCCATTGGAAACACAGGAATCAACTCGAATCCATAATGCCATGTCCCTGACTGGGGTTACTCAGAGATCTGTAAATTCAACAGGGGCAGGATCGCTGGCATGTCGGAGGCTGGTCTTTCGCAGCATGAGGTTCCCAGAACAATGGCCCGCGGTGCTCCAAATCTCTGGTGCAGAGGGGTGGTGGGGCCATTTTTAACAGACAGGAGGATGCAAGGGGAAGGCGGGATCTTGAAGAACAAAACTTTCCGATGTGAGGGACGGCAGTTACCTCGTTCAGCACAAAAACGGATACAAGTTCCTTTTGCTGAAGGGTTTAGTCAGCAGTAGCGCTACTCCTGTGATGCTGCAACATCACGGCCTACAATCCACAGGAGATTGATGTCGGCCAAACTGAGGTCGCACCACCCTGCCATATGCATCCCTCTCGGTCCTGCACACAAGGCTGCATGGATACAGTGGTGTCAGGATCATGCTGACCAGACCCAATATAAGTGCAGGGGTATGATGTGGTCCGAAGAATCACGATTTTGCCTCGATTTCCATGATGGGAGGATACGGTTAGACGTATGCATTCATAAAGATTTGTGAATGGATGCATGGTGGACCATGACTAGTATGGAAGAGACAGGGTCATGATGTATGTGTGTTTGTGGGGGGGGGGGCAATCACGTCGACAATAGGAACAGAATTAATTATAGTACAGGCCAACGATATGTGGATGAGATAATACTAACAGTCACTAATGGTTTCAGTAACATCCTGGACTACTGTTTCAGCAAAACAATGCATGGGCGTGTAAGGCATGAGTCAGCATGCAGAATCCCCAGCAGCAAAGCATCCAATAGTTGCTATGGCCAGTCGGATTTTCTGATCTGTACCCCATTGAACATGTATGGAACGTGCTTGGCTGTCGAGTTAGGGACGCGTACGAAGATCCTGCAGCCACCCACAACCAACTGGCACATCTGCTCACACACCAGGGAATCACATTCCCCAGGTCCAGTTAGCCAAACTCGCCAGCAGAATGTCAAAGAGGTTCCAGACTTGCTATAAGGGGACAGGCAGGGCATAAAAGGCTGATGGAACAGCATGGTTTCCATGTGGTGATAAAACTTCCACACTTGAGAGCTCTGGTCAATTTTGAAGTATTATTTCAAGTATTAGGAGATGTAAGACATCAATGTCCAACTTTTTGTGATGAACTTTTGTGTAATGTAACACAGTACATATTTATTTACTCTCAAGGAAAAATAATACGAGTTTCTTGAAATATAGAACCCCCACCCCCACAGGAGAGAAACTAACATAACCACCCACATGTTTGTGGTTTTAGGCTTATTGGTTGCACCCATGGGACCTGGGTTAGTTGCTCAGGCCGGTTGTGCATGCTGCATTCCATGGTGACTGGACATGTAGATATATATCTGTAAAAAGCAAATCCATGCATTCATGCAATTCAGCCTGCAGAGTATAAAATAGAAATGGGGTTTACTGTGTTTCCCCACAAATTGAAAACAAAACACTTTGCTTGAAATTAAAGAGGTGTGGTAGCCTTGTGTTGCAGGCAATGTCAAATGCAAAGTCTCAATGAAGAAATTGCATCCACACAGAACATCATGGATGGCATACAAATAATGACAGATGCCCGGCATGGCACTGGAAAAAATGCAAAAGACACAAACGTTATTTGCCTGGGTGACATGACACAAAAATGTATCTGAAATGGGCACATCACTAGATCGATGGACTCCTGCACTCAGCGCCACAAAATATTGGGTACAAAGCAGATGTATAACTACTTTGGCAGCATAGATGTGCCTATTGCTAGACACACACACACACACATGATGACAACCCGCCAGTGAGTAAGTTTGTGGACACCGAAAGGACCGAAAGTGTCAGTTCTATAAATGTGCGGCATGAAACGTTAAAACTTACATCAAAGTTCAGAAAAAAATAGAAGTGAACCCAGATATACAGAGGGAAAAACATGGAATCCTCAACTAGTGGATCAATCCAGTTCTGTAAAGAAACATGTGAACTACAGCTTATGGAATTGTGGAGGTGATGCAACAAAATTGTGTAAAATGCTGGACAATATCAGTCATCACTACAAAGTAGACCACGAGAATTGTGTGCCTGCATCACTATGCAAAAGAGACCCGGGGAACCAGCAAAGTAAAATATTAATTTATGACCTGTCAGCATGCAGAGAAGCTGCTGGTTGATTTTTTTCAGGAACTGAATTGAGATAAAAGTCCGGCCAGGTACCAGGATTGAAAGATACAGCTTATGTGGAGTCTTTCAACAGGGCAATCAAGCTGTATCACAGCAAGGACATTAACTGTTCATACCAGGAAACACTATGAGAACGCAGCTAGCTATCATGTGCTGGAATGAAAATGTAGACAGGCCATATACATCTGTGAGTAAAGGATGAAATGGGAAAGAGAGCCGTAAAATTTTGAAACCTAAAACCTTTCAGTCCAGGGACAGGATATGGGCTGAGTTTGTGTCCATTCTATAAAAGGCCAGCACAAGGTCATATTATATTGTGTTACAAAGATAGTAATATATATAAATTTATTCTGGGTTTCTGTCTGGGTGGGATATGTGGAAAACATGGTATGAGTCAGTGACCGGAACGGGTTACCCTCTGTTTATAAACCCCACTGTGAGTAAACTACATACCTGATGAAAATTTAATTGGTAGCAGCCTGACACAGACTGAGGTTTTGTTGTTATCTGCTAACACGTTTTGCCCCTTTATGAAAGTTTTTGGTCACACCCGCTACTGTTGCACGCAGCCTCCAAATAAACCAAAAGATCCTTTTTGGGACCCCTACATCCTCCCAAAAGGGCAATAAAGGCACTGGTACAATAAAATAAAACTCGCCATACATGCCATTACACACAGCTATTTACTATCTTTGGGGTTTTTTCCTGTCTGTGGTTTACAAATGCTGGAGAAACATGATCAAATATGTCGTGCCACTGTATGTTCATGGTCCTGAAGTAAACGCAACTGTTTAGAATATGCAAAGTGGTGTCCGGAGAAAAGCATCTTGGTTGAAACATATTTATTTCCGAAAAGGGATTGTGAAAAACGATATGCCCATATATCCCTCTTGCAAAATGTCCTTGAATTGAGGATAATTTACCGTTAACAATGGCGGCGCCTCCAGGAGCTGTATAGCCAGCTCTTAATACTAAACTGCACAAGTTTGTCTGAATGCATGAGATTCCGATTTAAAACGCTCATATCTGCTTGCGGCCCACCATCACGGACCAGTCTATCTTGGTTCATGAATGATTGTCAGAATTCCTTAGTTTGATGGATGGAACTTTGCATCAAAATAGAAAAGGATGTTTCGAATCGGTACAAGCACATTCTGATGCCTCATCTCGAACAACTGTTTTGTATAAATTTCCGTTGAACATACATACATACATACATACATACATACATACATACATACATACATACATACATACATACATGTTTGCAATTTGCACACGTTAAGAAAATGTTACATATCTTACAGCCACACTGCGCACTAATGCAGCATTATTTTAGTTTCAATAGGTCATATTTAAGCCATTTTATAAATATTAATGAAACATTTTTTATTTTACCAGCGCAGCAATATAAAGTTAAATAGTTTAAATGTTTTATGGCAAAATTTGTACTTGTCTGTATATATATATATATATATTTATATTTATATAGACAATAGTACTACCATATGTATATAGGTTAGACTGTGACAGGTTAGCGCATGGAGAGTAAAGAGTTTGGAATGCCGGATAGGATAATGACTACTAGGAAGTGGTTCTCGACAAAAAAACACAAATACAATATACATTATGCGTTCAACACTTATCTGGACCATATTGTGAGTGTGTAGTAAGTACATGTGTATGTATGTATGTATGCATGCATGTGTAGTACACACTCACACACACACACACACACACACATATATATATATATATATATATATATATATATATATATATATATATATATATATATATATATCGATTCATGTACGTTACTATGCACATCTTACAAGTTTGATACCTAACATTTTCTTCGGCCGATTTGATACAAAATAATTCTCACTAACAAGTGTTTTCCCTATGTAATCTGGATTTCTGTATAAAGTACAAAGACCACCAACGGTAAAGCTGCCATAATACTACTTATATTAGTTCAAGTTCATTCCTGAAGAAACATTCTCACACACAATATTGCATGGTGAAATTCTGGTAATACGATTGAAACAATTTTCACAGACACTTATTAATCACAAAAAGTCAAATGTACGTCTATATCGTCATTTAAAAAAAGGCTATATCAGTATGCGGTAGCAATAAATATTGTAATAGTAAGAGCAATTCATGCGGAAAACCACCCCTTTACAGCGGGTCACGTATGGACGGGGTTGGAAGAACTGTGGTGCTTCCAAAACAATACTAGCTTAGATATAGAGACGATATGAGACAATGATAATAATCAACGCGGTTGGAAAGAGTAAAACCTTCAACGTAACGCCTACATGAGAACAAACCTCTGACGCATTGTTGATACTGGTATACATGCATGTTAAAAACACAATTATACATCTTTAATATTTCATGTACAACACACTAAAAAACTGGAGATAAATTGTTCATTGGAAGATATTCAATAAGACTTTACGACCTCTACATGTTTTACATGAAACGCACAAAAATTACATTTACAATCTGTGTCATAATATATATACTCTATTTACATTATCATAGTTAAGAACAACTAGTAAACAGTAGCATAGAGTCATCAAGTGAGTGCTTCCTATAATGTCCAGGCTTAACCAAGCATTTATTACTCGTGTTGTCACCAAAATTTGGTCCTACAATCCTACTGCAGATTTAAACAACTTTTCAGGTTCCTAAACGCTTTCAATATGATATCATTATGTGGTAAGCAGAAACACAAAATATGTGTTAAATCTTCATTACTTCCCTTTCAAAATCAGCCTTTGCCGTCAGATATATCCAATCTTTCAAAATCCTAACCTACACCCTAACACGGAATGTGCCCATAAACTTTGGTCTCGCACCGGCAAATCGTTCAGATTTAAATATATAACTTTCACATTAGGTGGACTATTTGGCCATTTGATACCATCTCAAAGACATTTTCCATCAATTTTTACGAATTAGACATGGTACCTAAATATTCCTTCAGTTTCCTGTCAGAGATATATGTATTGAAACCTTCTGATATCTTTGGTCCACAGGTTTTGCCACTAACGTGACCTTAGATTTGCTGGCGTTACAAGTCATTCCCTACTTTTCAACAAAAATGTGCGTAATCTTTGTACTGACCAATTGGTCCTCACTACTACGTACATCATCAGCATAAAAAGACACGGACATATTTTTTTTGTTGAGGCACCCTGTGTATAATAGCACACAAATTGGCATCTTACGTTCCCATTACGTTCTGCACGAAGTCCAATCCATCCATCATCTGTCTGCTGTATAAGATCCATAATGAGACGCGATTTACTTAATGAATCGACCTTCACAAGATGAGCATCTTCTGCTGCACATTTTTTTCTGAAATGTCACACAACAGAACCTTGTTTCAAAAGGAAAATAGCTGTTTGACCGTGGTCTCTGTAGAGACAGTGATACATGTACAGTGTGTGTTCCAAGGTTGAAGGAAACCGGCAGCAGGTTCTATGCTGTGGTGACTTTGATATTTAAGTACATGTTGCTTTGGAAACCTTAAAAATAGCTTTGAATTTCAAAAACATACTGCAGGAGGAGGTATAAAATGTGTGTAGACATTCAGTAGAAGCACATTGCTTGGCTTTGTCACTTTAAAAAAATTATACATTTGTTACAAAAAAGAAGCAGATTTGCAGAGCAAGATAAAGCAGACGACACTTGAAATGGTCGGCCAGGATGAGCTGGCTTGAAAAGAAATGCGGCAAACCAGCATATTACTAGCTGGGCGTACTCAAACACACATACATGCAATACTCACTCTCCTTCGTCCCAATTCAGCTTGAATTTGAGTATTTTCAAACACTGGCCATCAATGTTTTCCCACCCGGGAGGACAGGGTACTGGGACAGCTGAAGATGAAAATAATATAATCGGTGGTGAAAAGGGTTTTATAAATAGCAGAAACAATTTACACATATCGGGGAATGACCGTTAATTTTTCCGTATCTTCCAGAATTATGCACGAGTTTGATATAATATTCCTTTGCATTCCATTATGGAGATGCTCCTATGTTATTTGCTTTTGAGAAATGAAAACGCATATGCACTCCCTATTTTGTGAGCTTTCGATCACTTGCATTACAGTTTAAAAATATAAATGGTTAACGATATTAGTACAGCTTAATACATTGTCTGTAACTGACAAGGGAAAAACAGAGTCAAATATATGAATGAAAGATATAGCTCAACGTGTTCCTTTAAGCATCCCCGGAATGAGACATCTGCCAATTGCGACAGTTCCCTGATCCATGAGCAAATTCTTCGACTTTCTGTCTCACGAAAACCTGCGGTCCTGACATTCCCTGGTGCCCGAACCTTATTTTTACACAGGCAGTGTTTGAATATGAAACTTCAGTACACATTAAATTTCATATATGAATCGCTTATTTTCCTATAACAAATTTCAACTATTCCTCTCTGGTATCTTCCACATGTACATCTACATACAAAACAATTTCCGAACACAGTAGACATAGCCATTAAAGTGCTCCATACAAGCAAGTTTCCAGTTGCAACTGATGCTATTTCATTATTGCTCTTTTGAAACATGTCTATGATTATACTGGTGATATGCATATGTGATATGATTATACGGGTAATACACAAAAGTGATTTGGTTATACATGCCATTTGAGAACTGTAGTAAATCACATGTGTGATCTGAGTACACTGGCAGAATTCATATTCAATCCGATTATTCTAATGTTACAAATAAATACAACCTGGTTATACTAGCAACATAAAGCTATCTAATTATCCTCTAACTTTATACTTGTAGCACAGATGTGGTCAGGAAGTACACTGCAGCGTATTATGGTCTCATGATTCACTGTACATATATGCTACATGATAATACATTTGCTGTAAACTTGTATACGATTTGATAATACGTGTATATCATTTAAATAATTGCAGGATTATAAAAATAGTGTCTAACATATGCAAGAGGTTGCTTGATAAAGTTGCTAGCCCTTCATTATGGCACATCTTCCGACATAGTAGTAGCACTGCATATACCCGTGTGGATATATCAAAGTGAAATGCTAACAAGCTGCGGGAAGTAGTTCACGTAATGAATTTTGGTGGGTGTGGTTTGAAATTTAAAAAGCAACCTTTAAATTCTGCGAGTTTCTCAACAACAACGACTTGTGAAATAAATATATCACAAGTTGAATTTTTATATTTAAGTTAGTCTGGATTAGTGGCACGATTGCTGAGCTGAGGCAGAGCCGATATCTTACTACCACCTATTTTATTAGAAGTTTGGCGGGGGGGGGAGATTGAAGCAAAATCAAAGGTGTATTGTATTGATTAAGATTGGCAACTTTTTAAAAGAACATGGTGGGGGACGTTTTAATTTGTGTTTTTGTTTGGATTTTTTTTTGGGGGGGGTTGTGTTTTTTTTTTTTTTTTTGTTTTGTTTTTTGTTTTTTTGTTTTATTGTTTGTTTTTTCTTGGGGGGTTGGTTTTTTGGGGTTTTTTTTGTATTTTTGTCATTCCCGTTTCTCTCCGACCCCCGACCTCCTTTCTGTTTAATTGACGTGAAGATCAATTCAATAAACTGATCTCATACATCCACACTTGGTTAGCATTGACATATCGGCCACAGTCCAAAGAGCTCGCTTTTCCATTGTAACACCCTGCCTAAATAAGGGAATTCAGTTTTGAATAACAGTATTCATGCTAATCGTATTTTGTAGATGAAAATATATCACGCAAAACTGATGTGGGAAGGGCAATTTAAACTACTTTATTGCAGACAATGTTTTACTGTATTTTCAGCATGTTGCCATTGTGTAGGCTGATCCTCATCAGCTGTTTAAACTTATAGAATCACATTTTCGAGGCTATATGTGGCCCACTGAATGCTTTATCTATTGTGTCTGCTTCACTCATTTCCCTTACCCCATGTGTACAGGGTACAAAAAGATATTATCCTTAATATCGTGTTCCACGGCTGTCTCAAAGACGAATATATAGGAGATGCACAATTTCCTTCTTTTGAAGTTTTATACTGTCTCACAACTACACGAATAAGAGTTATGGCAGATAATACTACTGCAACCAACGTGGTCTGTAACTAGGGCACGTGAGTTCCACCAGTGAAATTCGATGGCTGTTAAAGCTTGTATGAGTTTCCAAAGATACAATAACGAAATTGGTGAGTACCTAAGCCCAACTAAACCCAAACAAGGCAATTTTCGCACAGCAAACGTTTAATAAATTGGATTTTTTGACCCAATTCGCATGCAGAGAAGACACGTAAAGCAAAAGTAATGACTGTTCTAGGTGTTACATCTTTTGTGAACAGATTGATCCCGGAAGCGACGCTCTTTGTTGCATTGATGACACAGCATTCTTTCAAGGCTAGTTTTTTAAAGTGTGACCAATAAACCTCTATAAACTGTATTGAAAATAATGATATGGCACAATTGTAACAGCGAATGTCTAATACCACACATAGTGTAAGACCATCACGTGTCAATATCATACAATATTGTCTTCAACATCGGAATTTTAGTGGTCAACTCAGATATTCGCCTGTGAATACACTACGTCATCACTGTTGCATTATGGGATTCATATTTAGCCAAGGTAGCTTTCCCGAGTCTCAAAGCAAAAATGTAATAATATTGTATATCATTTGACAATAACTTAAGTTCTGCTGCTCTGATTAACATATGTTTACATGATACCATTCATATTTTCAGTGGAGTTCATAACAGACGTAATTGGTGTCACTAGGGTGCATGCTGCTCAACCTCCAATATCAACCCTTGAACTCTGCACCTAGTCCAATACTCATTCAAATCCCATACACCATCCACTCAAAACCCTCCACCTACCCAATAGGCCCACAACTTTATATCTACAATTGAGGGGTGCATTCTGGATTCACGACATGATAAACCACCACTAAAACATTTAGGACAGCTACTCAGGAAACTGAATTGCATGCTGAGTGTAATGGTTGTGTCTTACACCCCACATGCTTAGTGGTGATGCAGGTCCTGGCCCTATCTTAACTTGTGCTTTTCAGTCTCTCTGTATTTATTCGTACCTACTTAAAGTATGACTGATGAATTTACAAACCACTTGGGATGATTCAGCAGTTATAGGACTAACAATTACCGTGTACCTTTTAGGCAAGATTACATACTTTACTGCTTGATCCTGTTGCGCACCAATGACAAACAGGCCACACTACAACTAACTTTCACCACAGCGTTTCATACAAAATAAAACACTTTTTCATCATAAAGCTGTTTCATGAACACCTGCGTAATGATATGTTCAACACCTTTCTATGAATGGTAACACCGATTTTCTTTAGAAAAGGTAGTACCAGTTCAGCAATTATCTTTTGAAAGGCACGAAGCAAAGAAAAACCGAGCGTCTTTTTTTCCTGTAGCCAGCTTGTCAGTTCACTTGTTGTATAGCGTACTAAAGCAGCAATATAAAACACTTTTGTTATGCTATTTCAGCGATACATTATCCAAGAAGGGGCACCTTAGTTAAGCACACATTAGAACATGCCATTGCGAAACAAAACGAAACAATTAATAATTGATCTGTTTCTCGTTTGGTCTATACGTTACTTTACGACGTTCTTCATTATGTGAGGTGCTGGCATTTCGTTGAAAAGGCCCAGTAGCGAGAAATATAGAATGATAAGCAAAATACTACTTGCTAGGGTATTTGGCGCAGCATATTTGAACTATTTCTTCACATACATACATATATTTCTTTTGCAGATGTAAAGACGTTCGTTTTGGTCGCCCATTTGAAAGCCTGCAGGACTGAGGAACCCGTATGCCTTTCCTCCTGGTTTTCCATCCTTCCATTTTCTGCAGGAAAAGCAGCAAGGACATTGCTTTAGTACACACACACACACACACACACACACACACACACACACACACACAAATAATGCATTTGTGTCTTTTTGTCCAGAACCACTTCTTACCAGTAATTACTCTATTCAGAAGTACGAGCTCTTTACTCTCCATAAGCTCAGCTGTCACTGTCTGACCTATATACATATGGAAGTACGTTTGTCCATATTGCGCACGTTCTTCTGAAGAATTTTGACATTTGCAGGCAAGCCAGAAAAAAAGGAATGTCATTCGTATTTAAGTCAAGAATATGCAATCAAAATATATTTTTTCTTAAGCATATATCAAGTAAAATTAGACAAGTTTGTAACTGTCGAAGGTCGTTGCTAATTGCTGATAGCCCCTGGCGCTTTTACCGCACGGAAAACAAGCTAGTCTAAAATGTCTGAAATTTAAATGTTAAAACAGAATGATGCCAGAAGATGAAATTAGGTTGCGACAAAGGCAGGTCTAAATCTGTATTATTGAACCCAAACTTTCTAACCATCTCTGCATATTTACAGCACCATTTGTAAAAACATTTGATCAAAAAACATCTTTGAAACCTCTTGACTTCAATACACAACCTGTCATTCGTGACTTAAATATCCAAATCCAGCAACACATCTCTGAAACCATCCGAATTGTTTCCTTCCAAAGGGATATCTTTTGGGTAAATGTCTTTAGCAATTTCAATTACTTTTACATTTACGCAAGTAATGTAATCAATATATCTTGCGTTGTTTGGTGATTTTGTGGCCATTTGAAAGTCTTTTTTTTATCAGTTCATCCATATACTTAAATCCTAGCCAGGTTAAATATAAATCTGCATGTAACAGGGGGCAGTTGCTATCCGTTGGAATGCCTTTTATTTGTTGAAAAACCCATGGTCCGCATTGAACAAAGGTATCATCCAAAAGAAATTTTATGGCATCTATAAAGTTTCAGCCGGGTAAGATTTAACCTTATTTTTTCATATTTATTCTGCAACCAATATGCTTCCTTTGAATATGAATTGATATGTATGTGTGGTTTACCATTATGTAAAACATTGTGCTCATGGGCTTAAACATAATTTATTCACCTACAGTACATTGTTCTTGTTACTAACATATATTTAACTATTGGGAAAAAAGGATCATCCCTATATTAATTCTTCTCGTTAGAGAAGACAAGTGTGGACAGGACAGCACGTAACGCACGTGGAGTCGGTATCGTGCTGCAGATGACAACACACAAACAAAACAGACAGTTGAGCCGCGCCAGTAATATTTTTAAACCAATAAACCTGAACTAGTGACTGCTGTGAAGGAGATTTTGCTTTCTAATTCTGAAATAGAACCTCTGACTTAATCTATGGGTACATTTATGTACAGTTTAGATAAATCAAAACATTTGATATTTTTTGCTTTTAAATCTTTGATTATAGATACAAACTCGGAAGAATTGCAAATACACCAAAAGCAGTTTATTTCACAGTTTCTAGAAATTGCATTACAGTATTTACGGAAATAATTCCTAATTGAAGTCAAGCACGATGTTATTTCCTTTGACAATTGTTTTGAAACACCAGCTAATAATTTAGATTGAAATGGGGTTTTATATAAGTTGGGTATGAAGAAAAAATGGAAAAGAGGAGTCATCTTTAGAAATTTATAAAATAACACCATATGATATTAAAATTCCTTATCGTCACGTCTTTATGTGTATCTATCAAATCATCAATCAATTGTTTATGTAGTTTGTATGCATCATTTCCTCTCGCGTCTGAAATATTGTTTATACCAAATCATTTTCAAAACATCCAGATAACACTGTTTTGTTGATAATTCCAAAATTGTTACCTGCCTTATCAATGTTAACGGTGACAAATCTTTCTTGTAGTTCTTTGACTGCTTTTGAAACTTAAGGCTGTTTTAAATTTACCGTATTGAAATTCTCAATGTAGGATTTATAACGATAAATTCTTTTTCTAAAGGCTCTTTTCAAGTTTGATAACGATCTTTCAAATTTCTGAAATTCTAATTTTTCTTTCTTTGCCCATTTCATCCAGTAGGAATCAAATGCAAACATGTCTCCTGAAAAATACTGTCAATGTTAAACTGATGATATATCCGAAATTTTGTACCTTTTTCATCACTTCCTTTCAAATTGAATTGTGTATTATATCCGAATTATCTGTAAATACATGTTTGTGGTATGTATCAACAAAATTAGACTATTTACTGTTAGACATGCAGTCACAATTTGATTCGCTGCAATGTTATCGAGAACATTCGAACCAGAAAATTCTTGTAATTCACGATAACTTACCCAATATTATTTTCATATTTGTAGGAAATAATAGGAGGGATCGTTTATTTTGTATTACCTGGGAATCATGTTCCGAACACATTTCAATTTAAAAAGGGACTGAATGTTCAGTGCATCAATAAGAATGCTGTAAATCATTTGGTCCAATTGTTCTTATTACAACATTATTTCCAAATAGTCGTAGTGTAGGAGTACACAATTTCACAAAGAAGTTGTGGAAATATGTGTTCAGAATAAGTCAGACCCATATTTTCATTGATTCTGGTTTACGAGCTATATGTAATTGATCAATGCTATTAGAGAAAGCATGGTGTAAATTTTGAACAAGGGCTTTTATTTCCACATTCCGCATACTCTCTCTCTCTCTCTCTCTCTCTCTCTCTCTCTCTCTCTCTCTCTCTCTCTCTCTCTCTCTCTCTCTCTCTCTCTCTCTCCTATACATATATATATATATATATATAGAGAGAGAGAGAGAGAGAGAGAGAGAGAAGGAGGAGATTGAAATACAAAAGTAGAAACCCACTGTAGATTACATGACCTAACATTGTTACAACTAAATTGTGACCCCTCTGCATCACTGACGCTGCGCATTCACAAAAAGACAAAATCGAATGTACGCAAGTGATGTTTGATTATACGTCACACATGACGTTGAATAACTACGACGAACGTAAACAAACATGGCGCAGCAAGTCGACGCGGACGGAAGGCCTAGAGAACATTTGCGATCAATTCCCACTTTAACATAAAATAAATAATATACATATATATATATATATATATATATCGTGAGAGAGAGAGGGAGGCAGAGTGAGAGAGAATCTTACATGGCCGACAGTGAGTTACTATTTTTCTCTCACCATCATTGTTAGTGGGCAGAATAACTCGTGACCTACGATCACTCTTATTTGTTTCGACCAACTACGACCCCTGGTTAAAGAAAATTGTCACTTACTCTCCAGCCATGTAAGATTTTGTTTATTCTATGTTTAAATGGGTATTCATTGCAAATGTTCCCTACACCTACTTTCAGCGCGAACCTGGTGCACCGTGTTTGTTTACGTTCGTCGCAGGTATTCAACATCACGTGTGACGTATAATCAAGCATATCTTGCGTATCTTTGATTTTGTCTGCGTGTTAATACACCACGTTAGTGCTGCAGGCGCGTAACAATTAAATTGCAACAATGTTTAGGTCGCAGCAGTTGCAAGAATGTTTAGATCTGCAGTGGGTTGCGTCTTTTGAAATTCACTCCAGAAAATGTTCATTCACCCACAAAGAGTATATATATATATATATATATATATATATATATATATATATATATATATATATATATATATATATATACATATATATATACATATATATATATATATATATATATATATATATATATATATATATATATATATATATATATATATATATATATATATATATATATATGTATGTATATGTATATATATACTAAGTGAGAGTCTGGACGACTTTTTTTAAATACTAACATATATTCATGGATCCTTCAAGCAATCGTCAAATTGTTCATTTTGAATTCTTGTATCCGAAGGGACATGGGAAAAGTCACACAAGTGTCGACACTTTAAATGCAAGAAAGAAAGAAGCAAAATACATTGTAAATCAAATATCCTTGAAAAAGGACCATGGCGTGATGGAATTCATGCAGAAGAAAAAGCATCCTGAATTTACTTTGTCCCTTCAGTGCACCATGCAGGTACTCCAGGCATCAGAGAAAGCATACTTTGCACCACTGAGCTTCAGTCGCCTGACCTACGAAACGCGAATGCAACATTACTGAATCGTTTTTGGCTATGATAAATATCAAAGATTCCGAAATAATAATAATAATAATAATAATAATAATAATAATAATAATAATAATAATAATAATAATAATAATAATAATAATAATAATAATAATAATAATAATAATAACGCCGACATCGATAACTGAGCTACAAAATTGAATTGCTTATTATGAATGCCATTACGGTGTAGATCTCTAACTTACAAGCAAGAGATGTCCGCTGGCGTTCCATCCCACCAAGTGAACTTTTTCTTATTCTGTCTAAGGCCCACATGAAAGTTTTCTAAGGCCCTTTTGGCCTGACGCACAAGCCATTCCTGCAATGGCAAAATGCATAACAAATAGTATTTAATATAAACAGAAATGAAATAGATAATGCTTTTTATTTTTTGCATATACAGTGTAAACAGTGTGTGCATGTATTTATTTCAAAAATTGTAGCGACCTGTAACATTTTTGATTAACTGAACCAGTTATCCGCGTTCAAAACTCATCCGGACCGTATGTATGTATGTATGTATGTATGTATGTATGTACATACGTATGCATGTAAGTATATAATTATATATATATATATATATATATATATTCTTCCGCTGATATGGGTGTCTTATATTTAATGAAAAGGTGCCGAAATCTTGTGTCATGTCATGTTTGTTCTGTTATTTTAGATCTTAAACAGGACAGATAAAAAGCTTAAATGACTTATGAATCTCCATGAGAAGGTCGTTGCGTGTTTATTAGAGAAAAGGGTGAATTGTTGGTACCCACGCTCTCCTCTGAAGAGCGTACGGTGACAAGTTCGGCTCGCTGGTCCTGACATCGGATCAAGGCTGCATCCCAGCTACGGGGCTGCTGTGCAAACTTGTAACACCAAGGCCTCCGTTCCATCCATCCCTCTGGACAGTAGCTAACAACTAAAAGCAGATAATATATGTGGTAGCTTATATTCTCAGTCTTCTAACTCAACAAAATTTCCTTTTCCAAAGGCGCAATTATATGTCATAAGTATAATATTGTTTCGCATTATATGCGACGGCAGGCAAAGGAATGTGGAGATAAAGGGATATATATATATATATATATATATATATATATATATATATATATATATATATATATATATATATTGCATATGTATACAGTAAGAGAGAGAGAGAGAGAGAGAGAGAGAGAGAGAATGACCACTTTGATTCTAAAAAATCAGACCCCAGAATGCATCTCCCAAGCTCAGAAAAGCAAAAATAGCAAATGTATTTTCCCGGTGTGGAGGTAAAGGTATACACATGGTAAATTGCTATGAAAACCACTGAAAACAACTCGCAAGACCAAACCAGAGAAGTGCAGTACGGAGCATCTGTGTAATTGCAGTACTGCTGCTGTGTAGCATTTTAGATGCAGATCATATAACGGCTATACATCCGCTTGGCATGCTGCCAGTTATCCGGTCTGTATGTGGCCACATAGTGATTGCACACCATATTCAGAAATATTGGAGCCGATGCATAGTGGCTGTATCGTAGGTATATAGCCACTCTACAGTCATTTCCTGGTAGGATAGCCCGGGGATAACAGCAACATCATCCTAGAGCTTACTTATATTTAGATCAGCTTTCTGGGTTAAAAGAATATGTTTTCTGTGCAAGTGCGTGGAATATAATATGTATTATGACGATATCATAAGAACTTTGCGATATTGAACATTCTTCCCACTTGGTTGACAGTGTCTACCTAAGACAAATTCAATAAACTTATTGAATCCATGACTTAACACTGCATGTTATTCTTATCCACTTTCATTGATGTGCATGTGAACCTTTTAAGGAGCAGCATACGTTAAACAATTTTTCATGTCATTATATATATATTTACATTTGTTATTTTTGTTAGCATTGAACGAATAGGAACGGTAGTGTAGTTCATGAGGCAATGGTTACACTAGAGCATCTCGTGCAACCAACGTGCTGCGCAATAATATCCTCTTAACGCACTTTGTCATTATTTAAGCTTCCGCCGAAAGTACTGCCGAAGCGTTTGATTCATAGGCCTAAGCATAATGGGAAGACGGTATCAGATGATCAAGAATTGCATATCTACTCGTCAAAATTTGCCTAAATGTTTTCTTTTACCGGTTTTGCAAGGTTTATTGAAATAAAGTTGTTGTGTTATGCGGAACTATTTTTTTTCCTAGTTTTGTGTTCCAGGAGTTGCCTTGACAACTGATGGCTGATATAGTAGCCCCGCCTACTTGGCTCCTCCCACTAGTAAACAAAAAGGCGATTTTTTGTAAATTAACAAGCTAAAAACGATTTTAAATCAGCTATCAATGATAATACTTACTCTTATGTCAATAGAAATTGATGTTAAATGTAAATATAAGAATTAAACTTCCTCTCTAGTATAATTACGGGCGCATGGTTGCAGTTTGTGTGACAGGCATTTCTGATGACGCGCGGTAGCTACCGCGCGTCATCAGAAATGCCTTATCGAGTGGATGTGAAGTAGGTTGGCACGATAAACTGACTATATAGCTGCTGCACAGCAAGTATATGGTCGAAGCCTGTATCTCACGGCAATCCAGAATGTATCATAAAACACTGCCAAATTGAAAGCACCTATTCAAAGATTCTAATTATGAGCGCCAACTTTTAAATTAAGCAACAAACCATTCGTTTGACATGAAAAAAGATGCTTTTCGTATGATTCTCACAGTAACGGGATAATATATTACACCTTACACTTATATAACATTAAAGGACCTCCACGCTATGCGCACACTGACAGGCTTCTTTAAGCTTATATCTGGAAATTAAAGGGTTTCGTGGGAAAATGATTTTCTACGAAACAGAGCAGAACGTCCGCATCAGACCGAGAATAATTGATCCATGGTCAGTAGATCTTATGAAAATTAAAAAATGCTTTAAGGGATAACCATGAGATATAAATGTGTTTGAATATGATGGATCCGCTTATTGTGCATTGAAGAAGATTATTTAGAGGGATGTATAAAGGCTTTGACGTATCAAATATCGACAGATACTGTTAGGAGAGGACAGCGTAGAACCATAAAGTAGTTTAAAGTGACCCACGAGCATACAAATGTTGATCTAGTGATCAATATTCAGAACTTGTATGCAATTGATCATGTTTATGTTTACTTTTCATTTTTGGACGGATTAGAAATTGGACTGAACTTTGATATCAATCTTGATACGTAAAGGTCACTATTTATTTGATGAACCCCACGAATAAATACATTTAACTGCTGCACATAATCTGAAATATCAAGGAATTGATTATGATATATCAAGTCCTACCCTTTTTTCTCCTGTGGCCATATTCAAAAGAATTTTGAACTGATACCAAATTTATGATCAAAACTAAAATTAACTTGTTTAATCCCAAAATATTAAATCCCAGATCTAACAAGATGTGATGAATTCCGATATTAACCAATGTATGTTTTTATGGCCATAGTGCAAAAACCATACTCAGTATTTCAGCATCATTGCTTAATCCTAATTTGATCCAGATTTTGATCTATATTTACCGATAAAGTAATGGATCAAAGGAAGAAATTAATTTTATGATAAAATTCGCGATTAAACCAAATTCGTTGTGAAAACTGCCATAGATGCAGAAAATATGTGATCATACAAATAAGAATATAATTGTTTTGAGACAGGAGTACCGCCACAATAGCGCCTTCTATCTGGACTTCCATTCACTAGCTTTGTTGGTGCATATCTGAAATCACATACATTGGAATATGAGCATGAAAATTTGCAAGGTACAGTGCTGCATCAGTTGGTACCACCCGCCATCATCTATCGTCTAGTTCAGGTTTGGTTTCCAGTGAAAAGTCCAGAAAATAAGTAAATAAAAAACCAAAATAAAAAGAAACAAAAGAAAGAAAGGAAGAAAGAAAAATCCAGTACGTTGGAACAGACTGCTTGAATAATGACGTTGATCTAACATATTTTGCCAAGATGTCCAACAACTGTATTGCTTTCATACTGATCGCACATATGTCAACACAGAGGTCTCCCGATGTTCAATTAAAGGAAAGCTTTAAAAGCACGTAACGAGCTGGTAAGATACAGATGATCCCAGGTCATATGCAACAAGACAAGACAAGGTACGCCGGCACCACAAGTACAAATAATTCTGATGACTCCAATATGATAGTAGGAGTAATAAATAGACCTCCAGATGCAAACTTAGATAGCTTTAAGCTACCTCTTGACAAATTAGTTAATTCCATTAAAGTGGAAAATAAATCGTGTTACCTGCTCGGTGACTTCAATGTCAACCACTTCCATAACGATAAATACTCAACACTCTCTCACATTTTTGAACATTTTTTATAGAAATATGTTTCTTGCTTATATTAAAAGAGCTACAATCTAGAATAAGGGAGAGCACTACTTCCCTAATCGAGAATATTTTCACTAATGCTATAGAGTATGTTCCGATAAATTAAGTGGAATCTTTTACGGTGACATATATGATCCTTTGCCTGTCTTTCGTATAAAAACAACAAACAAGATAATTCCCGAACAAGTACAACATAAAAACGCATCATAAATTCCAAAACTTTAAAACAACTAAAATGCTGTACACTCTTACAAGTGCACTATTCTATACGACAGCACAGATGCAAACAGTGCTGCATGCATGTTTGTCCAAAATATGCAAAATATTTACAATAAAATTATTCCTGCCAATCTTTATAATTCTAGTTATAAAACAAATAAGCCCTGGCTTACAAGTGTTATAATTCAGTGAAAAGACACAAAAAACAAACTGTACTGGAAACAGCACCGATCTCCAATTGAGACTAATAACACAAAATACAACAACTATCGAAATCGCCAAAATCATACTCTGCGCATTGCCGAAAACAAGATTCATGCCGACATCTTTGATGTTGATAGATAAAACTTATCAAAGGTTTAGAAATTGGTTAATGGCGTTATCAGCAAACAGAAAAAATACAAAAAAACTAGCAGGTGTAAGTGTGGCAATAATTTTATGACAGACCCAACTGACATGGTAAATTGGTCTAAAGGTTCTCTTGACTGACCATGTTAAAATTGAAACATGGGTGACTTATGGATTGTTCTTACCATACGGTGCACCTTAAAAAAAACGGAAGAGAAAATAAAACCTTCATTCACATTTATATTTTAAAAACACATTGCACCTTCAAACGTTGCTTTCCTTTTATTTCCGACACAACACTGCTGGCTGACAGGGAAGACTCCGAACATGCTAGCGAGCTAGGACTATGAACTGTCGCCTGGTTTCAACATATTTCATTCACACCTCTCCAACATGATTAAAAATACATGTAGAAATATTCATTTTCGTCCCTGTACCTGCCCAGGATGGGTAGGTATTGTAACCAGGTCAACATCAAAGCACAAAGCCAGTTGGTTTCAATCATATATTTTAGATCAGGTCACAGACAACTCTATTGATTTCGCCAGCTACACCCATATTTATTGCTCTTTCTCATAGTAAAGTGTGCAAGAAATTAAATGGAGTAATTTTATACATTTGTATGAATTTGCTTTACTTTCCTATCAGCTTCATTCATGTTTAACCTATTTGGCAATTTTGCACCACGAATTCCGTAAGAAACAGTTGCCAAACATAGATTGTCATTGTGAGCAAATATTTCTGATCCGATTGATATAAATGCATAATAGGTTTGCTCATCAATTAGTACCATTTAGGTCAAAGTTATTTACTCCAGAAGAACAGCTGTACGTTTGATGGAAAGTTATTATGGTATAACATAAAAATATGTCATTTCCTTAAAGTGGACACTACACACTAAATGCTGACTTACCCGTAAATGCACGATGTCATTTAAGGAGATGTCCACTGATACTTAGGAGAACACAGATCACCAATACATTGTAGCAATAAATGTTTTACAACAGCGACTGGCTAATTAGGTAACGCTAGAATAAAGATACTTAAAAATTTGTATCACAATACAAGTCACAGAACAAGAAACTGGATAATTAGAGAAAATTGGATAATGCAGGATATGAATAGTTCAATAGTGCGACATTTTACTCTTAATCTTATAGGCACTGTTACAGTGTATTGCTGTTAATTGTAGCAAAACAAGTTCTACAGCTTGTTTACATTACCCTAACGACTTCAAATAAGATAGAGTGTGGACCCGCCGAGTAAAGATTTACAGGCTGAAGTGGAAAGGCCCTAGGAACGGATCTCACCTATGTGGCGAACACTTTGCAGATAGTGACTTTACTTTGTCAAATGTGACGATGTTTTTTAGGACAGGTTTAGCTACACCAAACTACTGCTCTTACCAAATGCGGTCTCATCAGTGGACAATGAAAGGATATTTGGAACTGGCCAAATTGGTCATTACCCATTAAACCAGGAACAGTGATTCATTTTTTACAGTATTTACAAATTAACCTGCAGTATGATTTGGATTTCAAGGCTTGCATTCATATTACAGCAAAATATACGTCTAGAAATTCTACGACTGTTACAAATTATTACATAATTATCAATCGAATGTCACAGCGAACAACGCTGGTCTTGAATATTGCAACATTGTAATAAAACTTCAGTGTGTTCAGTGAACCATTTCGATTCAATTGATGGTAAAAATGGATGGAAATGATGGAGAAACAACGACCAATCTTGTTCCATAACCGCGTCAAGTGTTAAAAAATCCATAACAGGTTGAATTAGCTGGCCACTGTTATGTGTCCGTCCAATTATCACTGTATATTGCGGGGTGTTTAATCCGACAACCAGGTAACGCTTGTTTGGATAGCTACCAGATTCATGCCAGACCACCAATTCAATGGATCTTTTCTTTATCTAGTAACTGATTTGCCATGGTTTCATAAGGAGCTGTCTTCATGAGGAAGTCGCAAACCAGTTTGCATCATAAAGAACCAGAGTAGCGAAATAAAAACATTCGGTGAGAATCTTGTGCAGCTGAAGGAAGATATTATCATCTCCAAAGAACAGACAATAAGCTGGCAGTTGCAAGCAATGGACGGAGGTATATCTGAATGGAAAACTGTTCCAGGGCCATCACAAAAAGAACAAGAAAATACAGGAAAAACAAAACAAGGAGAAAATGAAAACCAAGGCCAAGAAAAGAAGACAGAAAATAACCCCAAAAAGAAGCTTCTGATACTTGGAAGCTCACAATTGAAATACATTATATCAGATAATCTAATCAGAGATTATGGCGTGCCAAAGGAAACTACCTATACAATCAAAGATGCCGACACGTATATCAAGAACTGCAAGGAGACATTCAATATCACCATCATTACCAATGATGTGAGAAAAACAACTCCACAAGAAATTGCTGATGGTATAGAAATACTATGTGGTTTCATGCAGACTTCAGGTATTTCCAAACAAGTCATAATATTGTCTGTACTTCCAAGAACCGACAATACGGATTGGCATTTGAAAGCCAAAGCTGCCAATTCACTGGTTAGCCTTCAAATTGAAGGGCGAGAAGAACACCGTCATGTGTGATCATTTCCACAGTTTTCTCGGTGCAGATGGTGAGCGTCGAAATGAATTATTCATGGATGGAGTTCATGTGAATGACGATGGAACCCGCTTATTAGCAGCTAACATGAAATATAGCATAAATCCAGAATTACGTCCGAAGGGTAGAAAGATACTTGGACGGCGTAGACCATATTACCGTAGATAAACTCCACATGAAGTGACTTAAAATATGTATAGATGTGCTATTGATATTTTTTCTGGACCCGCTTAAACGTATATGATTAAGATTATGTCTCGGAATGTACATGGCCATGTACACAAAGTATGTGGTCAATCTGTTTCAAAATTTGAGGAAAGAGATTTTATTGATGAAACGAAAAAATATGATATTTTTGGTTTGAGAGAAACTCATATAGACTCTAATACAGACGTTAGCATAGACGGTTTTGTTACAGTCAAAAGCGTAAGGGAAAAGCACAAGAGAACAACCAAACATTCTGGAAGGATATGTATTCATGTAAACAGAAATATTTCAGAGGGTATTGAATTTTTTAAAAATTGAGCATCCAAACATTTTGTGGATAAAGTTACGAAAAAATTATTTCAACTTAAAAAATGATATTTATTAAGGTACAGTCTACATATCTTCAAATAATTCTACATACAGTAGTGATATTGATATTTTTTAGTTATTATTCAAAGATATTTTTAAGTTCACAGCATGGTAAATGTATTATGATGGGTGACTTCAACGCCTAAACAAATATAGATAACGATTTTTCACCTCTTGATAAGGCTGGTATAATTCATATTCCTTTGCCTGATGACACTATAGATATCCAGGCCATAGTAAGGCAAAATCTGGACAAAAGAAAGGTTGACTATCATGGCCAAAATGATCTTAAACTTTGCATATCAACTAGACAACGCATTGTAAACGGACGCAAACTTGGTAATCAGCGGGGAAAATACGCTTGTTACGGTAGAAATGCTAAAAGCCCTACTTGTATAGACTATGTCAGGTGTGACGAAGGGTTATTACCCTCTATACCACATCTGGAAGTACATGACCTTACCTGGTTCTCAGATCATTGAACCCTTTCATCTTATCTTGTGGTCAGACACGATCAAGGAAATCATTTACTTCGCTCAACAAAATATAGTACACAAGTTGCTTGTCAAAAATATTTTGCGGAATTATCAATAATAGATTACAGAAACACTTGACCTCGAGGTGTATCAGAAATGAGTGTCAGATAGGCTACGTCGAAGATTCCCGAACGAGTGACCATATATTTATAATAAAAAGCCTGGAGGATAAGTACACCAAATTGTGTATAAAAGGAAATATTTATTTGCTTGTTTCATAGATTTTAAACAGGCCTTTGACAGGGTTTTGGCAGGATGGCCTATTGTATAAATTGCTTCAGATACGGCAGTTAAGTATATGATGTTATCAAGGATATATGTGATGGTGCTTTGACACAACTGAAATTAAAAAGTGGCCTCTCAGAATATATTATGTCACAAAATGGGCTTAGACAAGCGTGTACCCTGAGCCCCATGGGTCCTCTTTAGCATATATATTAATGATATACCACATATCTCTACTCCTGACTGCTGCCCGGTACAATTACATAAGAAAAAAATATAAATTGTTTGTCATATGCAGACGATTTAAGTATCTTATCTGAAAGTGAAAGTTGTCTAAAAAATAGCCTGAACAAACTCAACAAATACTGTAAGACATGTAATCTGACAGTGAATATACAGAAATAAAAAATAATAGTTTTTAATAAGACCGGTAGAGAATTAAAAAGGAACTTTTATTTAGGAAAATACCTTTTGGAAATGGTACACGATTACTGTAATTTAGGAATAGAAATTAAAACCGATGGTTCTTTTTCTAAAGCTATGAAAGCACTTAGTGATAAAGCATTGCAATCCTTATCCAGACTCAAGCCATTTTTATAAGTTCTAACATATTTTAAATTCACCTATTCTGTTGAGTTTGTTTCTTAAACTGATAACACCGATTCTTATATATGCCTGTGAAATTCGGCGACCATATGAGTTGCCATTTGATAAATATATAGCAGATAACGAAATTGGCAGCTATCTGAATTCATCTTTCGAGAAATTCCATCTAAGTTTCCTGCGTTTCTGTTTGGGTGTAAACAAGAGAGCTACGAATATAGCAATACTAAGTGAATTAGGTGAATATCCCCTGGCACTTAAAATATATCCAAAAATGTGTAAGAATTGGTTAAGAATTGTGCATATGAGACCCGATACATTGCTTTATGACTGCTTCCTTTGTAACGTTGATAATAATGAAACGGGAAAATTTAAATGGATTTTGTCATTTAGATATGTATTCCAAATGTTTGGTTTCAACAGAATGTGGGAGAATGTCGGCTCTGAGACTGAGAAATTTCCTTAAAAATTTTGGACAAAAGATTAGAACGAAGATTCAATATTCAGTGGGCGAAATCTATGGAAAATGATTGCAGAGAACACAAAAAAATTAAGAACTTATACAAAACTTAAAAGAAACTTTGAAATGGCGAAATATCTACTATCAATTAAGGACCGTTCATTGCAGAAAAAATTCACTCGATTTAGAATAAGCGCCCATAATTTTAGGATTGAAACTGGTAGGCATAAAAGATCCCACAAGATCCCGTTAGAAGAAAGACTGTGTGAAAATTGCTATGAAATAGAAGAAGGGATACAGTTAATAACAACATGCAAAAATTACGATCCTGAACGTCAAAATTCACATAGCATCTTAGATTACATTTTCCCTTCCTTCTCTGATTTAGTTGACACAGATAAATTTGAATTAACAATGGATTTAGACGATAGTGATAAAATTGTTTCTGTGATGACTTTTTTCTCGGCCGTTGTTGAACAAAGGAGCATTTTAGGTGGTTTTTTTTATAAACTGGTAATTTTTTACACCTTATGTTACTTGTCAAGATGCAAGTTTTGACTGTGGTATTGAGTATTTGTGTTTGATGTTTTGTTCGTTTGTGCTTGTATTGTGTCTCTGTATGTATAGCAAAATATTGCAAATGTAATTGTGATGCAGTTAATAAAGTTCATTTCATTTCATTTCATTTCATCTCACGCCTCACTTACGCAACTTCCACGACAAGTAAGGGGCTTGCCTTTAATCTCTTTCAGTCAAGTGCCACTGTTTATGACAGTCCACGCCCAGCCCCCAATAATCGGGTTTTCAAAATTCCACCTCAGTGTAACTTTGACGTTAATATGGACCCAGAAAATAAGTTGTTCATAGAACAATGTGTACACACGAGATAATGGAGTCCTAAAGGACCATGGTTTCTTCCATCTCATCTATTTTTCTTTTCTTTTCTTTTCTTTCCTTTTTCCAAGGCAACCTCAAATATCTGCGTTGAGTTCTTAGAAATGTGACGTATAACCGTAAACTATACTTTTCTGATGTTGCCTCCACCATAAAGATATGGCATCTTTATGCTTTGGATAACACATCGAAAATGTGAATTACCATCCCAATCGCCATTAACGTACACAGCATGGGACGTAAGAATTAACCGAAAATGAACGCAAATTGAAACATTTGTTCAAAATCAGAGATCCTCAACATCCCCACCTCGAGACGACCTTTGCGTCCCACGCATCAGGTACATTTCTACCTGGGTCAAGCAGAACTTGACTGCCTGTATCGCTCATAAAGAGAAAATAATTTAATCAACATCCGTTCAAGAAATTAAGGTCTGAGGGGTCCTCAGTAGTATTCCCGTGCAACTCTGTAGCAATTGGCCAAGCGATTTCAGACTTGTTTTATAGATTTACCCCCACCCCCAAAAAACAAACAAACAAACAAACCTAATAAAAGAAAAATAATTACAAAAAGTCCAGAGGCTCGCTGGCGAGTCAACAAATGCAGACCGTGTTGACAAAATAAGTCAAAAAAAAAAAGCAGTGCCAATGAAACCTCCATTGATTTACATTGTGATCGATAGGAATGTGCGCAATAATCAACTATACCCGAATCGAAAAATCCGTGCAACATCAGGAATCCATTGATCAAGACCTAGTGAACGTCATTGTTTGACCACTCCATAATGTATATTTCTAGGTAGTTTGGACACAATATGAGTTACGTCCTAAAGGAGGTCAATAATTGCGAAAATAACGTATAAACATATTAAAAAATTGCAGCGCCACCTGTTGGCCATATTAAACTCTAGGGATACGCAGAAGAGTACCTATGCCATTTCAAACTAATTGGCCAAGTGGTTTTTAAGAAGACGACTTTTAAAAAGTTTCCAAAACAAATTAACAAATTATCATTTTTTAGTCGTCGGAGAGAGACATCAACTTTGTAGTGTCCCACACAAGCTCCATTCCCATCTAGTTTGAAGGGGATGACAGACCATTTGGTGAAATAAACACTTTCAATCATCGACGAAGGACGGACGGATGACGGATAATGACCCGCCATGTACCTTCAGCAGAATAACAAGTTAGCCGAGATAAAAAAAAAAAAAAAAAACATTAATGACTTGTCAAGTCATTTCCATGACACAGATGTAAGCGTATACAGCCTGCCTTTGTCGTGCAGTCCAGAAAACCAAAGGACTCGTAGACAGCCACCATTTGAAGACTGAAGTCAACCTCAACATTGTATAAACTGGGGGTAAGACCGCACCAGTAATATTTATGGTTGCCAAGCTGGACGTTGCAATATAGAAAATGTCTCACTTCATTTGTATGAACAGTCTCCTGTCCTAGTTTTCATATTTAGACTTTCCATCAAGATCCTGCGTAAACTGCCCGTGTTTTGTGGAGTTACTTTTGAATTACAGTGACGAGATTGTCCATGCAATATATGTTACATATCTTACCTGGCGCTATTACAAGCAAGAGCAGAAAAATAACTGGTTGCGCTGTCATTCTTTGTGCAGTTTCTTCTACAGCAGATTAAGATCTATGCTCCATCATCAAGGTGCATGTCTGTCTGCCAGTGATTTTCAGCTACTTGATGCAGGTCACTTGCTTCATATGTATTGATCAGAATTTTTTTCTCTGTAAACACTCTTTCATGACAAAGCAACTCAATTTTTTTTGTTAGATACTTTATTCAAATGTAAGTGTGCACATACGAACTTGCTTGTGGCTGTTCGCTTGAGAACATTTCAATTTAGTGTTAGTGTTTAAAATTTCAAAAAATTACGTTTTAAAAAGAAGCCTTATTTACGCAATTTAATTTTAGTTGGCATGCACCATTTCAGAAGTTAGAAACAAGGCCTTTACACCAGGACAATTTTTTTGTTTTGATAAGAAAATCTGCAACACCAAACGCAGAAAAGGATATTTTTAAATTTGGAAATAAAAAATCAAGAATTTGCAAATGACACTCACATGTAGCTGTGATCAAGAAATATATGTATAATCATGACAGGTCTGGACACCAATCTTTAATATCTACAATATGCAATTTCGCTTGAAATTAAACAGCTGTCTGGAAGGAAACGGACACAATTTGACTATGTAAAATATAACGGATTCCAATACGGTTTAATATGCTAATATAGTGTTTTGGCATAACGCCAGTGTCACTTATTTAGCGCACCTTCCTGTCGTGACCCGTGCGCTACATATCGTACTTTGGACCAGTTTATCTGCATGGTACCGGGGCGTATCTGTGAAACAATGCTCAGAAAGACACTTCAAGATCAATTAAGCGTTTAATTTCGCAGACAAAATGTGAGAACTAGGAGGTCCGATCATTGCACATAATGCCTGAGTGTAAAAAAATGTTAAAACAAACTATCATTAAAAAAAGGTTAAATAACAAGCTCCTGTGACATACGGGTTACATAGCTTCAGTTTCAGCCCAATACCAGCACGGTCAACGTAAATCACACAATTAAAGAAAAGTCTTAAATCACATATAATATAAATATTGTAAGAATAATTCTATTTATCATAATCTCGCGATACGTATTCCATACTTCGCCGGTTTTATGTTTTTTTTGCAGCAGCTGTAAATCAAGTATTATAAATATTGTAACGAGATTTACATTAATCATTGCCTGATGATTTATTGGTTTTATGTTTGTTACCATGCCGTTGAAAATCAAACATACATACAGGGGTTGCAAGTGCGAGTCTCGCTCGTTCCGAACATAAAATACATTTTCAGCATTTCCTTTATCCTGGTGGATTTAAGTCCACGATTCTGGAAATCAATGCCGACTCAGTACATATACTGCATAACCGATATGGCACTCGCACATAACCACCTCCATTGAACATCTCTTTTTAAGAATGGGGATTTGGTCGAGTGGATATGTGCGTTTCCTTTTTCAGCCAGACGACTGGTGCCAGAGTTGCAAGTTCGAGTCTCGCTCGTTCAGAACTTAAAATACATGTAAAATTGATATGCAACTAAAAATACTGTTATTAACGCCTTGAGATTGGTATTCCAGACTTAGCTGTTTGTTATCCAGTAATTTTGAATCACATGTATTTTATTTTATCTTCGAAACGAGCGGGTCTCGAACCTGCAACCTTTGGCACCAGTCGCCAAGCTGACTATTGTTACTGTTGTAACTAAAATTATATTTGTCACCAGCTCATTATTAGTATGATAGACATCGTTGCTTTTATGTTTGTTATCATGCAGTTGTCAATCATTTTCATTATGTTGACCAGTTTACTCGATGTGTTACATATATCAGAAATATGCTAAGACCACTTTAAATTTGAACGTAGTATTAAAGAGGCTCATGATGACTAAGGTCTTGCAACACGTAGATTTGGAAAAGAATATGTGCGTAATCAATTGTATCTGTTTTCCTAAAAACAAGGGTGGGATATTTTTAACGCACCAAATGTTATTATCGGGTTGACCATCGATCAAGTTTTAGAGGTATGAATGAATAACCTCAGGTGCTGGAACTAGATTATCAATATTCAAATAAAGATATGTGCCGTTGGCATATTAATTTGTCGACAAAAAGTGTCAGTTTTGCAGATGACGGTGGCCTTAAAATGTAATAATTTTTGCAGGAAAATTTCTTAAACTGATTCATAAACAGTCATATAGCTATCATGGTGACGCAAGTGCAGTTTGCATTTGTAATTATTCATATCTGTCTTATAAAACTTGATAAAATTTTATCATACTCCTGACAAAAACAAAAACAAAAAACAAAAACAAAGAAAAAACACCCATTGGTTCAACATGGGCTTCCCTACATATTAGTTTCTATAGAAAATATCAGTGTTACACAAACTGTTATGTAACATGAACAGGACAGCTAGGAGTATGCCTGAGCAGTCCCACAACTCAACAATAATAAATATTATTCGAGAATTATTTTTTAATATGTATCTTTAATAATTTGAAACATACTTGTCCAAAGTCGTTTAACTTATCAATCTATTAATTGGCGGCTTTTGTTTTTGTTTTTGTTTTTGTTTTTGTTTTTTTCTTTTTGTTTTGTTTTGTTTTTTTTTCTTTTTGTTTTTTTTATTTTTTGTTTTTTTTTTGTTTTTGTTTTTGTTTTGTTTTGTTTTGTTTTTGTGCTGCACTTATTGCAGCTAGCGATTACGCTCACAGAGCTGAGCGTGCGAAGTGAGCCTATTTTGGTTCATGTCAGGCTTGGCAAAAACCTCTAATGCACTGCCTCTGTGGAGAATTGCGGATATTGCATTCATATGATGTCGCTTATTGTTCATTTGAAATTTATTTCAGTCGTTGGTATTGATCCCTAAGTAAATATAGCTAGAAATGCAAATGTCAAGGATTTGGGTATTCAGATTTCAACTTCTTGCTCTGTACCAAATTACCAAAATTTCCATTTGCACACTACAAATTGCATTAAAGTAGTTGAGAAGTAAACAGCTCTCCGGTAAGATTGGTTTATTATATTTCCATCACATGATGTTTGTTCTTACCAAAAGGAGATCTAATACTTGATATAAAAAGGTACAACAGTGAAGTTAAAATATATACTCCTGCAAAAAAGTGACCTGGCAATAGGGGAAGGTACACAAAAGGCGGCGTATGATTACATAAATAATAAGAGGTCAAACCACTGGTGGAAAGGAAATGGACGACCCCAAATAGCATTATGAAGGAAATCAGTTTTTTTAATGTGTGAGTCATCTTCCAAATGCACTTAATCATAACATTCCAAGATGCGCCTGGAACCCTGCCCTCACACAGTGTAAGGTGCATAGACCATACGTGAGTATGCACTCCATCCGTTGATCGTTGACCAAGTAAATTAATAGGTTAAGAACATCGTGCAGATGTAAACACTCAATGATAACGTCAGCATAAGAGGTCATTGACATGTTACACGTATGGGGGAGGGGGCAAATCAATCAGTACGAGTCGGCCTTAACTCACAACTTAAACTGTGATAATGTGTAACAAATAATAAATTATAAGCTAAAGAATTTTTAAAAATATACAGTATATGGTGACCACAAGGACAAAAGAAGACTGTGATGCCCTATGGTCAGCTGACCTTATATGGACAGCCTGTGAATTTCCACTGCAATGTTATGCATGCATTAACCGACAGGGACACAATTTTTTAAAATATTTGTTCCAAATTAGGGATACAATGTATCACCACTTTGTAAGCAAAAATGTTTACTCTTCCCACAAGCTACAGTCCATTAAATTGCAGAACAATCACGGTAATACTTTTGGAGAAAAAGTCGTAAATATCGAAAATATAAACGAATGTGACGGAATAGAAATCTCAGCACAACCTATTGAACAGATTAAGCTTTCGAGATCTCCGGAAGAGTCCATGTGTCATTTCAAAGCAATTGGCCAGGCAGTTGAAAAAAAGTTTGTTCTTCAGTTTTCCATAAACTGAACAAGAATCATTTGTAAAATCTAAAAATAACTGGAGCATGACCATTTAACAAACGTGGTACAGACCAACTCAAGAGACCCCCACCCCCACCCACCCAGTTTGAAGTGAGTGTGGCTGACGGTTTTGGAGAAGCCAAAAATGTGAATGTTCATCACAATCAGCACTGACCTACATGGTAATCAACGGGAATGCATGCATTCAGCGACAAGTGCCTGAATTAAAACATTTGTTAAACATCGGGGATCAAGAGTATCTCCATTTAATAGACAAGTTTGTGTAAGCCTCCCACAAGTTACATTTTCTCCGACTTTTATAACAATCTGAGTGAGTTTTAAGAGAAGCCGAAGATAGCAAAAACATACACACAAAAAGACAAAAAAACAAGAAAAACAAACAAACTGCGACGAAGTGTACAAATTAGGTCACGGAGTCCTAAGACGTGTCCCTACCGAATTTCGAAGCAATTGGCAAAAGTAGTTTTAGAGAAGATTTTTTAAAATTCCATCAAAATATTTTTTAAATTACTCAAGCGTGACGCTCACCCAAGATACACCTCCACCTAGTTTGAAATGAATTTGGTTGACGGTTTTGGGAAAGTCGAAAATGTGAATTACTATTGCAATCCATACTGATTTACATAATACTTAGAATGTATACTCTGAACAATAAGTACCCGAATTGATACATTCATTAAAAACCTGGGATTGTTCCCACTTTTATTCATTTATACAGCCTAGATATACTTGTAGAATACGAAAACTGAAATCAAAGTTAAACCTGAAGGAGCTTTAACTGGACAAGAGAAAAAAATCAAGCCAGGAGGCAAACGCGACACTAAAAATTGTATATAGAAACAAAGACATCTATTAATGATGTGCGAGCAGAGAAACAACTACAGAATGTGAAGAGTGAACGGAGTCAATGTAAGGATGAACTAAATAATCCAAAGGTTCGATATCCCCTACCACGTCATGACAACTTACATCTGACATTAAAACATTTAGTATTAGAATGAGTTCCAAATGTTACTGCAAACACTTTGTGAATAATATAATATGAAACTTAGAAAGTAAAAAAGCTTTCCAAAAAACATAGAAGTACAGAACAAGAAAACAGTGCACTTCATAGTAGAAGCCTGAGGGCATCATGTTGACAGGGATCATTATTTCAGGGCATGTATTGCACTATATAAATGTAATAACGAACATAAATGTGTTATGAAAATGTGTATGGCTGTTTGCTCTCATTTGGAGGTCACAATATTCATTAAGGGTGTGCCAGATCATTGAGTTCAATGAATACTTTGCAGGGACACTGCAGAGCCACTGATTTGGCCTGTTCTGTGGATGACTCACATGTAACTTGTAAAAATGTGGAGTAAGCTAGAATGGTGACCTACATTCAAATGAGGTGATCCAGACAGGTCTCAATGCACTGGAATGTGTGCTTGGATGTGTGCTTAATTGGAAAATTCTGGAATAATGGTAATATTTCTCTGTAGATATATAAAGCAGATATTTGCCTGACTGGAAAGGAGAAGAGAGGGGATTCTAAAGGAGCTGACAGAAGCTGTGTGTTGTCACAAAGCCAGTAGGAATGAGAGCCGTTGTTTACATTGTACCTGTGGAGTGTGGAAAGTGTCTTGCGTGGACGTGTATATTTGGTGGTACCCCTTTACACTTTGTACCTGTGGAGTGTCGACATTGTCCTTGAGGAGATTGGTATATTGTACCACATTGGAACCAAACCGTCCCTCTATGGGATTTGTACCAGATCATTTGGTACCTTTCTTAAGCCTTGGAACCGTGGGACAGTATCGGTGGATAATCTCACCAGGTATGGGGTTTGCCTATGACTGTTTGCCTGTTGAAATACCAGTGGTGATATCTGTACCTACTTTGTACTGATTTTGATTAATTTATTGTTATTGTTAAAGTTATGTCATTGTTTTCATTCTTTGTTGAGTTCTACTAATATTTAAAAGGTGGGCATCTAACAAAATGCAAGAATGCAATTTGTATTGCATTATTTTCTATCCAAAATATGATACAGGCCCTAAGCCTATGAAAAGGTAGAAGCACCAGTCTGGTGAGCATCATGCTACTGCAACCAGACCATTATGGTAAGGATTCCCCTACTGCAATCAGTTACACGTGCTTTGGAAGGTGCCGCGATACTAACTGCCGCAAATAAATATGTATTGGGTCACCATGACCTTGAAATTATGTCAAAGTTATTAAAAAGATAAGGGATACCTAAAAATTTCATGGAATGATTCTTTGGTACAAAAAAAATGACAAGCTTTTCTTGAATAACTTAAAATATGGAAAGAATTATGCTGCAAAATACACCTTTAGCACCCATATGACTTTGAAAATAGGTCAAGGTCGGCAACAAGGCATTAAACCCATGCCCTACACCCGATGGGGTGTCAATTTTATAATTTTACCAGTTTGTGGGCTACAAGGCGGCGCGGACTGGACGCATCTAAATGACAGATACAATGGACAGACAGACCAGAGTCCCTATTCCTACTATTCCTATGCCCCCCTATACCACCTTCGGTAGCAAGAACAAAGAAAAGTTATCAAATTAGTAAAAAACTGGAACAACATTTTGGATAGATAGGGAACAAACTTCCGGAAAGAAATGCTCTTCAAATAGACTGAAACCAATTCAAAACAGCTGAGAGAAACATATTAGAAACAGGTTTTTCCAGAATCCAAAGCTGCCAATGAAACTTCACAGTTTCAACCCATAATTCTGGAGCTACTGGTATGGTCAACCCCCACAAACAAATGTTAATGAATGAAACACAACCAAGACAACTGGGGCAGTATGCAAATACTGGGTGTCAGTCATATATCAAGCATTGAATGATACTATTTTAAGTTTGTTTCATATTTTTTATGTCTAGAAACAATATTAATGAAATATGTGTTGGGGTCTGTTTCTAAGAGTAGTGCAAACAAAATAATTCTTTGACCTAAAGCAGTGGACATGTTCAAATAAATTCATTTAACAATGATAACAATCCAATCATCCGTATGTTACAGTTGAGCGAAAAAATTATTTACTTTTATGATATGAGACACTTCTCAGTATATTCTCTAACATTCATTAGTGTAAATAAAGCAGGGCAACTACAGTCTGTAAGTGAAACATGAAAAGACTGGTTCTTTGAGATATACCAGGCAGGGAAAAAAGAGAAGTATGAACTAGATTAAGAAATATACCTGAAATAGCCATATCCAATTTACAACGTTTAGATTTTAGCAATTACTCTGGATATCCTAAACTGGCCCAGTCTCGCTCGCGCTAAGTCACAAAAACATACAAGGGTTAGAAGAAGGAACGGTACAAGGGCAATGGCAGAAGGTCTGATGGTGAGCCACTAAAGCAGTTGACTGATTGCTGGCTCATCATCAGCACTCTCGCCGTTGCCCTACTACAACCCCCCCCCCCCCGAACCCTCTTTGTTTTTGTGACTAAGTGCAGCCGACACTGGGCCAGTCTAGCCCATCCACAGCATTTTCCGGAGGTCACCCTTTCTTTGGGAATATCAAACTTCCACATGAAACTTATCTGCAGGACACACGGTATCATTCGCCTTTTTCTCCATCAAAATATTGAATTTATTATAATTTTTTCTAAAGTGCTTTATAACCTTGCATAAGAGTTCTAAGTCATACACAAAAATCCCCAAATTTGGCCATTGACCTAATGCATATTTAGTGTAAATTTGCAGTTCCATCTCAATTTATTAGTAGTATAATAATTCAATGTATAATGATACTTTTCGTTCCAATAATTCCCACTACCGTCGCCACCACGACTCCTTTTGCAATAAACCCGTACCTGCAAAATGTTCCAGTAATATTATGCAACATCAAACTTTTATATATGATAACACTCGGGTCATGATTGTAAATGTTATCCTTATTTTTCGTAGATATATTGAATTTAGTATCCTTTGCTACAGTGGCGCTTAATGGCCTTGAAAAATAGGTAGACCTCAATCATTACTTTGCAAAATTTGACTATTGACATGACACATACTTTGTGTACATTTTTCTAGTATCATCTCGATTCATTGTCACAAGAATTAAGTAACCGTACCATTAATAGTAGTTTCAATTAATAGCAGTCGTGCATCACCAACATCTTATATGAAATAAGAATCTTACATGTAAAATGCTCTTGTAATAGTCATAGCTACATGTCTACAGGTTCAGATGTAATGACCATCACATTTTTTTCTTGAAATTCATTCCACCTACGACCTTAAGAAGCAAGGTCAATGTTATCCAAACTACTTAGTATCAACCTTGTACATATGATACACAATTTTGGTATATTTGGTATGATTAGCCTTCTTTTGTAAAATACTCAATTTAGTGTCGTTTACTAAGTCCTAAATGTTCTAAAAAAATTGAGCCAAGATCACCCAAAATTTTGTAACATTTGACCGCTTATCTAATGCACATTTGGTGAACATTTTGTAGTTCTGCCTCACTTCATAATCACAGTGATGAATATAGTGTCTTTTTGATACCTTTGATGTTAGTTCAAATAATTACCACCAGTAGAACCACCATTACTTCACATCTTATAGTCTTTTGTCTGTATTATATTCCTGCAAAGGTATTGGCTGTGTGACAACAAATTCAGATGAAACGATAATTACAAGAAAATGACTTCCTAAAATGTATTCCCATTGTGCCCTTAGGAAAGTAGGTTAAGGTCACCCATATTATGTAATATTCAACTTTGACACAATGCAGTGTTGCGAGTCTAGTGATGTATGCCTTTATTTTCTCAAGATAATGATTTTCATAAATTTCATCAAATAATGTCAAATTTCCCATTCACCTACAGGTGGCCCCACCAGTACTGCTCAAGTTATGCGTAATTGCATCCAATATATTTCAACAAAAAAATCAAACACATCACTGAATTTTTATTTTGCTGCTTTATGGCCCTGTACCATGTAATCCACTAAGTGGCACCACAATAACAAAAGAACCTTTTTATTTATACAATATGATGCAATATGTCCAAATAACTTCAAGGGGCTAGATTAAAAATTGTTGACGCTATAGTGTTGATAAAAGAAAATATTAACAGATGAAGATACTTAAGGACGGATGGTCGGACTTGAATGATCCCATAAACTTGAGGACATATAGAAAGCAAAGCTGAAAAGGCAATTTGGAGGACTAACAACGTATTTCTCAACCATAAATGTTCTCAAACTTCTACCACGTGGAGAGGTGGATTCAGATCCTTTTTTGGGGGGGGGAGGGTTCTAAATGAAAACTTCCAAGGTCAATAAAGTTTATGTGGCCTAGCCACCATTTTGGTTTCTGCTGGTTTTAAACAAATTTTATTAACTGAATAAAAATAAGAATTGAACACTCCCAAACACTATAATACCAAACAGTTCATCAGGAATTTCAATTCATATCATTTTTCTCATTTGTAGGCAGAGTCATGAAGAGCGTATCTTGGGGCAGACTTATACCTTTACTTTCACCATGTAGACCTTCACTCATGAAATAAAAAAAATTCATAAAAAAAAAAAATCACAAATCTGAACTTTATAAAATCTGATTATTCCACAATCACAAATCAATTATTTTATATTTTTACCACCAAAGGGATAGAAATATGCCTTTGAATATTTTTTGCTCAAAATTCTTCAAGAAATCTTATGATTTCAATGTAATCTTAAATTTTTGCTTTTTTCTATTGTACAAGCATCATTTCACTGTAAAATAATCAAAATCACACTAATGTGTTTGATTTCGTTTTTCACCAAACGAGAAAAGGCTTTGTCTACAATGAGGGACGTGCTTAGAATATATGACGATGTGTGCAAAAAAATATCTTTTTAATGTTATTGTGTTCCGTGATTTCAATCCAGGTGGAATTAGTTTAATTTCTTTAATTTAAAATTAACATAATCACAAAAATGCACCTTGGAAAAAGAACAAAGCTGGGGCAAGCGCAAGTCCGTTAAAAAATCTGCACACCATTTGTATGGCCAACATGAGCTGCATATGATAATTTTACACGTCCCGTGGTGTATGCTGCTCTTATTGACATCACCAATATCATATTAATATAATAACGCTAAAGAAAATTTAAGTGTACCTACTCTTTAAAGCAATGCATTCGTTGTCACATTTGTAGAAAATGTATAAGATATGAAAGGTGCTGAAAATGAATTAGATCCCAAATGCATTATATGCGCTGAAGAGAGTGACGATTTGTAAGTGACAACAGACAGGATCACATCTATCAAAAACACATGCAGCTCCCAAGTAAGAGGACTGCAGACATGACAGAAAAGATACATATATATTTCAATGTTATCCCTACGACTTATCTACCTTGTGTTTTAATTATACATTCTACATCCACCAATATACTTGTGATGTTATCTTTGATACTGTTAACCTATTATAATGGTAGTGCGCTAGCATGTACTAATAAATGGTATACTTCAAATTTACATAATGCATTTATAAGTCTTAGTCATATTTGGCACAATACTTGTGTTGGAAAATGAATACAATGCTTAATATTATTATTTAAGGCACCTAACAGTTTTGACGTAGTAAAAAATATGACAAACACTTTGGAAAAACGCAAGTTGTTGATTCTTTGCAAGCGGTATTTACAATTTTATCGAAAACAATGTGCACAAAACAATATCAGCAAGTAGTGTCTCTGTTCAATTGATCAAGGTAATGATCGTGTGTATGGGCTAAAATCAGATGTACATGGTTTATCTGGGAAAAAGAAGGTTACAAGGCTAATTCAGCGATATAGTGTTTTGAAGTTCAACTTGGAACGTATGAAGAATGTATATTGATATTTGCATATGATTATGGTCACCGAAAGACGATTAAACCCATTTTCGAAGGACACAGGACCACTTAAGTATGAGATTGCAAGATCATCTCAGCACAGGACTTTCAATCTCCCCCTGGTCTTTTTTCTAATAAAATTACTGTTGTGCATCAAATATGCACAAATGTCAGGTCACAAGGCTAATTCAGTGCTTTAGTGTTTTGTAGTTCAACTTGCAACGTACTAAGCATGTATATTGCTATTTGCATATGATTATGGTCATCTAAAGATGATTAAGTCAGAATTTCGAAGGTCACAGGACAACTTCAGTATGAGATTGCAAGATCAGCTCAGCACAGGACTTTCAACGTCTTTTTTCTCAAAAAATTACTGTTGTGCATCAAATAAGATGCACAAATGTGAGGTACCCACATAGTACATGGTTTGCATGCAATTATTTGTTCATCTAATGCAACAATTTGTTTCATATTACAATGTTTAAAATAGCTTATTATATTTTTCACAATATTACCTCAATCACCTGGCTGCATTATCATATTCTCAGTAATACATGTTACCAATCAATATCCACAACGCATTGTGATATTCCCCATTAAGGTACCTCTCAATACCCTCCACTGTAAAACGAATACGACACCCATACACGTAACAGGAAAAAAAATCATACACACTCTGACTCCGGCTTTCTAGAAATCCTAAATTATGTTTATGTAAACCAATATTCCGCTACTTGGTCCAGTGTAATAACGCTTTTATTTGAAATGTGTAAAGCAGTGCTCAAGATATCTGTTTTTCGAGAACCAAATGATCTATACTATATTGAAACTATGCGTAATTTATAAGTCGAATTTATATAGCCGGCTCTGCTGGTAGAGGATATTTTTCATCATTAGGTGGGTCATCCTGGCTATAACAAATATAATTTAATTGCTATGTTATTTTTATTTATCCTGTTCCCTTATTCATGTGCTTTAACAATTACCAGAAAGAGAAAACAGTGGAATTACTTTTATGTATAATAAAGAAGATGAAAAAGTGAATTTGTTCCTATAAATATTATGCTTATTCGGCTATTTCGAGGCAACGCATGTCAACTTTTTCAGAATAGTCGAAAAATGTATTTCTGACAAATTATCATCCATTACATCTTTTGTCAAATGGCTGAGAAAATCGAAATATCGCCTTTCAGAGTTTTTTCGCACACGATAGACCTTAATGTTATATATTTGGTGAATACTGGAGATTAAAAAGGTGCTTTTTACATGGTCCTGGTGCGAAACTCTCCTAAACTATAAATCTTTTTCCAAGAACGTGTTCGAATGTGAGTGCCTTGCCTTTCACCCTCGTCCCTACCACCTTTTAGATGTCATCGTGGCGCGGTCGTTCCACACTTCCAATACTGACAGGTGGTTTCAATCTTCCATTATGTTCTGATTTCTTCCCCACTTTTGGTACAAAACCAAAAGACTCAACATGGTACACGGAAGCTGCAACTAAACTTCCTACCATAGAATATACACAATAAATAAATTTGAGCCTCACAAAATCCGGTACCCTGATCAACCTTACCGGCATGCTTGTGTGGCCACAGCAATTGTGTAGCCACCACAAAGGTCTGCTTGCAGAGGCAAGAAGTGGGCAACATAAAGATTTTAGACCGCTCTCCGGCTCATTTCCTTTGTTTTGAGCGGACTTACTTTTGTCATTTACTTCTCGCGTTGGTGACTCGGGGTTTTTTTTTTTTTTTTTTTTTGTTTGTTGTTTTTTTGTTTTTGTTTTGTTTCCTTGAACAAATTGCTATCTGAGTTCTGCACATGAATTTTTTGTGAAAAATCACAAGGTATTCAAATGGATTTGAACCCTGTTCCTTAAATCTATAGCCCTGCGTCTTACCGACCAGTCTATCTAATTTTTGAACTGCCAGGTACATTTGCGTTGATTGTGTCACACATACAGCATTTTTTCATGGTAAGTGACCATGAATGCTTCACGTCAATAAATCAATCACAGCAAGCACAAAGGACTTCAACAATGATAAAATTGATCTTCAATGTTTTTGTCGAATTATACTTCTCTATCTGCTATTTGATTACAAAATTGCTGTGGATCGTTTGGAAATACTGTTTCTAGAGTCTAAGTATGATAACCTCATCAACTGCCAATACGTATAAGATAATCTTTGTAAAGAGTGATCTTCGCTAAGGTTATCTAATACACATTGACAGTTGTTTCCAATACACGGGACCAGTGTGTGCCTCGGTTATTGAGGCGGGGGGGGGAGGGCACTTGTGCCTGGATGCAGCACGTGGCTGAATTGCCCAATTTACCACCTTTTGGGGAGTGCTAGAGAGCAAATAATATGACCTGACCCATGACGCAGATCAAGTGGAGGTCATCACACTGGTGTGTTTGCTCGTTGCTGCATTTGTTTTCCAAGCGCCAAGCAGGTTATGACGAAGTCAATAATTTTTGGTGGAGTTTCTGTGAACGATATGAATTTTTAATTGTTCATCTTGTCTTCAAATCTATAATTGCGACTTGGAAGGCACACACTTTCTGTTCATTACCATACCTTTTCTCATAAAGTTCAGTGTTTAATTGCGACTTGGAAGACATACCCTTTCTGTTTCTTAGCATAACTTTTGTCATAAAGTGCAGTCTATATTTGCGACTCAAAAGACAAACCCTTTCTGTTCATTAGCAGGCCTTTTGTTGTCATTGCAGTGGGTGCAGTTTTTCCCATAAGTCGTATTTCTTATCATGCGGTGTATTTTGTCTTTACCCGCAAAATATGTTTTGTCCTTTTTTTTTTTTTTTTTTTTTTTTTTTTTTTTTGTTGCTGGCCTGGACGTGGACTTTTTCACCCACCCAGCCACCCTGTTATCAGGTATAATTTGCACTTTTTCTTCATTTAATAACAGCATATAAGCGGGAGTTTTGTGTTGGTTTTGTTTTTCTTTTGGCTGTTACTTTTTAGTGTTGTTTTTTTGCGGGGGGTGTTTTAATTTTGTTGCAACACTTCCTGATATCAGCTTAACATTCAGATTATCCTTTTAAGTCTGTTTTGTTTCTTGCTTTTTTTTTTATTTATTTTTTTTATTTTTATTATTATTATTATTATTATTATTATTATTATTATTATTATTATTATTATTATTATTATTATTATTCTACGAGTATTGTATTTTAAAGGAGTAATTTAATTGACCTCTGTTCGTCAGATCATGCACTCCATGAAATCGCCTAGAAAGCCTGCAGGAGGTTGTCTTAATTGTGTGTCTCTTTTTTGACAATCGTATATGATTGTGAAAACGAGACAGGTCTGCAGAAGAAAGGCGTATCGATCTTAACATTGAAAAAGTGCGCACAAACATTTTCGACTTTCTGTACATGCAGCGTGACCTGTCAAAGGTGACCTGACAGAAATCTTTGTTTACATTTTGCACTTCCCACCTTGTATATTGGTACTTGACGTGTTTCATGAAAAGTGGAGACTTGATGCCGTGGCGTGGCGTGGCATGGCATGGCATGGCGTGGCGTGGCAAGCGCCTATGCACTCAAATGGGTAAAGAACATATGGTAGGGCTCAGACTTGTGGCAAGCATTAATAGACTGTTTTGCAGTTCATATAGCAGGCTATACATTATAAAAATCTGGCACACCATGTTTTCTTGCAGCTCTCTTTTATAAGATGTCATGCGCTTGAAGCGAAATCATACCCCGTCTGTTAAGCAGGGGAAAGTAACTTGCATGCGATGAATGTTGCATCACTCAGAGTGGGCTTTGATTTTGTCAAACGTGTTTTTAGTATAGTTAATTTTGCATGTGCATTCAGAAGGTTCGTCAAAATACATCAAATGATTGTATCATATTTGAATAGTCAGCCGGGCATAAGATCGCATTCCTACAATCATGGTCCACAGGTTAGTTTTCAGCACGACACCTCAGCACGAGGTATTCAAGGCCGCCTTAATTATGACCACACTGAAAATCGCTACCTGTGATTGATTGAGGCCACAGGGTCAACCAGCAGAATGATTGTCATCATATTCTGGTCAATACGATCCATTCATACTGTCCACCGAAAGTACTGCTTAAGGTTAGAAGGGAACAACAACCCCCCCCCCCCCCGCCCCCTGGTTTCCTGTTTTAAACACCTTCTGCTGCTGGACGCATATAATCAATACCAGTTAGCAAACGATTTGTCACAATCCACTCTCTCGATCCCTGCCTGATAATTGAGTTGTCGGACGTATTTTAGCCCACTTGGACCACTTTTTTCCTCGCAAAGCGTCTCAATTCCAAAATGAGCCACTCTTCGTTGAACTGAAGTGACCCCTGCGTACGGACTCAAACTTCTCCTTCGTTCTGATGGGCCGCCAGTGAATAAATTTGTATTGTCGTTTACTTACTAGTTTATCTTTAATCGCTAAATTGTGTACACGTCTGTAATAAAATAATAAAGTAAAGGAAATTACAAATTTATTCACCGGCCGCCAACTAAAGCGAAGGCGAAATTTGAGTGCGTACGCGGGGGTCAATTCCGTTCAACAAAGAGTGGCTGATTTGGAATCGAGACACTTTGCGAGTAATAAAGTGGCCCAAGTGGGCTAAAATACGTCCGAGAACTCAATATTAAACAGAGTGGTATGTAAGGGATGTTGAAAGGTGATGATGATAATTATCTCTTCCCTCAGCCCTTCATAAGTTTGTAGGCTTGGCCTAGGGGTAAAGGGGTTGCATTCCTGATGCAATGGGGTAAGAAGACATGTCACACAATACCCCAATATCAGAGAACAGTTTCTGCATTCATTACTCCGTTGTAATCTGAAACCGATTTTAATTGTGCTTATCATTTCAACTGGCAACATTCACACTGAAATACAAGATTACATACAAACCAAGTCTCGCTTCAATGGTTCAACTAAAACAAATATACTTTCTCCTCACAAGTTCAGTTTGGAAAATAACCAAGTGTCAGCAGGGTTTTTGTGTGTTTGTACAAACCAAGCCTCGGTTCAATGGTTCCACTAAAACAAATGAACTTTCACTTTACAATTTCAGTTTGGAAAATTAGCCAGTGTTAGCTGGGTTTTTGTGTGTTTGTGCGCGTGCAGGGTGACTTAGTTTATTGTGGTAGTGGTAGGGCTTGCCAATATTACAGCACTCGCGCACTTTCCCGACCTTTTTGGCGAGGATCAGAGAATCAGCTTCAGCTCTTTTGTGGTGACAGAGTTCTGCAAGGCTTTACTTTCTCAGGTGTGCTATGAAATTAAGGCATGCAAAGAATTAAACTGTGCTGCCATAGACTTGGTAATTTCCATTTTGTTAGTGTCGGTGTGTCCACATAGGTGCCAAACAAGACGGCAGTAATTGAAGCTGGATAGAATGAAAGCATTAACAATTTACATCTTTTCTTTTTGACTTAGAATCGTGGAAAAAACCGTCTCAGTACACCTATTTTTAGCAGCCTGATTACATATATGAGTAATGTGGTCAGGCATGAAATTTCAGCTTATCATCTATACAAGCTTCCATACATATATAGAAGCTTTCATACATGCGCTTCGTCAAAATCAGTTCGAATTTAGTGCAATATATTTGCAACAGTGTTACATCAAAGAAAATACTGACCTCTCCCTGGTGCAAATTGAAGGTTACACCTGTACCTCGCAGAGTCAAACCTATTCTTCAAAGGTTGGTTTAATCTTTGATTTGAATAATAAATATAATTATATATATACAATGTTCAAAACAATGACATTTGCAATAAAATTAATATAGATCCCAATGAAAATCCAAACGATAATATTAATATTCTAAACAATATAATAACAGAAGCAAAAGACAGACATATCCCATGAAATTTAGTAAAGTTCGTAAACATAAACATAAAAACTGGATAACAGTAGAAATTTACAGTCAATCAAATTCAGAGATAATATGTATAAAAGATTAAAATGTACTCCCAGAAATTCTAATTTGTTTTAGCCTTAAAGACAAATCTATCGACTTATAACAGTATTTTAAGAGCCCAGGAAAATGTATACAAGGAGTACTTAAGCAAAACATATTAACATAGATTTACATTTGAAAATGCTGATGCTGATGTCATCAACGAAATTATCAAAAATTAAAAAACCAAAACAAGTCAAGGTATTGATGGTATGTCAACAAAATTGTTAAAATTCATTATACATACTGTTGCAAAACCATTGACAATAATCATAAATCAGACTTCCAAAAGTGGTTATTTCCAGAAAAAAAAATATTGCCAAAGTAACTCCAATCTTTAAAAAAGAAAGTGAACATATTTTTAGCAATAATCGTCCCATATCGATATTACCTGCATTCTCAAAAAAATTGAGAAAGTAATATTCAACCAATTATATGATTATTTCAATCGTTACAAACTATTTTATAGAAGTCAACATGGTTTTCGAAAATATCACTCAACTGAATTAGCTGCTGTTGAAATAACATATATGATATTTAAGGAAACGGATATTGAAAATCTTTCCATGTGTATATTTTTGGACTTATCGAAAGCTTTTGACACTTTAAATCACGAAATTTTGATCAATAAATTGAAATATTATGGTATTCAATGTATATCATTGAGAGTGCTTGAAAGCTACTTAACTAATTGTCAACAGTACGTTGAATATAATGACGTAAATTCTGATCTTTTACTTATATCAACTGGAGTACCACAAGGCTCAATTTTGGGACCCTTGTTATTCCTCAAATATGTAAATGATCTAGCTTGTGCTAGTCCCAAATTCAAACTAATGATGTATGCGGATGACTCTACCCTATCAGCTTGTCTAAATTAATTTGGAAACAACACAATTCATGACATTGACGAAGATATAAATTCCGAACTTAATAAAATCACTTATTGGTTAGATGCAAATAAGTTATCTCTTAATGTTAAAAAACACAATATATGATATTCCACCAACGTCAAAAGAAATTCAAAATTCCAGTTATAAAAATGAATAATATTTTAATTGAACGGGTTGAAGCTTTTAATTTTTTAGGTATTGTATTTGATACAAACCTTACTTGGAAGTCTCATATAATTAAAATAAGTAGTAAGATCTCAAAATCTCTAGGGATTTTTGAACAATCTGAAAAGAATTCTACCGATTGATACAAAACTCAAAATTTAAAGTTGCATTAGTCTTTCCCATGTAAATTATAGTATTCTTCTTTGGGGATTCAAGAGCACTAGGCTAAAAAATAATTCAAAAGAAAGTCATCAGAACTATAACATGCAGTAAATACAACGCACACACTGACCCATTGTTTAATAACTGGGGTCATTAAAAGTTGAAGATATTTTTAGAATTGCAAAAACATAGTTTTATTATAGATTCTTAAATCAAACACTACCTGTAAATATCCAAAAGTTACCTTTGTTCCCAAATACCGAAATTTATACTCGTGATACTACATATGCTCTAAATTTGTTTGTTAATCGGTACTCTTATGTTTTTGCTAACAACTTCCTTCGATGCAGTTTAACAGTAAATATAAACTCGTTACCAATTGCCATTCGAGACAAATTTTATCCACATAGTTACCAAGGTTTAGTAAGATATGCGAAAAAAAATTTACATTCAATCTTATCAAGAAGTATGTGATACGCCAAATTGTTATATTTGTACAAACCTGTAATTAATGTAAATTGTAACATTCCATGTCATGATATTATCTTAAAATCCCTTTTCTTCTATTACTTCTAATTAAAATGTAGACATTACAGAGAATTGTTGTTTTCTAACAGTCAACTTTATATTTTTTTGCCATCATCATGTATTATAATAGCTAATAATCCTACAGCGTGGCCCTCATGATAGCGACATATTAATGTCTTAATGAGGGTCTCCCTGACCATTATGCAATCTACGTTGTGCTACTCTGTATGTTAAAATTGTTATAGTAAATTGTATCTGTGTATTGGTCAGAAAAAGAATCTTGAATCCTATACACCAAGTAGTTTTACAGATTTATCTGCCTTGAGTTTAACACGTTCTATTTCAAAGTAGTAAATATCCAGATGACACTGAGTTCTGGAATTGAGTAGCATAGCTTGAAACTTATCAGGATTGACTTTTATGTCGACAATAAACCATTTAATACCAATTTGAGCAGCTGTTTCTATAGTAGTTTTTAAAGATCTGCGATCTTTATCATGGACAGATAGGGTACTGTCATCCGCATAATTATAAAGACCACATTTGCCTTCAAGAAAGAAGAAACAATCGTTCATGAAAATATTGAAGAGCAGAGAGCCAAAGATACTTCTTTGGGGAACTCCTCTTAATATGTTGGTTCATTGACTGAAACTTCCACCATATTTTACCCTTTGTTTGCGATGAGTTAGATAGCTGCCAATTAACTTACATGCATTGTCCGAGTAACTATACGATTTTAGTTTACAAAGTAAAAGAGCATGAGGAAGACAATCAAATGCTTTAGAAAGGTCCATTAGAATAACTCCTACGGACTCATGCTTATCTAGAGCAAGTTTCCAGTCTTCAATTATTTTGATGAGTAGGCTTTGACAACTGTATTTTGTCCTAAAAGAACATAATAAAGAATTCTGAATATCTCTGAAGAAATCAGTCATTTGTTCTTTCAGCACGGTAGTTGGACTTATTGAGAGAATCGGCTTTCTCATCAACTGGCAGAACATTTGCCTTCTTGAGATCAGACGGATATTTGCTGGAAGTTATTCATATGTTGATAAATCCAGTAAGAGATGGAGAGATGGCCTCAGCGTCAATCTTCAATAACTTTGCAGGGATATTATCTGGCCCAGTAGCCTTTTTGTCATTTAAGTCTAAAACGACTTTGAGTACATGTCCTTCATTTATAGGCTGAAATTCGAAATCACTATAACAATAATTCATTTCCGATGCAATCTTGTTTAGGCTCCCATGCTCTGCGTGGTGCATTTTTGTCTTGCGAGACAGAGTTCTGGTTAGGTGAATTCCCGGCAGCGGATAGAAAGAAATTATTGAAAGTATCGCAAACATTTTTTGCATCATGAGTCAAATTTTCATCTTCTATTAGAATAATAGTACGACTTTGGCTACAGCTAGAATTTTCGATTAGAAAAGGCCTGATGGTTTTCCAGAAGGATTGTTTGAAATAGAATGGTCACATTTATCCCTAAAGTAACGTTTGAAAGACAATTTGCTTAGAGAAGTAACTTTATTTGTTATTTTTGCTGCAGTGAGGACAGTAAAATTCTGTTCATAAAATACAGGGTTGCGAACATTCAAAAAAACAAAAAAAACAAAAAACAAAAAAAAACAAAACAAAAAAAATGAGAATTTTTTATGAGGGAGTGGAGCGACCAAGGCAATTTTATTGCAGATTGGTGGGGGTTGGAAAGGGCGAGGGTGGTCTTTCATTTCAGGTAGAATAACATGGGAATAACAACACAGGGTTATGAGAATGATTTTAAAGCTATGCATTATTTCATTGATCTCACTATAGTGAGACAAGCATTAGTGTTTGTAAATGATAGATACACGGTTTTTAATCTGTCTTCACGGGTACGTAAATGCAAGTGAATTGTCAACTTCAACATGGTTTTGGAGACAGCCATTATCTGAATAGTAGCTCTCCAATACCTCATTTGCATAAATAGCACACTGGTGCTGGCACAGACTATTGTGGATATGTGGGTCCTGAAAACAATAGAATTTAGGCAAGAAATGACCTATGTGACAGTTATAACATGTCACATGACTATCATGCCACATAATCAACGAGGTTGAAGACCGAGTTGATAATGATGGCACAATGGTCATTGTGACATGTTATAAATGACTTGTAACAAGGTGATAGGAACTGGCCAAGATATTCCTTAGCGCATGACATTTTCCCCTGCCTTTTGTGCATGGTGTAGTTTACCGGTTACGTAAGTTGTCACATGCACAGTCAAGTTTGACTGCTTGCCCATGTATTCTCCACTTGCTGATATGGCAGTAGGAAGACCAGGTGGTGGAAGACATAATGACAGATTTCAGTGAATTGGGCAGTATTCCCACTCAACAGTTATTATTTCAGAGGAGTATGTGTCATAATGACGAGAGTGCGCGCTACAAGAGACCTTTTACAGGCAAAAAACCAATCAAGCGCACAGTGATGAATCACTGGTTTTGGTTCACCCGGTGGAACATGCTCTTGCAGCAATGCAGTCGGTGCAGTGCCCAAGCTCAACACCAGAGTTGGGGATGGTCACAAACGGATGGTTCCCTGCATCCTTTTCCCTTATGACTAAGTCAAGTCAGGCTTTAACCGTTCTCGCGTCAGGTTGAAATGTTGGCTACCGATATTGGCGGACCTCAACTGAGCGCCTGATTACAACGTATACCTATCAGGTGACGTTGACGCAGTTTACGTCACGGCCATACCACGCCCCACAACATACTACAGGCAGGTAAGCTTTCCCCTATTTTTGCTGTCCCGAGGAAAGGAACATTTTGTTCATGAAGGCTATATTTATAATAATAATAATAATATGGAACAAACCGCAAACTCCTGGTTTTTCTTGTGTCACCTCAATAGGACCATGGAGGGGTTTCGCCGTGAACCCCTAAACAATATTTCAGTTGTGGGAGTATTTCATAGTTTTGAATAGAATCACGAGTTTCAGTTGCGTCACTTAATTAGAAGTATTCAATCAAGCACAACCCGGGGATACCAGAATTTTTTCTGTTGGCTGGATCCAGCTGCCCTTAAACTGACAGGATCAAAAACTATTTGCTATATGCATTGTATATGCGCAGAACTTGGTGCCTCATGAAAAGGTCTTCTTATATATCTTATGTATGCTTGATCTGCTTGGCACTGTTTCAAAATGTTTTACCGGTTTCCAAATTTACAAAGAGACAAGGATGTTGAGAATTGCAAGTTTGCATGAGAATATCTAAACAAACTGAAACACATACTTCATAATGTCCTAATATCAATGAAAGCTGAAAATTACGTTTTATATCAAATGTCTTTTTTTCCAGTTTTGCACGATGGAGCATATAGTTTACTGTGTTTGTTAAAAAGATCTTCAGCTGCTCCAAATAGTTTTGGAGTGACACTTTAAGTCACTTGACATTTCTACCGTTTTTACGTTTATGTAATGGTAAAGTTAAGTGTCGTCTCGTGCCCACACTTCAGACTGGCTTAAACAAAACGCATTAAATCAAATTACAAAGAGGAATAGAAGTCACTTGCGCCAGTGCAGCATTAGACCGGACTGCATAAGGTCAACGGAATATTTTGCACAGCGGTATCTTTTTCTCCGATTTAGAATGCCTATATCTCCAGCCCACATCTGGTTTATCAGACGTTACCGCATATAAAAGACTTAAAACAGGATTTATGAGCATGGCTGAAGACCTAGAAATAAAAGAAACTTGGTGTGCTGAGAGGTTCATTAGACAACGATAGGGTGGGAAGCCATACGAGCCCAAAGAGAATATTAACATAAGCATACAGGATAACGAATAGTGACAGTAGATACCTCATGTTTTATATCATATTTAGAAGAACAATACAAATAATCATCTTTAACCGTTCTGATATTACTTATTCCTTAAGGATTTAAACTTGCATAACGTTAGGAAAGTGTTTTGTTATGCTTCATAGAACCTTCAGGAAAATGTACCACAAGCCAATTGTTTTGCGCTGACTTACCTTTTGTGGTATGATGGTCCAAATTCTCCCGTAGAGCATTGTACTTGATTGTCCGTTTAATAATAAATTCGTATGTTTAACATGAATATATGCACTGTCATAAAATGACAACTTTCACATAATTTCTAGTGTTATACGACAGGGACATTGATTTTTATTCAGAGGACTTATACAATATCCACTGTTTTATGTTCAATGCAGTGAAAGAAAAAATTGTGCCGAAGCAGTATTAATAAACAGTCATAAAACTTAATTAAGAAAATACGAGGATGAATGATAAACAATGAAAGAATGAGGAAGACTCAATTTGTATAACAGAGCTTTGAATAAAATACCCGACGTCAAAAGTGCCTGGACCTGCATTTGTCTTTCACTGACACTGAACTGAACTCTTATTAGTATGTTTGTGTATATTTAACATTTATTGACACCGATTTTAGGCCGTAAGCTAGTTTCATTTAATTTAAAAAATACTGTTGGTAGCAAATAAGCAGCACATGCTCCCTTCATATTCTCATTCGGTTAAAAGGAACGACCGAACCAGACAAACAGAATTCCACACGTAAGCAAGTTTAATTCTCTGATTAAACTTGTGACCTATATTGTGACCCATTCGGTTTTTTGTTTTAAGGCAAATTACAGCAGCTTCATACATATTTTTGAGCCAGGCAGCCGTCCACCAAGAGTCCGATTGATGATGATGATGATGATGATGATGATGATGATGATGATGATGATGATGATGATGATGATGATGATGATGATGATGATGATGATGATGATGATGATGATGATGATGATACACCTCCCCTGTCAACACCTTACGTTTGCCATTAATGTGGTGGTATCTTAGCATCAGATACATCGCTTAGAAGTCATGGCAGTATTGCATAGAGAACATGTTTTATGCAAGTGCAATATCTGCACTCAAAACTCGAAACAAACTAGTATGAAACAGGACAGCATACTCAGATCATACAAGTGTAAAGCGGCATGTGTGTGAAATAAAATATACAAGAGCTACATTTACTGCCATAACATACATACATACATACATACATACATACATACATACATACATACATACATACATACACACACACACATACATACATACACACACATACATGCATACATACATACACACATACATACACACACATACATTCATTCATACATATAGTACATCATGGATTGGAGAATGACGAGGACGTACGCCTAGCTGGTTTCTTGTTCAACTGGTAAGTGTCGGTTTCTTATCCTTCATTATTTTTTATTACATATGATTACAGCTATTAAGCCATAATGTTTCGCGATTTAGATAAAACAATGACAGAAAAGGGAAAAGCTTTAGTAAACCGCACCGGACATGAACGGTTAATTGAGCCAAGTTGCATCTGCCACACCCTTTCCCTTTGATGTATGGTTGCGGCCTCTCTGAATGTACAGTAACTCGGGTCATGTCAAATGAAAGCAGATATTCCTTGATCTAAATTTGACACAGTGAATTCACATCAGGCGAAATGCATGAAACTTGCAAATAATTTGACGAATGGAAATCCCACGGTTGTCCATTACCCCGTAACTCATTTCTAGTTTGTGCACCATGCCGTTAAGCTCAGTGTAAGCATCTGTGTAAGCATGTACGGTTCTGCTTTATTGACATTGACAACGTAAAACAAGCAAAATTAGTGTATATCAATCCAAATTATAGCTATGTATATATCAATATTTAAAAAATCGTCGAGAGTCTACGAATTTATTAGTTATTCTTGTTTAATGTTTTCGTATAAAAGTAGGCAACAAAACGAAAAATTATTCAAAGTACATAATCTATATTCAGCAATGTTAGACTCCGCACACTGACAGTTTCTACAACCTATTCCAGGCCTATAGTCGATCCCTCATATAGTTTTGAAACCCCAGCAGTGAAATTCTTAACATACACAATGAACATGTGGGGCAAGGTTTCCTGATACACTGTTGAAAAGGATACAATGTGGATAAACTAAGTGCTGGAGAATGAGGGATTAAGGAAATAATTGAAACAGTGTTTAACAAATTGCGTGTCGGAAAGAATGTGCAAAATTGTCAGTGAGGGTGAAAGACAGAGCCAAACATTTTGGAAGGCATTTGAGCTGGCAAATGGCAATTAATGCAGAAGCGTTCAAGGTAAGTAAAAAGACAACAAAAAACAATACAATGGCTGCACATAAAATAAATTCATGCGAGGATTTAAACTGCAGCGAGCTCTCCCCATACTTTTTTAACTCAACGTATAATAAAAACATAGAAGGCATACGAAATATTTTACAAATTAAGGTTACACATAGTTGGCTTATATTATACTTTATACAACCACATCTTCTAACTGGCATGGAAGCGTACATGAAAGATAAATATGAAATGGAGACTTGAATTCGTATAGCACGGATTAAATAAATTGCAATTTACAGACACATCATATTGCACAAAATACTGCACAGCCTAGTACATCGCCGAGTACTGCAAATATAAGCTAATACGAAATGAACGTATATGCAGTATTTGTACATCTTGTATGATCATGCTAGCACCATGAAAATATTGCACCGGTATTGAAAATGAGTATAGTACCATGTAGTGGATGAACACGAGTTGACAAGAAGGGATGGTGTTAGACCAGGTATGTGTCGGCATGAGCCACTGGCTGCAGATGACCGTGACAAAGCATGACTGCAACCAGAATCCCCACCTCACGTGGGTCCAGGTAAACTAATACTGGATAGAAAATGGCTGAATCAGGAGGCAGAACAGTACGAAACCTTCAGGTAATTAGAGCGCATAAACTAGGTTGTATGCTTGTCTTGGATAAGTCAAACCCTGGCCAGAGCAAGAACAAATCACCTGCAGTGGGAGCATCCACAAACTTTGCTTTAAAAAAAAACTCATCAAGTTTTGGATAAATACAGAACAAGCAAAATATAATAAATCATTCGAGACCGACAAAAAAATTAAGCAATCACTTTTGATACATGTTAAACTGGCGATTTATGAAGCTTTCAGAGGGGGTGGGGGTAGATCAGGGCTCTTCACTTGTCCGTTTCTCCCAAATCTGAGTGACACAAACTTCTGCTTTGCTACATTGTGAGATTTGAGCGACAAGGAAAACATCTGGCTGACTCAGTCAGTTGATTTCAACCAACTTTTTACGTTAGAAAATGATCATGTCAATTAAGAAAAATGTTGCTCAGAATGCAGGAAATGCACTGTTTTGCATTGTGAATTTAAATCTTACGGTGGAGCTTGCTCTAGAACCCCCTAGAAAGGCTCTGCGCCTGTGGCACTTGCCTGGTGCTCACACATCTATTTCTGAGCACCAAAGGAAAAACATTTGAAGAGCAGTGTACACGAACATAGTGGACTTCTCAAAGTATATCTGGGCAAGGGTAAAGAATTTCATCCCAATAATTTTCCCTGGAAAATCATTAAATGTTGCTGTATGCATTGAATACAGCACAGTTGAAGGCAAATTATCCAATGACAACACAATAAATAATTTTCTGTTTTACATCAAATAACACAGGTGAGCTGAAGGTAGTCCATCAACTGATTCTTACTTATGCAGCCAAGCGGTATGCATTTAGGTAATTTGTGTCTCAAACCAGTGTGTTATTCATTGGATGGGGGGGGGGTATACATGCAAGCTATACAATCAATTTATCTCATAATTGCTGTTTTATTTCTACATCATGGCATGTATGGGAACTTAGATACTTATGAAGCACAGCACCATAGGCAATTTCTGTATATGATATGGTATTAATGCTTTCTATTAGGTATATGGCGGCAGGATCGGTCACTCGCCCACTACAGTCCCAATAGAGATTTGACAAGCATGTTCAGTGATCTGTCACTAGTAACGTACTTGCAATTGAGGTAACTGGACACCCAATTATGTACATATTATATTCAGACTAGAACAGTGTAATCTAATACAATTTGTATTTTGTATCAAGATACTACAAATCAATGTAGTATTTTTCCTGTTATACATGCGTTTTGCATGTTGCCCACCTGTGTATCGCGCCCGTATGCCCTTAGCAGCCATTTACTACCAACACCACAAGGGCAGGAAGTATAAGAGGGATAGCAATTACCAGATCATATAGTCCTTTTTACAGACAAATCTCCATATATATATATATATATATATATATATATATATATATATGTGTGTGTGTGTGTGTGTGTGTGTGTGTGTGTGTGTGCGTGTGTGTGTGTGTGTGTGTGCCTCACCACCATTTCCACCTTTTTGCTGTGTGTGAACTGTGAAACTTGTATTGTGTCCTACCTTGCCCTAAGAATTATAAATGATGCCCAATGAGAATGATTCGGACACAATAGAGCGAAGCGCTGATTTGTTAAGCATGCTTATGGTACTGCCAGACATCGGTCCAAGTTGCTTGGTAAATCTACCATTCCCTCCGGCCAATTGATGATTCTGAATAAGAAATACTCCATTAGCACAGTTGTCAATCTCGGGCCCTTGTGTAACTATCTTGTTCAAAGTTAGATTTAGAAAGCCTTTCCTATCCATTGTGGCAAAAGACCATCGACAGAATACTGGCTTTTGCAGCTGACCCTTTGAAAGTGCGCTGAGTACGCGGCGTCTGTAGGCTTTCTTCGTAATTTTTGTAACGACATACTCAGTTTTATGATTGTGCCATGCTCTATTCTAGTACCAACGCCAACGCCAATACCTATGTCTCTTCATACGCTGATGTCTTTTGTCGTACTTGCAATCATAATGGAATTTTACATCGGAATTGTTAGAGTAAGTGTCGCATACGTTATATTCGTTTGGCACTTTAAAATCACGAAGTTTATAACTTATATCAAAGACCACGTCTTTTGGTGTCCCTATGTCGGGAAATATTAGTATCAAAACAGCATAAAACCCATATACATTTATGTATCTACGGTCTGATGTTTTATGGTGGAATAGATATTCGTCTTTCGTGAGGAATTTAAAGTCATCAATAGGTCCTTCATAAATTTTCACCTTTCCAATGCAAGTATATCCTCCCGCTTTTAGTGATACATTTAGAAAATGAGTCACTTCTCGACGAATTTTCCACTTGTAAACCACGTTTTGGTGATACACTAGCATTCGTTTGTGATCTTTGAGGGAAAAGTTGCTTTCAGTTTTTGTTACTGTATGGATACTGTAAATGGTGTCATAAACTTTAATAGCACCCTTTTCCGATGGGACATAGGTGGCAACAAATCGTGACGTTATATGTGCATCAGCCTGCAAACAGGTCACGTGAGCTAGATTCTCTGCAGAAAACACCGACCACGGAAGTCTTTCACCACAGAACCTTCCTAATTTAATTTTCTTTCCGTGATCAGTTGCCCAAACACTCAGGTGGTGATCCGTGCACTCTTTACCGGAAAATTTCAGGCAAAACTCAAGAAACGTTATACACATTTGAAAGTCCTTGGACGAAATTATGGTCCAACTGTACATGCCAGGAGCAGAAGCTCCAATGGTGCCACAGACGTCTGTCATGACGCTATTGAAGCCCTTTCTTGTTTGGCCAGCGCTACAGTTCGTTGTATGTTTTAAGCATTTAGCCCACCACATTTTGGAACCAAGATAGGTCCTGCTTTCAGAAAAAGTTCTTGTGCACTGGACAGCTGAATAAAATACAATTTTGAGCTTTTCGCTGTAGGACAGGTGAACACACACCTCAGCGGCCAGAATTTTCATAAAACTACGGGAATATATCAGGAAACAAAGGCCGACTGAAAGTGCACGTGAATGCAGAATCGCCATGCTCTTTGCATTAGCTTAATGTATATTAATTGGATTTTTTAATTATTACTATATTGTAGGTTGATGGTCACAGCTTGCTTCACATTCCATTTTCAATTTTGGGTGCTGATGCTTGTTCCCCGAGTTAACAAGGAGAGAATATCATTGCATATCTTAGTTGTCTCAATTTTTCGCTCAAATGCAATGCACTACAATCAAAAACCCCGGATGCTTTGCATTTTTGGGACGGTGTTGGCATGACTATAATTTTTCAGTTCGACTAAGAGTATAAGCTGACCCGCAGGCACTCTATTAAAAAAAGGTTGCAATTCTTCACGCCGCCATGGCCATTTGGAGATTTAGCCGTGGAGTATTACGTGGTGACTTTGTTTTCCTCAACCACACAAAGTCCCAGACCTTCAAATTCAAGATGGTTGCATTGGACCATTCATTATCTGAAATACGGTAAATAAACTTAACGCAAGTTAGACTTGATGACGTGTTAACTATACCGATTAATTTTAGTTTTACGTGGAGCACATCAATCAGAAATATATTTGCTTCCTGTATATATGTGAAAAGGTTCCTTGCAGTTGGTTCTCATGCAAAACATTTCGGTCTTCTTCATAACAAACTGATCATCTGTCTGCACCACAAGGCATGACTGTTATGGCCCCCAATAGGGCAGCAACAATTATAAATAACACGAATTCAAAGTTTTTCAAGATGGCCTTTTAGTTTTGTTTATAACTATTCCCTTGTTATTTACAAGGCAGCGTGTGTGAGGTTGTTGCATTGCGCTACAACGCAAGATAATTTACACTCAATATTAAGGATTTATGCGTTACTTTGTTTCTATCTTGATAAAGATACGTGCCGGGGCAGTGCCTTTAAGAGACGTAAATGGGGATAAGAAAATGGCATCCTCCCTTTTTCTTCAAAGTTAAGTTCAATATTCCTGTGCTACGATCAAAAAAGTCTAATTGTACGCAATGACAAATTAGTATGCAGACAACGGAGCAGAATGCAAAGACTGTGTGATAAGGATCGCGCCGGAATACAAGTGGTATCATTTTCAGATGACTGATGTGTAATGTGCATTGAAGTATACTTGTCTTTCTTGGCCCGATATAGAGGTTATGTCTTTTCCCATCGTAAGCCCATCATTAAACATGATGTATAAGATGTTATGGGTTTGCTGTCGCACCTCTATGCAACTATGACTTTGAGATTTTAAACAGGTTTAAAATTTCGAGATATGGCGAGTTTTAGCAAAACCCGTTTTGTACGTGTACGCCTGAAAAATTGTGTACACGTCACAGGATCCAGTGCGCCAAGTAACACCCAGGCGTACAGGGCATTCGAGCCACACGAACACGACGTCTCGAGATAGGTCTGGCCCTAGCGCTATTTGTATCTTTCATTTCTCTAATTTTATGCGTTAAGTAGGCGTTTCCATGCTATGTAATGAAAATTTGAGATGTCCAATACCAAACGTGATACCATGCCATTACATTTTTAAACAGTATATGTCAAATAAAGTTACCCGCTCATCTAGGTATATGAACCATCCCACATATCACAAGGTGACTTGTGGTAAAAAAAACTCTTTGCGCTACCAAGGTGTGAAAAATTGGAACCAGGTCCCTAATAGCATAAAAGATGCGGAACGTTGACAGAATTTTGTAAAGTGATTGCCACCTGGACCTTTGATGAGTCAGGCACTTGTGCAGCATATAATACAACCTTCTAGTCTAAATACCCAGATGAGCGAGATGCATGGCTGTCTCATATTTGATCATTTATAACTTTGTGGTGCTACTTTTTTCAGTTGTGTATAAATGATGCCATTTCAGTTAAAGTTATTTGTCTAAGTTACTTTATGTTTGTATTTCGTCGGCTTTAATAGCCCTTGGGCTAATGTTTCTCTTTGTACACGTGCTAATTTTAAAGAAAGCTTTGCATCTTGATCTGTGACATGTTGTGATCATGTAAATTCCACCCTCGCTTTATGTTTCTGGAGGAAGGGGGCAGCTAGTAACGAGAATGATGTGGTATACTGGTCTATATATGTCTATACCCCCTCCCCGTTGATAAACCTTTGTGTACTCTTAAGGGTCTGGACGTAGGGTGATTTTATATCTATATCAAGGTACATAAATAAATATATGCCAGTCTACATTTTAATAATGAAACACCGTTTCAAGATCATGATTGGCAAAGGTTTGCATTTTGAACAATGTTCAAACGTTTTACCAAATGCGAACCAAAAACATGAAAAATAAAAGAGATAGATAAAATTCCTCGGAGCCGGGCCTAACAGCCGGTTTCTCTCAAAAACGCACATTTTCCTTTGCCTACTGGCCAATAGGCCTAGATTAAATCTGACTGAGGCATATATAGTCGGTGCGTGTGATTTAACAGATCCAATCTTTGAAGGCTTGGACTACGGCAGGTCTCTATGCCTTGATTCTGTATGGTCCGCTCAGATTTCATTTATTTATTAGGTGTGTATTAAATAAATAATTCAAATTTGGCCCCAGTTTTCACAAACTCCTAATAATTAGGCCTGAAGCAGGGTCAGGCTAACTGTCTGTCGCGCCGGGTATATCCAGACACTACGTAGAATGTATGTTGCTTTCTGCTTTACCTGTTAATTTTTCAATTAAACCAGGAGCCTACAAACTGTGGTAATTAGGCTGCTAAATGAGATGTCCTGACAAATGTATTCGTTCTCTTCATACATATTTTATTGTGTTATGGTCTAAAGTAGAGCCATGTATAGGCCTAGGCCTATATGCGTTGTACTAGAAGAAACTACACAGAATATTTGTCATACAAGGGCGTAGCCCAGGGGTCAAAGGTCGGATAAACCCCCCATATTTAGCAAAAGGTCAGCTTTGACCGATAAAAGAACCAAGACACACCTTTAAAGCAAAGCATTGACTGAAGGGTCAGCGATTTGCTCAAATTAGTTCATGGTGACACCTAAATCTAATCAGTTCATCTTGCCAGGTGAGTAAGCATATTGCCAAATTTGAGCAAAATGCATGGAGACATTCTGTAGATATCGCGGTAACGAGAATGTGCACTTCCGGACCGACGGCGACCCGAAAACATAAAGGGTCCCCCCCCCCCCCAGTAGACCCTAAATTATTTCTATCAAACTTTAATTACAGCACAATACATGGAGACCTTCCGGAGGTATGGTAACAAGCCCTAAAGAACATCTAATTAAGCTTCCATTTGCTCACAATAGGTCATGAAGACACCAAAATTTAATCAGATCATCTTGGCATTCAAGATAATCATACTATACAATTTCAGGAAGAGACGTGGAGACAGTCAGGAGATACCGCAGTAACGAGCCCTAACGAACATATAATTAGGCTGCCATTTGTTCAAATTAGGTCATGGTGACACCAAAATCTGATCAGTTCATTTTGGCATGCCAGATACACAAACCGCCAAATTTGAGCAAAATACATTGGAGCATTCTGGAGATATTGCGGTAATGATCCCTAACGAGCACGTAATTAAGCTGCCATTTGCTCAAATTAGGTTATGATGACACCAACATCTAATCAGTTTATCTTGCTAGGTAAAGTATGTATATTGGCAAATTTGAGCAAAATACATGGAGGCATTCTGCAGGAGTCGCGGTAATAAGAATGTGAACATCCGGACGGACGGACAGAAACCCAAAAACAGAAAGGGTCCCCCATAGGGTGAGCCATAAAAAGAGAAAGAAAGAAAATGAATCAAAATACAGCTTTACTTACTAGCATGACAGGAAACTTCATTATTACCGTGATGGGTGTGGTTGAGCCGATCACAGCAAAGGGATCTTTGTATGTGATCATTGTAAAATCTTCCAAATTTTGTAGGTGGCAAGACCTTATGTTATGGCTTAATGAAATTAGCCTAAGTGCAGAAGACTTCCAGTTATGTTGATCAGCAAAATCTTATAATAGAATAGCAGCCTTCATAGGCTACGTAGTCTTAGGTGATGTATCTTTAGCTTCATAGAAGTTTAGCATCTGGGTATAAAGTTAAGTAGGTCCAGCTTTGATAAAATGTTTTATATCGCCATCCAGCAGAGCAGTGTCGAAGTTCAGTGCGAGAATAAATTCTCTTTGCCCTCAAGTTTTTAAGCACGCATTTAATTTGCTACATGTGCAGTCCACAACATGACTGAGCGATATTCAAATCCAAATTTATTTTCAAAAAGTCCACAATTTACAATATGATAAATGCAAGAAATAAATAAAGCCTCTTTTCTTTTCTAACAATTCAAAGATTGCAATTTAAATTCCTAATCACTCTACAGCTGTAAGGACCTAAAATATCTGTGATTCTAATCTGAGAACGTTTAGAATTCTATCTGCTAAAATATCAATTTCTAGAAAAATGGAAAAAATAATATTTGGATGAAAGGATTATAAAATGTCTAAATCAAAAGGCCTCCATCTTAAATCTAGTAAAAAAGCAGGGACCAAAGGGACCAGAAAGCATAAATTAAAACTGCTGCAACCAGTGGTCTTTTAATTTTTAACATTTTATGATCATATAAAGGTAAAATACATAATGCTTCAGAGAATTAAATTGCTAAAGTGACACAAGTATGGGTGGTTAAAGATATGAAGCTCAACTATTCGAATCTTAAGCTTTAAAGTTTCCATTTTTCCTAGGTAACAGAGATTTTCTCCTCAATCTTGGTGGATGAATTAAGGGCTTAGAAACTTATTTTAGCCCCTAAAATGCACTATTTTGCACTTCGAATCTCAAACTTATTGAATGGGGGTTGTGGGGAGGGGGGGGGCATTGGCCCAAATTCCCCAAGCAATGTTTTCCAGCCTCTTGCTGCTTGCAGGTCCATTCTTTATATTATTTAAACTACCCAATCTAAAATCCTGTCTTAGAGTGTTTGTTAGCCTTTTCACTTGTATAATATCTCTGAAAAATTAAAAGTAAGTTCTCTTCCATCAGATATCATGTTTGTAAATTAATTACTTCAGTTTAGCCAATATCTGACAATAGGAATGCGGCCTAGGTATATAAACTTTCCGGTCCAACTTATCCTATATGCAAGACAAAACATTTCTATACTTCATTGCAATAAAATATATATCATATCAAAACATTCAATTAATCAGCAACGATTTTTAAAAATCATTCGCAATTTATTTATTTATAAATCTATTTGGCCAAGCTATACTCGATGATAGCATCAGCAATGACAAAAACATTGACTGATCCCGCCCTGATCCACTCACCGATGTCAAGGTTTAGAACAGATCTTCATCTGCAGGTCCGGGTTGCAGCATGCATATAAATGTTGCTGTTACATTACAATTAACCGGCCAGGTGTGTGTGATTGGTATATCATCATCCGTGTGTCAACATTAAACAGTAATTCATGTATGTACATTTAAATGTATTTCACCTCTGTACCATATTGTGGTTCACAGCCAATGTGTGTTGTTCCATGTTTCTCCTCTTATATTACAGCACTTAAAAGATCATTCCCATCATATGAGACTTGGTGTAAATATATTCCAATGGCTCCCCCTTTCTGCGTGTGTAATCATCAATAAATATTCATTATGGGCGATATATTGACAAAATATGCAAACAATGACAAACAAGCAAGTGTGTCAGTTAAAAAGAAAACCAGAAAAGTCTTTGGTGAATTGAGCAATACAGACACAATGGCGAACATGTAGCCTCCATGTTACAATGTACCACATGTATGCCTTGGTTCCACCATGATTGTGTTGGTGAAAAAGAGGAGAGCTTGCGTGCCCTGTATAACTGTGAGACCTGCCGTGTTATGCCTGAACTGACAAAACTCATTTGGCAGGAGGTAAAACGACTAACAGAAACAGTAAACGACTAACAGAAACAGTAAACAACATGCAGCAGGACAATCGTAATCTGGTAAAAAGATTGGACCCTTTGCATACAAACAATGTAGACCTGGCAAAGCAGTTGGCAGGAAAGGTAACAGAGTGTGCAAAGCTGAGAGAAGAAAATATGGAACTCAGGCGAAGGCTAAAAGAAACACCCAAGCCCCCTCAAAACACAAAGATGTGGAAACTCTGGTAAGAGGTAGTTCATTCTTACGCGACTGTACCAGCAATAACCAATGCACAACAGTCAGGTCAATCGGTGGGGCAAAAGTTAATGACGTCAACATTGCACTTCCCAAAGAAAAGAAAAAATATGATCACGTGGTTTTGCATGTAGGATCCAATGATTGTGAAAAAGTAGGTGACATAGATGAAATTGTCAACGACTACAAACTTCTAGTCAAAGGTGCAAAAAACGTGGCAAACTCAGTGAGCGTCTCAAGCATTTGCACGCGCATTGACTCAATTGCCGCTCAAGAACGCGCGGAAATCGTCAATGTGGAATTTGAAAGTTTGTGCAAATAAAGTGATTGCCAATTCGTGAACAATGACGCTAAATTGCGTCCGGCAGACAGTACGGCCAATGAGGCTCCATTGCTGTCGGACGGTCTGCACCTATCGGATTATGGAACAAAACAATTGATCCAGAGCCTGAACGTACGTCACCTGATTTTCCAACACAGGAACACAAATAACAATATCAATGGCAATAAACAAAAAAGAGGTAAAGGAAACCTGCAGGGGACCACAATCACAGAAAACAACACAGTCAAAAACAAGAGATACGCGGCACTGGTGGAAAGGACCGAAGCAGCGTTATGGGCAAAAACGGAAAAATCCGAGTCCATCAAAGTAATGGGTCCCGAGTCAGCGTCTTTGAAAATAGTGAAGACACGCGAGTCACTGGTTTCCATTGTGTGGTGCCCGGACATACGAAATCAGAATGTAGACATGCAATTTCGGGTACAAAGATCACATGTAAACGTTGTGGTCGAAAAGGACATTAGTTTAGATACTGTAAGACTAAATAGGCAACAGGCCAAGTTGAAATTGCCGTTAAAGTCAAATGTCAAGCCAAGATATCGCGACATCATAGAGGTAAAAACCAAAATAGACAGAAGTCCCAATGTTTCACCATAGCTTACTGCAATGTTCAAAACCTAGGTGTGGCTAAACGGATTGAAATTGGAAATTTATTGGAAAATGAACATTTTTCAATATATTGTATGGCAGAAACATTTCACCAAGACGACGGAGTTGCTCAGAACATACATCATAGCTATAAATGGATAAGGAAAAGCATGACGTTTGACAAAACTACTTTATGACAAATTGGAAAGTAAAGTAATATTTGGCCCCTAGAAAATTCATGGTTTGATGTATTTAATGGGGTAAAGCAAGGATGCATTCTGTCTCCTACGCTGTTTTCTCTAGTAATGTTAGATATGGTCGATATGTTTGAAGGAAAAAATCCTGGGATGCCCAATGGAGACGGACATCGTGCTTTTTATATGCCGACGATATTGATATAACTGCAGACAGTGACGACCAATTAATTTGTATGCTAAATATTGCACATGTTTTTGTAGAAAAATGGGGAATGACGTTTAATGCCAACAAATCTAAAGTCATGGTAGTGGGTAAGCGTGTAGCTTTTTTTTAAAAAAAATGGAATTTTGGAGATGTATATATATCTTAATGCAAATCGTATAAATATTTGGGCATTTTGATCTCGAATTCTCTAACAGACACGGCACACGTGAAAGATGTAGTAGCAACAAAAGGTTCTCGTTTACGAGGCTACTTATGCAGTATACTGTCTTCTCATGATAATGTTAACAGTATTGGCTTCCGGAAATAGCATATGGAAAGGTATTATTCTTCCGTCACTCACTCATGGCGGTGCAGTGTGGTTATGCAATACTGTCGCTCCTGCTTTGTTTACTGCGGGGAAGCTCTCTTACTCACTTGGTCTGACAGTGGAGGCCGGGAAAGTGGCGACATGATTTCTGACTTTGAGAGATAGCATGATTTCTGACTTTGAGAGATAGCATTTACCTTCTAAGGATACCAATGCCATACGTGTATGGGGAAAATTCTATGCCATTACTGTCTTACTGATAATCATTCACTCAAGGCCTGCATACAGAACACACATTCTTTATAAACAAACAGATAGAACAGAAAGAAAATAGAAAACGTGCTCACTCAGTCATTCTGTGAATCAACTTTCACTCACCTTGCAAAACCACAGAAGGATAAATAATGAAACAACACAGCCTCTGACACTTTGGATAATAACTCTATTGATAGATACCAATATAGAAGTTATCCGGCCCTCAGACCCTGTGCTGTCTGAAGAATCTCAGCCAGCACGAAGGTTTTGTTGGAATAAAGCAGCATTCTTTTTGCTGAGCCGCCCAAATATGGAAGCGGGCTTAGCTTCTGACTACAGCATGGCCAATCCGGAACCAGAATAATTAATTACAAAATAAGCTTACTCATCCCAAACACAGAAAAGTCATGGCCTTGGTATTTCTTTGTTTCCTTACAATCTTAATGTAACTTCCAATATTATGAAATTAAAACAAAGTATTTTTGAGTGACTTTTTACTTGAGAGGTCTTTATATTTTGCATTACCAAAATAATGAATACTGCCTTATTCAAAACTAAGAATTAAACCATAATATAAATAGACCACAAACGGATTATCGCTCATTGTCCGATGATGTGTGCTCAAAACGGAGTTCTGGAACTAGGTACGTTGATTGTTTGAAAAGTTCGGCTTGTGATTGAACTGAAATGGATGTACGGAAAACTCAGTGTTCCATCTCGTTGTTGCACGGTGCACTTGGCTTGACATAATTATATGAACATGGTGTTTTGAGAATAACACACATGTGGACAGTTTTGACAGCAGTCTCGTAAGTTACAACACGATGTATAACCACAAAAGTCAGCATCGCGACAGTGCATCAGTTCATGCTGCTGTGGTAAGTCCATATACTTGTATGACCGCAGACACTTGTAGATCAACCCAATGGCAGTATTGAGACATTGTCATATAGTCATTGCAGTGTTGGGCACAAAAGAGTTAATGTGCTGAGGACCGGATAGCAGATAGGTACATACGCTACTCTTCAAATTCACTGAACAAAGACAGCGACCCTGCAAGTACACAGAAAATCTGGGCAGTAATCAATTCAATCAATACAGTAATAGTGTCTCAAATATATATAAAATGTTATGATATGCGATTAAATACGGAACAAGATAATTAGAATTGGCATAGCATAATCATATCATTCAAAGACCAGATCAATGAACTAACTGCATGTTATTATGAAATTTCATTTCAAAACAAAAGCTTTTTATCTGGTTAAAATTGAAATACAGACATTCACAATTGTCACAAATATTTGGATGCTGAAATAAAAGCAACCATTGGCTTAATTATAGCTCCATTATCATTAATGTTGTCAATTATGGGAGCGACCCATTTCATCAGCATCATCATCATTATCATCATCAACATCATCATCATCATCATCATTATTATCATTATCATCATCATTTGAATTATCATTCTTATGGCCATGACCATCCTAAATACCATTATCATCCCTCAGCTGAAAACACCTTTCAACATAGTCTCACTCATTAATTATAGAGATTAATCGTGTATCTTGTCATCAATTTCATGAAGACAATTATAATGGGTGAAGGTATACGTGTACATAAGCAACAATCAATGCATATGGTCACCAACAAAAATCATGAAAGTGACACAAACAACGTTATATAACATCATAATAATCATCATAATTACCATTTACGCATCATTCATTCGACCAAGTCACCTTCTCACATTATTGCATTACCCATTATAAAATGAGATAAACACAATGTTATGTTGTCTTGAATACGTCGAGACAACGGAAAGGGGTGAAGGTATATACGTGCATAACTTATTGCATACAATTATCAGGAGAAGCTTAATCAAGATCACACAGCAACACAACTGCATGACACAATTGGTATGACCCAACCGGTAAACATATAATCATGAGCGTTCAGGATAAATTATGCTAAACATATCAACAAATAATTTCGCATGTTTGCAAAATGTGAAACTGTGTGTTGAAGTCGTTGTCAATAAGTTAATATGATATATCGAAATATGTGATCATCAAAAGGACACCTTTCAAACACAATACCTCAACGTGGCAGATCGACCAGATCGAGTTAAAAAAATTGCACTTCATTTCCATAAAAACACCAACTCTCAATACACGAGGTCAGATCGTGATTCATCATTATTATCGTTATGTTCTGATGTGCTGGGCACAGGCACGTTGGACGTTGTTTCAGCATCTTGATTACTGGTGCTTATCGTAGGCGCAGGTTCAGTGGGGTTAGCTGACATGCTTATATTTATGGGTGCTGGGGTGTCACTTGGTATTTCTTGCGTCTTATGCTTTCTCTGTGGAGACCGGCTGGTCTGCAGCTTGTAAAAATTGTACCCAGCCAAAGCCAAGGCCACAATTGTGAAGAGAAAATTAATAGCAGGTAGCATGATAAATGTGTGACTCAGACGAGAGTGTCTGGCAACATGCAACCTGTCAGAAAGTTCGTCAGCTGCCGAGGCATACGCTTTCAGATTTTGTTTAGCCAGATAAGCTGTTTTGTTGAGATCTATATCAAGTTTAGTGTCTGTTGTGGCGACTTGGTCCCAGGCTTTTTATAGGCAGAAAATTGTACCAGGGGCAACTTAAATGGCTTGGGTAAAACCATACTACCAGTAATATTTAGAACAGTCTTGTAATCAATGACATGTTGAGCATACATTAAATTGACTGGGTGCAAGAACGTCAGACGTTCATGCTTCTGGCATGCATTTAAAGTTGCAGGGTAAAATGAAGTGGCGGACCAAACATTACATGCACATGGTAATTTCAAAATACAAAACTGGCATGAAGACAATTTGACCGGAGGCTTGAGTGTACAAGTTTTGATCAAAAATCGATCCCTGGTGTTAACAAGTACATTGCCCTCTCCCAAGTCGGAAAAAGAGTATGTCTGTATTTCTTCAGCATGCATTATACGGGTGTGACACTTTTCCTTCATATAGTTGCCTGCTCATCATGGAATAGACCAGAAGCACATGAACCTTTAGTCCTATCATTCATTGCAAAAACACGTGGACATATCTGAACATTTTTTCCTTTACAATAGTACAGAAAAACATGGTCCATATTCATTAATTCCAAACCCAACAATGACAGCAAAGAGATTCCAGACTTGCCAAAGCATCAACATTTCTCTTCCAATACCAATGTGAAGAAATAAATTTCATTCCTGACTTGAGACAGGCAGTCACCCATAAAAGGCAACTGGCAGTGTTGCAAACTCTTACGGAATTCCCGTAAGTTGTACGGAATATCAGGCTTCTACACAGTGAGCTTACGTCACACGGATCAAGAACAAAACCTTACGGATTTACAAAAGATGCTACGAGAAAAAATTATAATTTAGCATATAATTGAGATGATGGATATCACGTCTTAGTTATATACAATAAGATCATATCAAGTAATTATTATTGATAATTTGTTAACTTTGCTGTCTCTTAAATTAAAAAAAATATGAAGGAAAATTTTAATTTTATATTATGGTATGACTTTCAAATTCTGCACAAGAAATGGCAAAGTTTTAACCTTGAAAAAAAACCTGCAAAATTTAAAATATAATGCACCAAATGGCTCCATTTCAGTTACATTTTCAAAAAATTCGCCTTTGACGGGACGGGGGCCCTGCCCCCCCTCCCGCACCCACCCCCCGGCTCGGTCGCTGCGCCACCTCGCTGAATCTTACTGATTTACAACACTCTAGGGTTGGCAACACTGAACTGGTGGTTTTAAACCGGTCCTCTCAACCTTAGAAATATTCGTCATTAACTGCAAACCCTAGTTCTTTTCCAAAACGCATAGGCCTAACCACCCAAAACACAAATTTCATTACTTCTGCCAAAAATAAAAAGAGACCTGTTAGGCCTATCGCCTTTAAGTTCTCCCGACTTGTAAGTCATCTAAGTTTACAGCAAAAGAGTAAAGTAGGCCTACATAGTTTTTGTGATATTTATGAATCTGGAACATTATAAACACACTATACCTCCACTATAACTATGAGTCGGAGAACAAAGCCCACAGCACAACATAGCCAATGAAGTAATTTTCTAATAGTACAGAAAAACATGGTCTATATTCATTAATTCCAAACCCAACAATGACAGCCAAGAGATTCCAGACTTGCCAAAGCATCAACATTTCTCTTCCAATACCAATGTGAATAAATAAATTTCATTCCTGACTTGAGACAGCCAGTCACCCATAAAAGGCAACTGGTGGTTTTAAACCGGTCCTCTCAACCTTAGAAATATTCGTCATTAACTGCAAACCCTAGTTCTTTTCCAAAACGCATAGACCTAACCACCCAAAACACAAATTTCATTACTTCTGCCAAAAATAAAAAGAGACCTGTTAGGCCTATCGCCTTTAAGTCTCCCGACTTGTCAGTCAGCTAAGTTTACAGCAAAAGAGTAAAGTAAGCTCTTATGAATGTTTATCGACCTCAACATAAAACAGTTTACTGTTACTTATGCCAATATATTGAGAAAATCCGGTGAGTTTGGTTACTTGCGTAGTTTTGTCTGCAATAGCAGGTACAGGTACTGCAGACACATAGTAACCATTAATCTATGAACAGTAGTAGTAATAGGTATTTTAATTGTTATGTACAGCTGACTTCTGGTCCGTGCATAAATGACATTGGGAACAGTATAATAATAGCTTACTTCCCTTTGTGCTATGCGAAACGTGGGATAATTATTCAGCAACACATTGTGCAACTTATTCAACAATTCTTTTACCTTATGAGGAGGAACATAGTACACTGGCAAATACCCTTCAAGGAGTGTTTGAGTTGCTTGAACACGCATTTCAGAGTCTCTTAAGAGCCCAGCTAACATTTGTATCTGCTGAGTATTATATGTATGTAACAGATTCACAGCAGCTCTGGTCTTATACAATTCCATTGCCTGATGCCTTATTGTAACAGCAAGAGTCTGAAAAACACTTTTCCATACTTCAAGATCTTTAAGAGTGGAATTTAACATCATTTTGTTAATTTCAATGGCACGTTTCATATTCACCACCCTTTTATTCAAGGTTTGTTCATAAGATTGCATTTTTTCAATGGTAACTTTCAGATATTCTGCTTCTTGCTTGGAAGATGTTTCTATTTCACCAATTTGCCTTTATAATGCATGGATATCTTTCATAGTGCTAAATCCAAATAACTGTTTTCCAATTGAACCAACCAAATGAAACAAACCCCTCTTAGATCTGTGTCTGTCCCTAGAGGTAGTGAGCAATGGCAAGAGTACTTGAATTTTCTTTTGATTCTCAGTTAATTCTTGAAGCATTTCTCTACGATATCTATTGTAAATTTTAAAGGCCTGCTTATAGGTATCACAGATTGATGAATACGAGGCAGGTAAACTGAATAAATTGGCATTGTTTGAGGTGATCCACACAAAACCACTGAATTGCTTATATGAACTTTCTTTGGAATTGGTATGGCAAATGTGTGTTTCCATATTGTGGCTGAATTTTCTATCACCTTGTACTTCTCAAATACAATGTCATAATTTTTCCTGACTATAATTGGAGGAAACTTATCTTGATAGTCTTTATCTTCTTGTGTAGCACACACAGGACTCATGAGGAACATGAGGAACATGATGATTGGGACCATCTTGATTACTGAAAGTACAATTATGTGTATTTATTAATTATGTAATTTAAAATCAGTTATTTATGTATTTATTTATTTATTCTATCCTGTTGCACTCAATTTTGTTGCGGGGGGGGGTGATTTTGTTTTTATTTGTTTCTGTTTTTTTTCCTTTTTATCAAATTTTGTTGGATTTTCTATCGAAAACTGTTTAGCCTGCTCATTTAAATTTTCTTCAGGCTCCCATGTGTTATGTTTATCATCATAACCACGCCATTTAATGAGAAACTGCCTTTTTCCTTTTCTGTACCTTGCTGCTAAGATTTTCTCAACCTCAAAGTATTCGTCATCACTTCTATCTTCAGCAGTTGTCTCATAATTTGAGTTATCAAGGGGTCTGCATGACTGTTGGCAGTCACTACTTCATTTGCCTGACCAGCTGGTACCCTGCTCATGTTTTGGTTTTGTTGGTCCCTATCAGAGCTGTCCTCTGCAAAACTGTCTGGGGGAAGATCATTTTCTCCAAAAAATGTATCAGCATTACCTGATTCATTGTCTGGTTCATTGGGAACCACATCATTCCCAGGCCTAATGTGTCTTTTGTATCCCAACTTGCACCTGTTCACGTGCACTCTGGTTTCTAAATGCTTGTTATCACTGGCTCTAATGAGTTTTACATGCACTGGCGATGGTTTTTCTGAAACAATGTATGGCCCATGCCGTAAATGAAGCAACTTTTTGGTAATATGAACTTTGTGAGCTGGGGTGTGTACAAACACGTAATCCCCAACATTGATTTTAATATCTGTGCTTTTCTTGTCATAGTGGGCTTTCATTTTGTCCCTTGCCTGCTGTAAATTGTTTCTGGCTATTTCTTGAAACAGATGTGCCCGTTTAGTGATAAGATTAGAATGTTCCCTCACTGAGTCAGAAGCAAATTGCCTGCCTCGCAACATAATGTCTGCTGGGACATTTGGTTGCCTGCCATACAGCAAAACAAAGGGTGGATACAGTGTTGACTCAGTGGCTGGGGAGATTCTATATGCAAACAAAACAGCTGGAATGAATAAATCCCAGTCTTTCTGATTACTGGCAGTGTAAAAACTGAGCATTTGCAACAATGTACCATTGAATCTCTCAACCAGTCCATCACACTGTGGGTGATAGGCAGTTGTGTTAACTTTTTGAATATCAAAGTAATTACACAATTCTTGCACAAGCTTGCCGCAAAAATTTTTGCCTAAGTCAGATAGGATGACAGGTGGGGCTGAGTGACGTGATACCACTTCATCAAAAAGAACTAGTGCAGTTGTTTCAGCTGTGATGTTTTTCAACAGGGACTGCCTCAACATATTTGGTGAAATAATCTGAGATTACTAGGATATACTTGTTGCCTCTGTTGGTTATAGGCAGTGGCCCAACTGCATCTATAGCAACCATGTCAAAGGGACCTTCAACGGCTATTGGTATCAATGGAGCTCTATTGTTTTTACCTGGTCTTTTCTTAGTCTGACATGAATGGAATGACTGTACATATTCTTTGATAGACTCTGCCATTCCCCACCAGTAATATCTGGCTCTAACTGTTTGATAAGTCCTAGTTATACCCAAATGGCCTGCTGTTACTTCATCATGAAATGCAGCTAATATTTCAGAGATTAGAGCTTTAGGAACCACTGTTTGTTGAACCAACCTGTCCTTTTTTAACCCTTTTCCAGGTGGATAGTCTAGGTGATATAGGATGCCATCCAACAAGATAAAGTCTCCTATTTCTTTTAAAAGCCGCCTTGCTTCAACACCATTTTCAGGCAATGTTCTGTTTTCAAGGTAATTTATGATGGGAAGGCAAAATGTATCTGCCCTTTGTAATTCTTTGAGTTTAGTGAACAAAAGTGGCTGTGAGACTGTGTCAACGTCATCAGTTGTGACCTCAAACAGTTCAGGGCAAATGAGTTGTACGTCTTCTTCACAGGTTTCCTCATGTTCTACTCTGCTAATAGGGTCAACATTTGGATGTATTTTGCCTGGTCTGTGTATTACAGTATACTGGTATTCCTGTATTGCCATCAACCATCTAGCTAGCCTGCCCTATGGTTCTTTTTGCTCCATTAACCATTTTAAGGCCTTGTGGTCAGTAATAAGTTCAAATTTTCTGCCTCTCAGATAAGGAGAAAAATAATTGAATCCTAATATCACTGCCAAAAGTTCTTTTTCAGTTGTACCATAATTTCTTTGATGTACACCCAAGGAGCGCCCAGCAAAAGAAATAACCTTTTTTTTCCATCATCTCCATATTGCTGCAAAACCATTCCCACTGACTCATTACTCGCATCTGTGTAAATTTGGAATGTTTTTTCAAAATTGGGGTATGACAGAATTGGTGAAGTTGTCAAGTTTGACTTAAGCGCATCAAATGCAACTTGGCACTGTTCTGTCCAATGAAAAGATGCATCTTTTTTCATTAATTTGAACAAAGGATTAGCTATTTCTGCATATCCCTTAACAAATCTCCTGTAATATCCAAAAAGACCCAAGGCTTGTCTGAGGGTTTTAAGGTCATCAGGGGCAGGATAATTCTGTATGGCTGTGGTTTTATCTGGATCAGTTTTCAAGCCATCTTTGGATACAATGTGACCAAGGTACTTGACTTCAGATCTCATGAAGTTACACTTCTTTGGTTTGAGTTTGATATTAGCAGCTCTCAGACAGTCAAATACTTCCCTCAAATGATGTAAATGATCTGTATAACTGCTACTAAAGATAATACAATCATCTTGAAATACGAGACACGTTTTATAGTTTAGGCCACGGAGAACACTGTCCATTAACCTTTGCCATACTGCACTGCAGTTTTTCAAACCAAATGGTTGAGATAGAAATTCGAACAATCCTGCATGGCTTACAAATGCAGTTTTATCTATGCTGTCCAGTGACATATTGACCTGCCAGTAACCCGATAGGGCATCTACTATCCTGAAGAATATCGGATTACTTGTCCCTAAACTGTCCAAGGCATCATCAATTCTGGGCAGTGTATAAGCATCAGTCTTTGTTATGCTGTTAAGCTTTCTATATTCAACACAAAAACGCTTGGTCCCATCACTTTTAGTTACCAAGACAACAGGTGAAGCAAAACTGGAAGTGCTTGGCCTAATTTTTTTTGCATCTAGCATTTCTTTAATTTCTTTGTCTATCTCTTGCCTTTGCTCAGGATTGGCTCTATAGGGACGAGCTCTGGAAGGATGGCTTCCCTCTTCAAGTACAATTTTATGCTCAATTACATCAGTTCCACCCAGCTGATTTATTTTTGAGGCAAAAACATCTTGATATTCACATAGTAACTGGAGAAGCTCTTGTTTTTGCTCAGGGGAAATCAATCTCTGCTTTACTCAAATCTAAACCCTCCAATCTGCCTGGTAATGACTCAACAGGCACAGCTGTTGGCACAGGCAACTGATTGCTTGCCAGCTGAGCACCAGTTGGGTCTGAGTCGAAAACTGATATATTTACTGCAGCTGGGGAATGGAAAATTTCAAAACAGCCAACTTTTGTTCCCTTCCTTTTCTGAAATGGTTCATTCATGGTATTTAGAACCTGAATAATGACTTCATTCCTGGTAGCACTTTATTGACTAAGTACGCCAGTGGTACACCTTTCTCATACAATCTCCGAGATCCTTCAAACATACCAGATAACCCATGCGGTAATGTGATCTTTGCCCTGAGTTTACATTTGATGGGCATGACTGTGTTGCTTGGCACGATAACATTTTTTTCCAATCCGGCTTGATACTTATTTCTCAGCCTAACTCTGGCACGGGAAAAAGTCAAGTACAATTCTGTTACTTTTCAAGTAGTCAATACCGATGATAAGTTCATGACGTAAATTGGGAATAACATGAAATTTGTGCACTGACTTGTACTTCTGTCTGTTTTTACTCAAAATGGGAAACCTGAGTGACACCTGACCCAATATAGGTATGCTCTCACCTCCTGCTGTGCATGCACTGGCTAAATGAGATTTTTCCAACTTCAGATTCATGACTTTGCCTAACCTGTCATAAAATTCTTTGCTGATAGCACACGCTTGTGCACCTGTGTCCACTAGACCCCATACCTGTACTGCATTGATTTGTACATTGACAAAATTGTCTGATACTAAAATGGCTTCATTATCAAAATCTGAATCAAAATGAGGGCTTAGAGAAGATAATTGGCCAACTTTTTGCCCTGTACCAAAGTGGGCCCCTACTGGTTTAAATTATGTGGATCATAATATTGTTGTGGGCCATAATATTGCTGCTGATGATATCTCTCATCATATTGCCTTTTACGACACTCAGAAACACTTTGACCTACTTTCCTACAGTAAAAGCAGGTCATCTGACGTCTTCTACAGCTTTGAGTGGAGTGATTGTTTTTACGGCATCTATTACACCACGGCTGGCCATCTGTGGTCCTATCTGATCTCTGTGGTGTCAATTGTGGCAGATGTTGATTACTGCTGCCCTGCTTGTTGCCTGACAGTTCAACATTCAAGATCTTGGTTTCTAGGGCTTTTATTGTTTCTTTCATGGAAGCTAGGGCTTCTGTTGTGCTGGTATCTGGCTGCTGCCTCTGGGTGTTGATTACACCTACACTTTCATACAATCTAGGAGCACTCTCTGCTTCATCTACTGTTTTTGGATTTTTTCCAAGCACGAATGATCTCAGTTCTGGCCTCAACCCATGAACAAAATAAAGATAGTTTTTCAGACTCACTTTTCTCCAGTTTTGAGAAAAGTTTTCTCATTTCTCCAGCATATGACTCAACACTCTCACCAGGCAGCTGCTGCCGGGTGTGCAGTGTGCCCTCTTATATCCACTTATCTTCCTCGTTACGAAAGTTTTTGTTGAAGGCATTCAATAGACTGTCCCAGCTGCTTCTTGTTGTTACAGGGAGGTCCCTGTACCAAATTTCTGCAGGATCACTTATGGCTATTCGAAAGGCTTGGAGCTTCTTATCTTCACTCCATTTATGTAAATCGGCATGTGCCAGGAATTTTTTAATGAAGGACCTAGCATCTTCCTTTGAGCTACCAATGAATGATAAGGAAGTGAAAAGGTTGGTATTACCTTGTGTGGGTGTGATTGTGATGACATATTCTGAGACTCTGGTTACTTTCTTTGAGACTAAGTCCAGCTTGTCCTTGAGCATCTGCAAGGTGTCCGTTCCCATAGCCTTGAATTCAGGATCCATTTTCAGTTGTCCTTGTTCCAATAACAGGCAGTAGGGTCAAATGTAAAAATAAACTGATTATTCAACACAGTTATACAAGTCAGGTTCTCCCACCATATGTCGCTCCTCCTTTGTTTACTGCGGGGAAGCTCTCTTACTCACTTGGTCTGAAAGTGGAGGCCGGGAAAGTGGCAACATGATTTCTGACTATGAGAGATATAATTTACCTTTTAAGGATACCAATGCAATACGTGTATGGGGAAAATTCTATGCCTTTACTGTCTTACTGATAATCATTCACTCAAGGCCTGCATACAGAACACACATCCTTTACAAAAAAACAGATAGAACAGAAAGAAAATAGAAAACGTGCTCACTCAGTCATTCTGTGAATCAACTTTCATTCACCTTGCAAAACCACAGAAGGATAAATAATGAAACAACACAGCCTCTGACACTTTGGATAATAACTCTATTGATAGATACCAATATAGAAGTTATCCGGCCCTCAGACCCTGTGCTGTCTGAAGAATCTCAGCCAGCATGAAGGTTTTGTTGGAAAAAAACAGCATTCTTTTTGCTGAGCCACCCAAAATATGGAAGCAGGCTTAGCTTCTGACTACAGAATGGCCAATCCGGAACCAGAATAATTAATTACAAAATAAGCTTACTCATCCTAAACACAACAAGTCATGGCCTTGGTATTTCTTTGTTTTCTTACAATCTTAATGTAACTTCCAATATTATGAAATTAAAACAAAGTATTTTTGAGTGACTTTTTACTTGAGAGGTCTTTATATTTTGCATTACCAAAATAATGAATACTGCCTTATTCAAAATTAAGAATTAAACCATAATATAAATATCCATATAAACTAATCATGACAATACTAAAGAGCCTGAGGCTTCTCTGAAGCCCATTCAATACACCATAGCCAAAGCAATGCTTCAGGTCAACTCTTCACCTGCAGCAGTGGCTACCCTTGGTGAACTAGGATGGCTACCCCTAAAACTGATTCTGGATTGCATTAGGATAAAATACTTTCACAGGATGAAATTTGAGATGCCAGACACAAGGCTATGTAAGCAAATATTTGACACTATTTGGCAAAGAAATGATGACAACCTTCAAAGATATGGCCATATGTTGATGAAATTAAGAAGGTCTTAAATAACGTAGCCATAGACCATGCCTGGAATCAAGGAATCCAGAATGGCTGGGATGCTTTTTAAAATTATCGTTAGAAGCATATAATTTAGACTTTTTTCCAGGAAATAGACTTGAAAAAGTCTTTCAGATGGTTTCAAATGTTTAAAAGGTCCTCTTTCGGTGAAAGTTATCTGTTCAATGTAAATAACTTTGCCGGTGCACGATGTAAATTTTTGGCCTGCACTGGGTGTCTGGGTGTCGGGGAAGATCTGGGTTTATCAGACGGAAGATGTCCTTTATGTAAAGATAGTAGAGAAGATTTATCACATTTTCTATTTCTCTGCCCAGCACTAAATGATATCAGGTTACAGGCATATAGAAATTTGGAAGTCAACTCTCTGAATGAGAATTGTAAACAGGCATGGAAGCGTTTTTCTGCCTCCTCGCTGAAAAATAAGGTATGTTGGTTCCTTGGCGATCACGCATATGATCTTGGACAGGACATTGGTGAATTATTTGACCAAACATGTAAAACATATTTGGTTGAGGCTTGGCATTACAGGAGACAATCACTTAATGACTTCTCGAAATGACAGATTGTATGATCGTTCTATATGTACCTCTTGTAAATAAACCTCCTCCAATGTATATATACCTAAATTTTTTTCTTAATAATGACGCTGGAAGCTATATGTTCTGCATCGTATATGAAACACGTATAATGTACATGTCCTTACGCTTTCTAGAGTTTTGTCCCAATGACTGGTTTATCTCTAGTTTTGGTGTGGAGGACATAATTATAACTTATAGTTACTATATTTATTTTAACACATGAGCATTATTTGATGGATAATAAGGATGCCTGATTATTTGTATATATTTTTGGATGCTTCATGGAAGTTCCCCCGTTGAGTTGGTGCCCCCGCTGTGAAGGGGAACTTTTCCTAATAAATTATTATTATTATTATTATTATTATTATTATTATCATTATCATTATCATTATCATTATCATTATCATTATTATTATTATTATTATATCCTCATCATCATCATCATCATTATCATCATCACCATCATCATTGGCGACAAATGAAGCTGGAATTTTCAGTTTAAAAGCAGTGCCATGTTTCCATATTTAGTGACGTCAGTCTTGATAGTACGGCTCTCCGAGCGCTGCTGTAGAGCTCTACTAAGGCAAGGGGTAACTCAAACAGAAAGTTGACCTCTTTTTTTTATCGCATGATAATGGCTGCCGTAGGCGACGAGGGAAGTGTTGAGGATGAAGAACAATACGGGTTGCACGACCCCATCAACACACAAGAAAGGAAAGTCGGTGTCTTTCCATACCAGGAAAAACAATAAATCTAAAAAGCAATCTTCTGGTTATTGCATTGCAGTGAACAGGTGAACGCCTGTCAACCCACATACATACATGCATACATACATACATACATACATACATACATACATACATACATACATACATTCCTTTAATAAAAGAACATCCCCTCCTTCAACCTTGCATTAAAATGAAGAATTAATAATACAAAATAGAGACTTTGCGTGCAGCAGAATGGCTGTGGGTACAGGAAAATATGGTTGCTTCCAGCCTCCTATAAGAAAAAATTAATGACATCAAAAGTATCATTCTTCCATATGATAATCGCAATATACAAGAGAAACTGCCGTCCATATATGTCAAGAGGTATGTAATGATTTTGTCATAATCGACACATTTTTCTTCCTTTTCACAGATTTTCGTAAACACAGGAAACCCGTGACTCATAACAATTAAATGATTTGCGATGTATTGCCTTTTGCAGTGGCTCATCGGGTAAAACAGGTGGTATTAATATTTAACTACATTAACTGCAGATGCCTTTGTAATCCCACAGTTGCTGTGCAACGGAACTATGCCTCTGTCATGAAGAGTGCGCGTGTACTGGTTATGCTACTTACCCAACAAGAAATACCAACTTTTCTATTAGCAAAAGAAATTTTCTAAATAAGTTTAGCATGTGCGTGTTTAAACTTTGGGAATAACTTTTCTGTAGCTTTTTCCTATTGTAAGTTTGTATTTTTATTACAGAAGCTCATTTGGCCCTGCTTAATGCATGAATATGCCCCCCCTGCGCGTCAAGTTCCCTGCTGCTGCCTAGATGGCAGCACAGAATCAAATTTAATATAAATACCTCGTGCTGCCAATCAAGCCTTACTTCACGTAACGCTGACAACGTGTGTGAGTTACTGCCTAATAAACAGACCTAATTAGTGGCAAAAAGTAACATAGCGTACATGTTGTTGCTATTGTGCCATGCCTGCCGCCCACATCGTCAAAACGACATTGGATCCGGATGTCGTCCTATAATTCATGATCTATCTCAAAAATCCAATGTCCTGGCAGATTTTTGCATCATTAATACCTGGAATACAATGTCAAAGTTATATAATTATTCTCAATATCCGTTCTTATCACTGCCTATCTCTAAAATACAAAAGCAGACGTATTGAAAATATATCTTTTAATACAAAAATTAAGTTTTAAAAAATACGTTCAACTGATAATTGTTGAAAGAGACTGTATACTAGCTTCTCAAAATAACAAACGAAAGGGGGTGGTGGTGGTGGTCCTGTTCATAAATTGTGGAGAAAAAAGTTCCTTCACAGTTTGTGGTAAAGGGAGAATTTTTTAGAGCGACAACATTTTGATTTTACAGTTCCCGATTTATTGATATGTCCATTAACGGTTCATGAAATTTCTGCAGTTTCACAGTTTAGGGATCATAAAATCAAACTTCACGGAAAAGCCCCACTGTAAGTTTTGTTTTCTGCACGATAACTAGAAAAGCTTTCATGATGGGACATGTACATTGCACAGGATTATAGTCATTATCCAGAGCTAGGTCTAGTTCGAGGACGGGGTCACAAGGCCACTTTAGTGAACTTTGTTTCTGCATTGTAACTCAGAACTGAGGTTATGACTTCAATATTGCACATGGTAATAATCCTCAATTAGGGCTTGGTCAGCTTAGAAAATGGATGACCTTGATCAAATCACCAAGGTCACCACTTAGAGTCTTATTAGTGAATTTGGTTTCTGCATAATAACTAAATTTTTTTTTTTTTTATGTAGGGCTTTTATATTACACAGGAATATGATAATAGTCCTCTATAAGGGTTTTATAAAGTTGAAACATAAGTAATCCTGACCTTATTCTCAAGGTGACCACATGAGTTGGTAGACTGTGGTCTCTGCACCATAACTCGACAGTTACTTTAGATACGACTCTGATACTACACAAGTATATACTCCTGAATAAGGGCTAAACGACGATGGTTGACCTTGACCTTATATTCGTGAACACATAGGGACTACAATACGTTTTGGTTCCTTCATGATAACTAGAAAAGTTTTTATGACAGGACCTGACACCACACAGAGTCCCTTTAGTGAACTTGGTTTCTGCATGGTAACTAAAGACGTTTTGGGCGTAAGGTTTCATATTGCACAGGAGTACAGCCTTTTATAGGAGCTAGATCAGTTTTGTAAATAGGTGACCTTGAGTCAATTGTCAAGGCCACAGAGCCACAGTACTGAATTTGGTATCTGCTGAATAGCTACAGCTGTTTTTGAGCTAGAAATTCCATATTGCACATGTTCATAGTCTTGTATAGGGGCAAGATCAAATTCAAAGAAGGCTGACCTTGACCAAGTTTCCAACAGGGTAATGAGGGCAAACGTAATGACTGCAGGAGGCATCTATGTCTTAAAAACATGTCTTGTTTAAAAGGAATCTGGAAAACTGCTTAATTTCTGAGCAGGTGATTTGAAAGATACTTTCTCCTTGTCCATGGGAATATATTAAGTGAGAGTTGGGAATTACAAAATGTTGTGTGTAGGTTGTAGTCTTTTTATATACATGAGACATTGCAGTTTTGTGTGTCGGAAGGTAATATTAACCACGATTGTCTAGAGAACTGTACTCAGAGACCTTTTTTCCCAAGAAGAACAGTCCTTGTATTTTGACAAAGTTTGATTACTGTACACAGTGGCTGACTTTTATGGAAACAATCCATGGGAGTAGTTCTATGAAATGATGGTTATGACGGTTGTACTAAAGCCACAGCAGAAGTGCAATGTTCTCCGTAGAAGCACACACTGTAGGGACTAACATGAAGTATAAAAGGAGTAGGGAAAAACATAGTTCCTGAATTTAAAAATGTAGTGACGACTCTATTCGTAGTTGTATGTCTGTGTGGACAGTGAAGACGCGGAACATGCGTTCTAAGTTTTGAAGTGAGTAAGGAGCTGAAAGAGGAGATTGTACAAGTTAAGGACAGTTTGGACTCTATGGCAAAAAAAGAGACAAGTCCGCAAAAAGTTTTTTTTACTTCATCGTGTACGCAAACTTCTGAGCACGTGACAGAAGAGTGTAAGCGAAATTTGGACGCTATTAGTGTAAGCCAAGATGGCAGCCTCCATCAAAGTGGTAGGCGGGGTCAGACTTTACCAATGAGTGTGGCGGGTAAAAACACTATGCAGTCAAGTACAGGTGATATTAACTGTTGTGATAGTGACACTTTACCAGTGGTCGTGGCGGGCGATAAGTGCAAGCAGTCAACTGCCCCTGATAATTGTTGTGATAGTGACACTTTACCACTGGTGGTTTCGGGTGATAATTCGAAGCAGTTAAGTGCTGGTGATAGTGACACTTTACCAATGGCAATGCCATTGGTTGCGGCAGGTGATAACAGGAAACAGTCAAGTGACAGTGATAATTATTGTAACCCTGACAGGACAGGTAAGCCCAGCAGTAATGATAATGTGTTGGGAAATGAGGGTGATAGCAGTGAGCAAAGTAAACAAGATGTGCCAGTGGGTATTAATAGGGAGCCTAGGTTGGGCTTTGTAAACACCAGTGATCACTCCCCTAGAATGTCTGCCTCACTGGAATTGCGGGCATCTAGCTATAGGAGGCAAGGATTACATACAAATAATAATTGTGAAAGCCGTCATGGAGATATTACCAGTGTTATTACTGCTGCCAGTGGTAGTGTGCCAGCAACAGGTGGGAGTGAAAGTACTACTCAGTCTACTGCCTATTTGAGAGTGAATGCAGCCACCAGCCATTCACTTGGTCATAGCCATACAGGAGTTATTGAAGGAAGTACGTGCACACATATCTCCAACATGCCCATGGTAGTCAACGTACGAGTAACACTTCAGTGATCCCATTTACTGGTGGGAACTTGGTACCTTTGGGTCAGCAGGGTCTTAATACCCCTCCTTCTAGTGTTAATGGACAACAGAGACAATGGCCTAGTATTAGAGAGACCTATAGTTATGTACCTAATGCTAGATATAATGGTAGTCAGAACTCAGAGGGGAGACCCAGTTATGCTATCCAAGGTACCAGGAGAACTGCATGGATTTAAACTAGTGATGAGAGAAACCATGGCAACCAGAGACTGAAATCAAGCCCAAATGTGTGGGCATGTTTGTAGCTAGACTGCACGAGAATACCACCTCACAATCTCTCTCAGAGTACTTGAGATGTGTCACTGGTGGTCTGAACGTTAAACCGGAACACTTGAGAACCCGTCATAGTGGGTATTGTTCATTTCTCATTAGAGGAAATATCCATGTACGTGACCAGCTGTTTAGACCTATTATGAGGCCACAAGGGTGCCTTTTAACGGGCTGCCAAGAAAAATAAACATAAATATTGGCCACTGGGACATTCCTGGTAATGTAGTGTATTTGTGATTTTTTTAAGTTTGTATTACAGACACAGATTCATTGTTTTTAACTTACAAATGTTAACATGGCTCAAGTTACATCTTTAAATTGTCAAGGATTGCAGAGTTCTTTAACAGACATCAAATCTTTGTGTGAGAACAGTGACATTAAAGCACTTCAAGAAACATGGCTTTTTCATAATGATTTGTATATGTTAAAAAATATTCATGACCAATTTACTGGTGTGGGTATTTCCTCCATGGATGCTGAGAGTGATATTCTTATTGGTAGGCCATATGGTAGTGTAGCCTTGCTGTGGAGAAAAACCCTACTAAATGCTTGCCCTTTCTTTCATCAAGCGGGCATACAAAAATTAAACGAAGAGGAAAAACTTAAGTGCGAAGGTATGGTAACAGAAGAAGACTGTAAACTAGCTCTTGGCTCTATGAAAAATGGGAAAAGCCCAGGTACAGATGGGCTCTCTCCAGAATTTTATAAGTATTTTTGGACAGAAATCAAGAACCCGGTTATTGATGCACTGAATCACGCCTTTCATAAAGGTAAACTATCCACAGATCAACACAGAGGTATTATATGCCTAATTCATAAAAAGGATAAACAACGTATATTGCTGAAAAATTGGCGCCCTATCTCATTATTAAATACAGAATATAAAATTCTTTCCAAAACAGTTGCAAAGAGATTGCAGAGTTTTTTGCTCAAATTAATACATAATGACCAGTGTGGTTATGTAAAAAATAGATTTATTGGTGAGAATATAAGAGTGGTTGACGACATTTTAAAAATAATCTGCATGCACAATATTCCCGGACTGCTTCTGTAGATCGATTTTCAAAAAGCATTTGATACAATCGAGTGGCCCTACATTCATAAAGTATTAGAGGTTTTTAATTTTAGACCAGACTTCAAGAGGTGGATTTCCATCTTGTTTAATGACGCCTCTTGCTGTGTCATAACTAATGGCTATGCCTCTGAGTTCTTTGGTTTATCAAGAGGAGTAAGGCAAGGGTGTCCAGTTTCTCCCTTTCTGTTTATTTTAGCAGTGGAACTGCTTGCCATATTCATCAGAGGTAACCCAGACATCAAGGGAATTACTTTTGGTGGAGGGACATTAAAATCTCTCAGCTGGCCGATGACACAACTGTTTTTTTGGCAGACCTGGAATCTGCGAAGCAACTCTTGAAGGTCCTTAAAGATTTTGCAAAATGCTCTGGTTTGAAATGCAATACTGACAAAACCACTGCCAGATGGATAGGTGCAAACAAAATTTCTCCAGATGGCGACTTACCTGTTCTTTGGTGCAGGGACCACTTTACTTCGTTAGGTATAACCTTTCACGAGGATGAAAAGCGCATGCTCAAATTAAATTCCGATTCTAAATTGACATCATTTAAAGAAAGTTTGAAAGTTTGGAGAGTTAGAAATTTATCTTTAATTGGAAAAATGTAGTGTTAAAATCTCTGGCAATTTCAAAACTGCTCTTCATGTGCTCACTCATTCATGTTGTCCCTCATCAAGGAAGTACAGGCTTGCATTGGTAATTTTGTTTGGAATGATGGAATACCGAAAGTAAAGGCCAGAGTCATGTATAGAGGTACTCCTAATGGTGTCTTGAAACTATTACATTTTAAATTTCAAATTGGTGCACTGAATTTTAACTGGATCAAACGGTTATTTGATTCCAGAGACTCAAAGTGGAAAACTACCTTTTAAGAGTTCATTCCAAATATGAAAGTGCAAGACCTGTACTTTAGTAGATGTTTCTTAGCTTTCAACCTGGCTGGACTTCCTCTCTTTTACTATGATTTAATCAATATATGGAAAGATGCTCAATTAAATTTTATCCCAACTTCAGCGGCACGCATCATGAACGAAATGTTATGGCACAATAATTTGATTACAATTGAGAAAAAACCTATAATTTTAAACATTGGTACCAAAAAAGGGGTTAAATTCATAAGAGACATTGTCAATAACAGCCATGATTTCTTATCTGAAGAAGACTTAAGGAACAAATGTGGTATTGTTACACACTTATTAGAGTATTATTCTTTACGAACTGCCATCCCAGGACATTGAAAACAACAAATTGGTATCGACACTATAAAAATTTCTGAAGAGGTCCCAGTCATACATATGAATGGTTCATCTCATAGTATTTTACATCTTTCTTGTAAACAGTTCTACTGGTTCCTCATTGACTCTAATTTGAAGGGTGTACCGCTGTGCCAAACAAGATGGTTGGAAATATTTGATGTAGTTGAATCAAACTGGGATTACATTTTTAAGCTCTGCTATACATGCACTCTGGAGACTAGGTTACAAGCTTTTCAATTTTCTTTACTTCACCAATTTGCATCTAATAAATCTAGACTAAAAATGGGTGTAGTGGAGTCTGAAATCTGTGATAATTGCCCAGTGAAATATTCCATTGTTCATAGATTCACAGAGTGCAATCAGGTTAAAATATTTTGGAGAAATATTCAAGATTGGTGGAATGATATCCATACTAATGCAACTATTGTACTATCCTCTTTTGACATCATCTTTGGTTTTCAAAAGTTAATGAATTCATGTGCATTGAATAATTGCATTCTACAAGCTAAGTATTTCATTCATATTCAGGCATGTAAGAAAGAAACTATACGGTTTACAATTTTTTTATCCAATCTAAAACATAAGGTTAGAATTGAAAGACATGTATTACTTACTCAGTCCAGGCAAGAATTATTTCATCAACACTGGGGTTGCATGGCATCCTTTTTGTTGGAATAAACTGTGAATAGTTGTATGTATTTATAGAGACAGTAAAAGTCATTGTCAATGTCTGTATATATATGGAAAACAAAATAAAGAGCAATTAGAAAAAAAAATCCCAGGCATAAAAAAATGCTTGTAAAATTATGCACTATGGTGATAATAGAATTTTGGGGCTTATGTATATGTGTGGTCAAGAATCCATTCTTTTTTTAAATGTATATCTGCCTTATTGCTGTCAAGCTAATATGGAGGAGTTTCAAATGTACCTTGGGAAGTGTGCTGCAATTATACAGGATTCTGACACCAGTAAGGTGTGCCTATTAGGGGATTTTAATGCTAATCTAAAAACATCTTCTGGTAAGGAGCTTGTAAATTTTTGCAGAACTGAAAACTTGGTATTAGCAGATATTGAATTACTTGGTAGTCATAGCGACACATACCCATCTTAGTCATGCCCATGGCACAACCTCTTGGTTGGACCATTGCATTTGTTCCAAACATGTTTTTGATATGATTGATAAAGTTTCTGTGTCATATGATATTATCACATCTCATTATTTGCCATTGGTAATTAGCTTTCAAAGCGAGTTTTTAAGCAGTGATTTAAGTACTACTTGTGATAATACAGTCAATCAAGGTAAAGAATCTTTTAAGGTGAACTAGAAGAAGGCATCTCATGCAAGTATTAGTAATTATACCACGCTTTGTGACAAGTAATTACAAGATGTTGATATGCCAGCGTTCTTGGTTGACTGTAAAGATATTAATTGTAATAATGCTGATCATTATAAAGAAATTGAGATTTTTTATGATTGTTTGATTTCTTGCATGGTCAATGGTGGTCAGGCTACACTTGGTGTCTCCAAATCTTTTGGGTATAAGGTGGTACCTGGCTGGAATGTAGATGTATCGAAATAAGAAAGCAAGAGAATTTTTTTATTCTGAGGTAATCATGGTAAGCCAAGAAGTGGCTCGGTATTTAATGAGATGTATACATCTAGGATAAAATTTAAATATGCCTTAAGGTCTTGCAAGTATAAGGAAGAGCAACATAGAGCTGATGCTCTTGCTACAGACATGAATAATATAGATTTTACAAGTTTTTGGAAAAAAAGTATCACATGTTGACAATACTAAGGTTGGTCTCCCTGATGTGATAGGGAATGCTAGTGGAGAAGAACAAATTACTCATGCGTGGAAGCAACATTTTTCTAGTCTTCTTAATGAATCGAAAGATTTGAACGCATATAACTTTTGTAACATTAAATGTACAGATGAATATGAAAATTTGGTCATTAAGGTACAAGATGTTGAGAGGGAAATACGAACACTTAAATCTGGTAAGGCTGGGGGCTATGACAGTGTCACAGCTGAGCACTCAAAGTTTGCTAGTCATAGGTTGGTTGTTTGACTTGCTTTCTGTCTGATAACTTTTTGAAAACCATTATTGTACCCATTGTAAAGAATAAGTCACGTGATGTACATGATAGGAATAACTACAGACCTAGTGCTTTAGCCTCATGTGTGTCTAAAGTCATGGAGCAGATTATTCTTACCAAATGTAAAGCTAAACTTGAGACATGCAGTAATCAGTTTGGTTTTAAGAATCAACACTCTACAGATCTTTGGAGTTTTACTCTTAAGCAGTTTCTACATAAATATACCTCTCAAGGTAGTCCTGTTTTTGTATGGTATCTTGATGCTTCCAAAGTATACGACCGTGTGAGGCATGCTCCATTGTTAAGAATACTCATGGAAAGAGGTGTACCACACTGTATAATTAGGTTAATAACACACTGGTACTGCTCACAGTCGATGTGCGTGCAATGGGGTATGACATTCTCTAACTTTTTTCAAGTATCTAACGGCATCCGTCAAGGTGGAGTGCTTTCGCTCCCTCTGTTTAACATATATATTGATGTCATTTGTAAAAGGCTCAATGAAGTAAAAAAAAACGTTGGGTGCTGTTCTGATAATATATTTCTTAATAACTTATTGTATGCTGACGACATGTGCTTGATCTCTCCCTCTGCAAAAGGTTTACAGAAGCTAGTTGATATTTGTGTAAGTGAAGCTGATAAGTTGGATTTAAAATATAATAAAAAGAAAACAGTATGTATGTGTATACAACCCAAGTCATGGAAGCTGAAAAGGCTACCTAGTATATATATGGATGATCAGAGAATTGAATATGTTGACAGTTATAAATATCTCGGCTATATTATGTTTAATAATCTTAGAGACGATGGTGATGTACAAAGACAAGTACGATGTATGTACAACAGAGCCAATATGTTGGTGAGGAAATCTAGTAAATGTAGTGCAGAAGTAAAAGTACAGTTGTTTAAAACTTATCTTGGAAACTCGTATTGTAGCCAACTCTGGACTAATGTAACTTTTAGTCAGAGTCAAAAAGGGAAAGTTGCTTATAATAATTCCCTAGGAGTATTTTTGGTTTTCCTCGTATTTGCAGTATTAGCAGCATGTTTGTCAAACTTGGTATTCCTAGCTATGATGAATTTTCACGTAGAGAAATTTTTATTTTTGGACAAGAATTGAAAGTAGTAGTAACCCCATTATTGAAAGTATTGCAGGTAACTCAATGAAGTGTCGTGAATTATTTACATATGAAAAATGGCAAAGAGTCTTCTATCTACATGTATTTTGAGTGCTATTGTGTAAACTGCCCAGTGCTCTTCCGATTGAAACTTTTAATGTACCTCATGCTTAACACTTGAACTTATATGTACCTCATGTCTTTGATGTACCTAATGTTTTTTTTTATTTTAACCTACAAATGTGTATTATTATTATCTATGTTTATTATATATGGACCTGTAAAATATGTCTGAAAAAAGTATCTTAATCTTAATCTATCTTTCTATCTATCTATCTATTATCTATCTATCTATCTATCTATCTATCTATCTATCTATCTATTTGCTTTTTTGGCCAGTACTGCAAACATATGTAAAAATATAAATGTGTATACGCTATGTATATATGCATGATATGATGTAGCACATATGTAGGCATATGCCTCAATTAATTTGTAGCTTTAGGATATGGTAAGCCAGTATATAGAAAAGGTCCAAAATTGTGGGATGGAGACACCCCGATAATCGAAGCCTGGCTACGTGTATGCGTGGCCTGGCATTATCAAGCATTAAGATAAAGTCTTCCGCCCAGCCACCAGGCTCTTGCTCTGCCTTACGCTGTCAGCCTTGGCATGATATTCTCGAGGGGAAAGGTGGCATATGCCAGCCTTCACAACAAGCCCCAGTTTATCCTCAGAAGTGAAGCTGTTTTTGGACATGAAAAACACATGTTTACCATATGCAGGAAGAGAAATACAACTCATTAAGCCATTACAAACAGTGAAGCCATAACCTCACACAACACAACTCACTGGTTTGGTTAACTTTGTGTTTTGACTCTGGATAGCATCCGATGCAAGTGCAGCCAAGCATGGGATCCAATGCATGTAATACTCACAAGTATTGTTGTCAAGATGTTATAGGACAAAAGTCAAAAAGAACTTGTATGATTTGTCTAAAAGCAAACATACTATAGATTATAGAAATGGCATAGTTACTTTTGTTGACCGGTTTTATATATGCAGTCACCACCAGTCACACACGTACGCAGATTGGATCGAAATATCATGCTTATGCACAGCGCAAGCCTAAGTACTTTATTTTACAAAATTACAGCACGTAAAATTCTTGTGATGGTCATGACTGTAATAAATTTGGCAAGCTTACCATCAAACTTTGTACAGATCTCTCAAATGGATCTCTACCAATTGTGTACAAATGGTCACGCTGCACTGATCTTTAAATCGTTTCTGATTTATTTATTTATCTATCTATTTATTTATTCATCTATCTATTTACTTATTTATTTATTCATTTATTTATTAATTTATTTATTTATTTATTTATTTATTTAGATTAATATATATTTATATATTTAGAATTATATTCATTAATTTGTATATTTATACATTTATTTATTTTTATCTATTCTATTTTCTATTTGTTTTTGTTTCTGTTTAGCTTTTATTTTATTTATTTTTTATTCATGTATCTATTTTTATTCGTTTATTTCATATATATATAAATATATATATATATATATATATATATATATATATATATATATATATATATATATATGTATATATATATGTATTTGTTTATTAATTTTTAGGAATGTGGAAAGAGAAATTCTCTGAAAATTGCCATCCAGTTACTACGAAATTGTACAGGAGGTCTTCTTGTACGAATGAGCTGGATTTCAGCCCAAGGTCACTGGGCCATTCACGTTATATTTGCTGTTTGCATGATAACGTGACAAAGATTTGAGCTTGCACATGTGGGTAGTCTTGTACGAGTACCAAACGTAGGCAGTACATGTGTGGCCTTGACCTCATTCCCAAGGTCCCAGAGCCACTTACACGAATTTGGCGTTGAATATTGTACATGTTGGTATACTTCTACGAGTGCCAAAATTTGACAGTATGGGTGATCTTGACCTCAGTCTCAAGGTCCCAGAGCCACTTGCGTGAATTTTCCGTTAACTTGATAACATGAGAACTATTTTAAATAGGACTTAGGTGTTACACATGGTGGTGGTTTCCCGTTCTGTCATCACGGTCTAAACCGGAAGGAACAGAATGCTGGTAAGCCTATACTTAGATTTAAGGACATTTTAATCATATTTTAGGTAATTTTGCTGAACGTCAGTGGCATCTCTAACATTTGATGGTTCTGTGTAAGGGCTAAATTAAGATGCACTAGTTCATCTTCACCTGATTGTCAAGGTCACACAACCATATCTGTCATTCAGTGTCTTGAGGCTTAACTTGGAACCTATTTAGCTGTCCAGTGATATTTGCACATGTTTATTGATTCACAACGATTAATTTCGCCTAAAGTCACCCATGAAAATTGGTAATTTACGAAAAGGTCAAATGTCCTGTAACACTTCCATATCATCAATACGCCAAATCCAGTGATCAAGTTTTATACTTTGCAAGCCCGGTTTTGCCACTACCTATCTCAAGACTATTAAAACAAACTGTGAAGAATATAATACATTTTTTTCATAAACACACGCACACAGATGTACATGCACACACACGTTCAAACATTACTTTTTGAAAATGCTGGATCACCCTGATACATAGAAAGGAAGGAGGTGGGAGGTCCTGATCAATATTCACCGACGCAAATGATTCACAGCCCAGTGTATTTTTCAATGCATCACAATTAAATCACGTGACAAAATCTTGCTGTCACAGTTCTCAATTTATTTAAATGTCAATTTTCGGTTCACGATTTATTGAAATGCTAAACCACTTTTCACGTATAATATGCATTTCATCGTTCATGAAAATTATTTTTGTTGTTCCACAGTTCATACAAATTTAAAAAGCCCAAATTGGAAAAGATACACCATCCCCAATCGTAGGAGTCCTCATCGTAAAACTATGATCGATATAAGGTTGGAACTCATTTGATTAAAATGTGGAACGATCACTGCAACGCGTCATTAATGGAAAACAACGATGAGCTACAACAATAAAGTGGTGTATCCGATAGATTGTTAAGAATGAGTTACGGGTTCTTTCATTTTGTACATTATTGAGGCATTTTTAAGTTTCCTTAGTGACAGGTGAAATTTGGTGTAACTGTGCTAATTCACGGAAAACAGTAAAATTAATATTAGAAGCAAACAAAAGCCGCCAGCTTTGGGCTCTAACGGTGACGGCGAATCGCTCCAGGGAACTGTTACAATAGATCCTGATTGCACACAGCAGACGGCTGTAGCCAGCTGTAACCCATGGTCAGTAGAGCGAATCGCTCCAGGGAACTGTTACAATAGATCCTGATTGCACACAGCAGACGGCTGTAGCCAGCTGTAACCCATGGTCAGTAGAGGATCCTTGTTCTGTCCCTTTTGGGACATTCTGTGTGAACATAGATGGTTGCTTTGGTTATTTGAATTATATTTAACAACTTCAAAACATATACATTTTAAATTATTTTGTTAGCATTTATTTTTGTAACACTAGTTCTCTTAGTACAGGCGCCTATATTGGCAATATGGTCAACCTAACTTTAATTCATCAGACCACCTGCAAGTGGCCCTTAGTAGAGGTGTCTGTGTTGGTTATATGGTCAACGTAACTTAACTTCATCAGCATCCCTGCAGGTGGCGCTGTCCCTGCCATCCTTGCGGCAAGGGGGCGAAGAAACTTCCACCCAAATGTGCTCATGCGTCCAGCACACAAACCTTGTCAACTTTATCGACCATAAAGGACTATCTCTTGTAAGTATTGAGTTTTTTTACTACACCTAGGAGCCATGGACTTTTTTCCAGGCTACCTGTAAGTGGACAAGTTCTCAAATATTTTTTTTAATTGTCATTATTTATTTTGTTATTTTCAGTTTACCTCGCCCACTCTTCTGACCAACACCTGGCTAAAACTCTACTATATATTCTCACAGTGAAACCTACAAAGCGCCTGGTCATTGTATAGATGTTGTCAAGAAAGTGAATATAAACCACTGAAGTTATAAGCTTCACGTTTTGAGACTGATTCATATAAAGAGTATAGCGCAGTTGCGAGCTCAGGTAGCTGCAAAGAATTAACTTGTACAAGCTCTGACTTCACACTTCTAAACGTACAAGTGCATAACCCCTATTGATATTGGAGTCAGCGGGTCAAAAGTCAAGTTCCTGGTTACCTTGATATTGAAAAGGGTTTCCTAAGGTCTTGATCCAGAAGGTGGCCAATTCCATGTATGTAGCTCTTCCACAAGGGGACAACTTCATGAAGAACCCATAGAGTTACCCTCAATGGCCAACTGAAGGTATTACTTCCTTGCATCTTAAGATAGTAGACACAGAGAACTATAGATCTATCAACAGTGTGTAAAACCCTAACCTCAATCATCACCGAGGAGAGGACCTACATTTTTCAGAAAGATAACAATTTACACCCAGCAGTACAGGAAGAAAGCACTGGCTGCAAAGACCAATTTCTGATAAACAAATCCATGCTAAAACAGGTAAATCAAAGATGAACCCATCAACAGCATGAATAGACTACAGGCAGGCATTTGACGGCGTGCTTCATTTTTTTTAAAGAGGAGAGCCTAGAGATGTATAGAATCTGTCCAGTAACCATCAGACTGATTACACGACAGCAGGGAGTCTGAGAAGACCACCTTGAATCTTCTGTATTGCATTAGCACTACTAAGTGGCCTACTTAACAATAGGATGCATGGATACATAAGCAAAGGCGGCAAACTTTTAACCATCTCTTCTGCATGGATAATCACATTTGTCAATGATGATGGGTCTACTTACCACTGGCCAAGGGTGAAATCAAGATGTAATTTTACTTAATAAATGTGCTATAGCCACCTTCAAGGGTGACGACTCGATACGAGAAACAAAAACCTTGATATTGAAACAACCCTCATGGATCCAGAACAAGAAAGCATCTGGCATTTAGGAGTGAATGAGGGAGATAGGATACAGCACTTAACCATAATTGTATTTGTGGCTTTTTGCCCAAAACCACTTCTTAGTAGTCATTACCATATTCTGCAGTCTGAACTCTTTACTCTCCATAAGCTAACCTGTCCCTGTCTAACCTGTATACATATGGAAGTACTATTGTCCATGTTGCAGATGTTCTTCTGTAAATGCTTGACATAGGCTGTATCAACCCAAATAGATTAAAGGGTCTTCAGCGGGTAACTACTCAACATGTTGCGGAGCCTCTTATCCGTACATGTCTCTCTGAGTAGCGGCTCCTTGTCTAAGCTAAATATTCAGCAAAGACAACCCACATAATAATGAATAAATATGAACATGGCAAATGATGAATTAGCTGAATAAGTAGAAGATCAGAACAGAATACTACAGGATATTGTGGATGGTTCTCTGATGTAAACTCAATGCAGCAAATGGTAAGATTGAAGCTATTAACATCCTGCCTATTTCCCTATCGACATGCAGCGTCAACATGATCGACTGGAAATACGGAAAGACAATGGAAATGGGTGAAAAGATATGGATATTGCAAACAATGGACAAAATACACCATCCGAAAGCTGATGTTGACAGGGTGTTTCTGCCAAGAACATGTGGTGAATGAGGCTTTACTTGGTCCAACCTGAGTTGCTCTTGAAGATACATACCATCAGTATGGTGCTTACCAGTCAAAAACACATGACCCACTCCTTCAGGCAGTGCAGCAACATGAAATAAAAAAACTATACTATTAAGAAAGATGCTGCAAAGTTATGAAAGACTTGGGCACCACAGAAACAGCGTCAGCTGAAAATGAACCATTTCAAATACAGAAAAAGGAAGCAAAACATTTTGGCCAGGTCAGCTGTAAGAAAGATGGAAAAACAAGGCAATGCACGGTAGATACCGGAATGGAGGTAAAAGGACAGATGGGTACTCGGAAACGACACATCAATGGTTAAGGAATACGGGACTCAAATCCAAAACATAAAGGTTTCCTACATCGGGCTATGATCGGAGAAAGTTCCCGTGCTTTCCTGTCGCTTTCGGAACTAAAAACACTATTTGAAAATCAAATATAAAATATTGGTTTTCAGATACCGTTTCTGGCCACCCTAAACATCAACTTCCTAATCTATGGTACCCATTCAATCAAGAGGACTTTTAATTATCTCCGCGCTATTAGGTGGCCATGTGGAGATGAAGAAATCACAGGAGTTTCCAATGTGCCATGTTGAGATCTTACTTATTGAATTTATCTGGCTTTTTTTGCGTATGTTGTGGGAGGAAGCGACTAACAAAAGTGTGCAAGCACTTATCATTATCTGCCAAAAAGATCTGTTACAAAAGAAAAACGAATGAAATACCGAAAGGGTACGATGGGGTAGAACTTGTTTGAATTTATTTGTAAAACTTAATTAGCCTCTTAAGTTTTACACGACAGGTATAAATCAAATAATGAATCAAAACTGACGATGACAAATTTAAGTTTAAATTCTGATCGAACTTTAGCCATCTGTACATGCTTCTGTCTTGCGAACAGTATTGTCAACGCCTTACCGGCCCTTTGGCTTCAACAAAGGCTTCACAGCAACCTGCAGCACTGTGCGGTCCCGGTATTGGGTTTCCGGTCGTTGGTTTCTTCACAAAATCTTGCCTTCGTGTCACTATGAACTGACCGTTACTCCATGTGTTCATTTTAATGGTGATATATTAGTTCAGTGCATCAGCAGATTGGATCTACTAAAATAATTTACAGGCCATTTTCTGTTTACCGAATATCGTACTTGAATTCAGCATCATTGTAAACATTGCTTTTGTGCATGCTCGTTGGGATATCCCGGACCGCTAAAACCATGTCATGTCACTTCGGAAAAAGTAGGCCAGCCAAGCCAACCTGGCTAGGAATAGCACGTTCATACATTGTAATAAAAAGATTAAAAAAAAAAAAAAACATTACGTATCTCTCTCAATTTTCTTGTACGATCCACACCAGCCTGCTAAGATTGCTGTCTTCAATACAAAAATTAAATTGATTGTTTTCCCTTTATGCAGCCATAATTTACGTTGCCCTTCGCCCAGTACCAATTTGTGTGACGTTGTGCAGTGGTAAATCACCGTATCGTCGACGCCCTCTCAGTAAATTTGAAACCTTGATTGGTCGCTGAAACGAAAGCCCACCAAAGTGACGTCATGGTGGTCCAGTTTTGAACAAACCTCTGTGATTTACCATATGATCTCAGATAGAACAGAGCGCTGCGGGCATCATGAAGCAGGCTGTTGGCGACTGTTGTCCTGCAGGACTGCTCTTGGTGAATGTAGTGGAAAGATTGGCAACTGTTTGCCTGTAAACTGTCTTTTCGGACTGGTTGAAAGACTTGTGCCTTTTTGTCTGCAAGACTGCGTTGCCCGCAGCGCCGTCGTGTATATATTTGGATGATCATTTAACTCAAAACTGCTCTGCCTGTTGTGTTGTAAATATAGGGATACTTTGTTACAGTTAAGCGCTTTCACTTTTCACAGGCTAACACTATTTAGTTCTTCAAGAAACAAATTTCTGAAAAACCAGATATCTAAAATATCATGTGCATTCTGTTGTTACATTCGCGTTTATTTGTTCATGCAAATTGAATGCACATTGCGACGTCAGCTGTCTCCACAAATATCGTACTGCGTGAATGTTAACACAGAATCAACAATCTCACAGCAACCACGTCGGTGTTTAAATACTATGTGGCAAGGCGTATGTAATAACGGCCGTCCCAATGCGATTGCTTCACTGCCGTCCCAGTTGGCGCAATACGGCGAGAACATCTGTAATAGCCATCAAGTGTCCTAATTTGCAGCCAGTTGCAGTGACGAGATTCCAAACAGTGCAGCATACAGCCGAAGAGAGTTGGCGACTGGAAGTCTGACTCTGGGGGTCTGAGTGGATAGGTTTCGAGCTTTTTTCCAGATTCCCCACGTACGAAGTGAGCGCTTCTGTTTTTCGTATCTGCATAACAGAAATGTATTTTCACCAACAGAACTTGTTATAATCGGTTTCTTCAGTTGGACAAACAAGACGTAACTTAAATGAGTCATAAATGTGAGTGACCTTCATTTGAGTGTTCTGTCCATTGATATGAATGGATCAATTCGTTACAAGATGAAGTGTATGGGGAAAAATTCATCGCTTATTCCTTTCGTAATTCATCTGATAATCTATTAAGAAACATCTAAGAGTACAATGTTGTGACGAGATATTTCAGCAATCACAAGTTGTCTGCAAAAGCAATTAATGCTGTTTTTGTACCAAGGCCAGTAAGATCGCAAAATACCAAATCAGTTTTGATTTCCGTCAATATTATTTCAACACGCACTGACCTATCTTCAGTTAAAAGAATTGCTTTTTTAGTTCTCATCAAATGGCAGTATATAGGCTCCCTTTTATCCGTCAGGTAAACTAGTATCTTCAGATCACAAGCTCTTAGTACCTTAATTTTAAGTAGACTCGTGATCTGCTATACATTTTTGTATTTCCCAGGTTCTGGGATTTCTAATACATTTAAATAAATATATTATTTGAAAAAAGGGTTTCTGCTACCGGGAGCGTTTGAAGATCGTAATAGTGTATGTGCGTGAAATGTATGAGTGAACATGAAGAACAATAAAAAGTCCTGCAAACTTTGATAAATTTGAATAAAGTATGTATTCCACCATTGACTGGGCATTTCATAATTTAAGTATGTAAAGCACTAAGTGTGACTGAAAACATTTTTTTCAGCATTTTCATACAAAGTGTATCCCTGGTTTTCTGTGGTCAGTTTTTAGGGAAAATGTACATATTCCTAGTGTATTTCTTTGTAAAATACCCACACCCTTGCAGTACATCGGGCACGACCACTGGGGCGTGACTTGTGTATTCAGCTATTAACAGGCCAATGAAGCCGTTGTTCTTGTATACTCGCACATGGGTTATTATAAAGAAATTCATCTCATTTTATAACTTAACAAGTTAATGAGTATTGCAGAGCAATATATAGTCCCCCACTCGTCGCCCACGAGGTTGACTGGACTACTATATAGGGGTGTGACCTAGTTTTGCTTTATGGCACATTCTTAGATTAAGCTTCACATTTGCGTAAAATTTCATTAATCTAAGTAAAAGGACAAAAAATTTATGGCCTGGACAAGATTTTGAATGGATTTCACAGTGACCTAGATATTTGACCTAGTGACCTACTTTTGCCATGTGACACAACAACTCCCCAGGTAGTATTAAAATAATAAATTTGGTAGCTGTAGGTATCGTAGTAAGGGAAATATGGCATGGACAAGGTTTTACATGGAGTTTACACTGTGACCTAGATATTTGACCTAGTGACCTAATTTTGCGTCATGACACACTTTTAGGTCACAATACATTATCAGTAAAATTTTATAACAAGAAGTCAAAATTTTTTACGAATTACAGTAAGGACATGAAAATACTGTACATTTATGTATTACTGTGACCCAAATATTTAACCTAGTAACCTAACTTTACTTTACGACACATTTCCATGTTAAGTTTCACATTTGTGTAAAATTTCATCAATCTAAGTAAAAGGACAAAAATGTTATGGCCCCGACAAGTTTTTACATGGATTTCACACTGTGACCTAGATTTTGAACCTAGTGACCTACTTTTGCCATGCTACACTCCAGCACCCCAAGAAGTATGCACATAACAAAGTTAGTAGCTGTAGGTATTATGGTATAAGAAATTTGGTGCTGACAAGGTTTTACACAGAATTTTATACTGTGACCTATATATTTGACCTAGTGACCAAATTTCCCCTCATGACACACTTTTGGGTCAAGGTACATTATCATGCAAAATTTCATAAAAAGAGGTCCAAAAGTTAAAAAAATTACAGTCAGGACCTGAAAATTCTGTATATTTACATATCAATCGGTGACCCAAATATTAGACCTAGTAACCTAGTTTTGCTTTATGACACTTTCTTAGACTAAGCTTCACATTTGTGTAAAATTTCATGACTCTAAGTAAAAGGACAAAAAAGTTATGGCCCGGACAAGATTTTTCATACATATGTATTCTGTGACCCAGATATTTGACCTAGTGACCTACTTTTGGCACGTGATACACCTCTATCCTAGGAAGTACAAACACATCAAATTTGGTAGCTGTGGGTGTTATGGTGTTGGAAATATGGCCCGGTGAAGCTTCGGACAGACAGACTGACGGATGGAAGGACGGACGGACGGACGAGGTGCAAACCTATAGTCCCCCACCAAGTGGGCGGGGGACTAAAAACAGCATTGCATAACAAAGTCTCATGTGACTACTGCAGAATTTATGGGATACAAAAATCTGAAGAAAAAAAACTTCCGATATCTGTCACAAAACTTTCTCAGGTAGTATGCTTATACTTTTATGTGAAGATTTTCTTCAGGTATAGCACACATAATTGCCTTGACGTCATGCATACGATAATGAGGTTTTCACCACTTTAGCTGTGTTTGAGCTACTATACAGTTTTCAAAAACCAGAAAATGAGCACAATGGGATGGGTCAGTCACCATTTCCAATGAATTTTTGCAACTTGATTTTTATGCACTTCTGTTTGCGACACATGTATCTTGATAGCCTTTTTGATGTATATGATCCCCAAATACATTTACACTTGCACAACAGTGAAAATGTACTTCATGGTGCTCGCTTGTGGAAAATAACAGCCGTAACACATGTCGCCTATTGTGTTCAATCGCATTTTTTTAATAAGAGGTATGCTGACGCCCTATATATATATATATATATATATATATATATATATATATATATATATATATATGTAATAATAATAATAATCAGCCAGTATGCGCGGTTTGCTGTGTATTTTGTCACGTGCCAGACCAGAGACAAGTTTGAACATATGAATTACAGAAAACTCACTGAATTGCATGGGTACAATCCTTGTCATATTTACACATGTGGTACCAAATGTATCTCAGTTAAAGTCTCCATGGAAACAAAGATGCACAGCTGTGCAACGTTTTGTCCTATCCTACTTGATCACCCTCACACCTTTGATGTCCGATGTTAATTTTGTATGTGACTTGTCTTGGCTAAATATAAGGATGGTTCAAGGAGCTGCTCTCACATATACACATCCATGTAGTCAAAGGTTCTAAACGTGTCCTGATAGTTGCACGATGAAGACCCTTATTTTTTCACGGCTGATATAGGTTTTTCTATTTTCAAAAAGTAACCCATTTCTTGAATGTCTTTGGTAAATAATAACAACAAGAGGGCTCTGATGAGCCCATGCTCAGCTGATCTATGATGAACAGAGCAGAGCGAAATAGGTCGACCTTGACTGGAAAAGAGATTGGAACAATCCGCATTAACTTGCACGATTATCATGAATGTAGGAATTACCTGGATGATAAAAAAATTGAACAAATCATTAAAAATCAGCAATTCGGACTATGACCACCTAGCGGATATGCTTTTTTAACCCTCTCACAAGCTACATTTCCACCAAATGTTACAACAATTTGAGTCACAGTTTAGAATGAGGCGGAAACAGTTAAAAAGCACAAAAAATGGCACAAAATAGAAACAAATTGCACCTGACGAACAAAATAGTCTCAGGGTCACCAGAAATGTCCCTATGCAAATTGACCGGGCAGTTATGGAGAATATATTTATTTTTAATCTTAAAAAAAAAAAAAAAATTGCTGGAGCATTACAATTTGAACAAGCTTTAGACATGTTGATTTTGGCCCATATGTGGGTCAATAGTGTTTAAAAGTTGGATATAGGCAAAATTGTCTGACTCCCGTGGCCCTCTTCCATTTCGATATCGAGCAGGCAGTCAATATTGCAGGCAGTTCGGGTTGGCATTATTTTGGTTGACTACCAAAAATGGGAGAATGAGCAGTTTATGAAACAGTAGATGATAGGATATGTATTTTTAGCTCAGCTGACTGACAAGTTTATGTTATGACTAGCAATCTGTCGTCCGTCCGTCCTGGTCCAGAATTCACATTTTCGACTTCTCCAAAAAAACCGTCAGCCAGATTCACTTCAAGCTTGTCAGTCATGTGAGCTTTTGTGCGGGTCTGTTGTCCGTCCGTCGTCTGTCCAGAATTCACATTTTCAACTTCTCCAAAACCGTCTGCCAGATTCACTTTAAACTAAGTGGGGATGTGCCTTGCATGGGTATCTACCAAGTTTCTTCAAATGGTCACGCTCCATTGATTTTTGGATTTTTTATGATTTTTTTTTTCGTGTTTTTTTTGGGGGGGGGGGAGCAACTCGTAAAAATCTTCTCCTAAACCGCTCACCCAATTGCTTTGATATCCCACAGGGATACCTGGGGACTCCTATTTTTGAATTTGTTCACTAGGTGGCGCTGCGATTTGTTCTTATGTTTATGATTTTTTCGTGTGTTTTTGCTATTTTTGGCTTCTCCAGAACCGTCACTCAGAGTGAGCTGAAACATGGTGGATATGTTCCTTGTGGAAGGGTTAGACAAAGGTGTTTACTGTGTGGCACTGCTGTGGATTCCTGATTTTTGACGATTTTTTTTTTTCCAATTCGGGTACTTCCCGGTCAAATGCAGCTTTCCTATTGATTACTTGTAAGTCAATGAAAATTATAATGCTAATTCAAATCTTCGACTTCTCAAAAAACCGTCATCCAGATTGACTTCAAATTTGGTGGCAATGAACCTTGGGTGGGTTTTCACCACGTTTGTTCAAACGGTCCCGCTCCAGTTATTTTTGGATTTTTAATGATATTTTTGTTGCTGTTGAGCAAATCCCAAAAAATCGAGTCCACACCCGCTCACCCGATATTACATAAAAACACTCCTAGGGACTCCTAGTTCTTAATTGTTCATCAGATGGTGCTGCATTTTTTTCAATTTTTTTCATGAATTATTGTGTGTTTTTGTTACTTCTTACTTCATCTTCAGAACTGTTACTCAGATTTAGTTGAAACTTGTAGATATGTTTCTTGTGAAAGGGTCATGCAAAGATATTCACTAGGTAGCACTGCTGCGGATTTCTGATCTTTAACGATTTTTTTTTTTTAATTCCGGTACTTATCGGTAAATTCACCTTTTTTATTGCTTTCTAAGCAAGTAAATGGGCATTCTAATGGTAATTCACATTTTGCACTTCTCTGAAGTAACTGTCTGTCAGATGCACTTAAAACTTGGTGGCAATGTACCTTTGGTGGGTGTCTAGTTTGTTCAAATGATCACACTCCAGTGGGTTTGGGATTTTTTATCATTTTTTCGCAAATGTTTAAATAAGTTTTAATAGGAAGGTTCAACATGGAAATTTAATGTAATGGTTATAACTTAAATAATTTTGGCCAGATTTGTGCCTTGGTAGGGATGTACCTTTAATAAGTGTCTACCTATTTTGTGCAAATGGTCATGCTCCAGTGATATTTGGACCTTGACCTCATTCCCAAGGTCACAGGACAACTGACACGACAATTACTGTTCACTTCATAACTTGGGATCTGTTTTGAGTTTGGACCTTGATGTTGCACATGTTAATGTTTCTCTATAAAGGTCATGCTTAGACAGGACATGAGTGACCTTCGCCTCGTATCAGAGACTACAGTGCAACATACATGAAGTTCATTTTTCATTGTAACTTGAGAACTACTTGAACTGGGACCTTCATGTTGCACATGTTAGTCTTCTTTTATAACGGTCAGACTTACTCAGTACATGGGTGACCTTCATCCTATCCCAAGTTCACACAACTGGAAGTGTGATGATTGTCTAGGTCAGCTGAGCATGGGCTGCTCACACAACCCTCTTGTTTCTTCTAGGTCAGCTGAGCATGGGCTGTTCACACAACCCTCTTGTTTCATTTAGTCCTGGAAATGCTTCAGTAACTCTTATTTCTTATCATCATAATGTTTAAACACGTCTATGTCTGCTATACTGACGCCTTGGGTTTGGTCGTCGCTGCCAGGGACTGGTCGTAGAGAACATTTATCTACATTAAAGATGAGCAAACCTTTGTTCATGTAAAATCCCAATTCTAATGATTTGAGACACCTACAAACAAGTCTTCCTTGAGTCCGAGCCAAAATGTTATCTAGGTGCCGAAGAAGTTTAATATATTTAAATGGTGGTAGGTGTGATGGACATATTGAACATGCTTATATGTTTATTAAACACTACACTTATAGAAGAAGAGGAGTACTGATTTGATATTGTGCTTTTTGGACACAAGTGAAACACAGGTTTGATTGTGAGTACACATGCTGAAGAAGGCATGTCTGCGCACTTGATTGAGTTACGTGAACAGGTATATGTATAAACCGCACATCCTATTTTAACTCTGTCGAGATATTTGTCAGTTAAGTTTGACCATGTTTTCTCTAGTATTTATGTTTTAAACAGTACATCCATATCAAGATAGAAATTGGCAGTGATTTACTGACAAGCCTCCCTATATGCATCATTCTATATACACTTATGTTCAACAACGTTCAATACTCAATGTGCATTGCACATTGTCTGGCAGATTTAGATGTTTGCGATTGGTCCAGGCTTTGACCAGTAGTTAAGTTTCAGTGGGAAACCGCCTGGTCAGTATGACACGGCTGTGTGTATCCTGGAGGGATATCAGTCAGCCGCGGCATGATATACTGGTGGGTTGGTAAGTCTGCAGTAGCTCATTAGGTGTTGCTTACTTAATTACCGTGGATATTACTGCATGAATCAGTTATATATATTTTCTTGTTTCTTTCCTTTACAAAGGGGACTCACAGTGGTTTCTATGTCTTCCTCTACTTTGTCTTTCTGTTGATTTAATCTGGACTTTGTAAGATAGATCCTTCCTTGCAGGCTTGCCTTGATTCACCCCCACAGCTCTCCAGTACTTTTTTTTTCTTGATTTGTACATTTAATTCCTTTTTATTTCGTTTGGTTGGTTCTGATATGCTTGGGTTTGTGTGTTGTTTTGTGTTCATATGTACATTGTACGGATGTAGCCAATGTACTAGATACATCAGAGTGTGGTGCCCACAAGGCTATGCATTAATAAATTGTGTTTTTGTACATGTCAAAGTGCAAAATTGCACATTGCTTAAATCTTCAATAAGTCCTTTTCAATGTTCAGCTACTTTGAGTTATCCTGGCAAAACAGTGCCAGCATCCATATATTAGTATTACATAGGTTTACTCGCAATGTTGTTTTGCTATCATAATTACATGGTTTTGCAAGGGGCCTGTGTTGCATCTTATCACATTGCTTTTCAGCTGGAAGGTGCTAAAACAGGAATAATTATACAAGATAGTATGATTATGGCTTTTAATTTTGTGTTATCTTCATAAAATGTCAGAGGATTAGCAGATATGTTCGAACAGAGAACAATCTTTCACTGGCTCAGACAACTTCATGATAGTATATGTTTTTTGCAAGAAACTCATAGGGTGCCAGAAAAGGAAAGTATCTGGAAAAACGAATGGTATGCCCCAATCTATTTTTCACATAGAACACACAATAGCAAGGATCCTGGAATTAAAATGCCTAATAATGTAGACTATAAGGTGCAAAATGTCACTGCTGATAATGAAGGACGGCTTTTGGTTCTACAGATATTGATTGATGATACACGTTTCATCCTAGCCAATATACATACTCCAACAAAAATTTTGAAGTTGACCAGTGGAGTTTCTTGGAGTTTCTTTATGAAAGGCTACACGTATACCGGGGAGAAAATATAATACTGGGTGGTGATTGTAACATTATTTTAAATCCTTATCCGGATCCAAGAGGATGGCAAACTGTCAGGATAACAAAATATATGCAACACATATTTGACCTTCACCTTGAATAATTAAATCTTTCAGATAGATGGCGAATGAGAAATCCTGATCTTTTTATGTTTACTTGGCAGTCAAAAACCTTTCCTATTTAATGTAGAGTGGATTTTTGGCAGATTTCTTCATTCTTAAGCAACTTTCTTGTTAAATATAAGTTATGTGGCATGGCTATTAAACACTCGAAGTGTTAGGTTAAAGAGATTAGGGAAAGGGAAAAACTATTAAAAGAGTACTTAGAAACTATTACTTTGGGTGGAAATAATGATGCAGAAGTGAGAATAGAAGAAACTAAATCAGAATTAATTCAAATTAATCGTATCGTCAAACCCTTGATTTAATGATACGATCACACACAAGATGGATGGAAGCAGGGGAGAATAACACAAAGTTTTTTCAGGGATTGGAAAAAAGAAATTATAAGAATAAATGCATTACAAAATTACAGACAGCAGATGACGTGCTTGTCACACAGCCAGATAAGATTTAAAAACTACAGCAAAACTTTTATTCAAAATTATATACTTCACAAGCTGCAACTGAGAATGAAACTTATTGTATACATTTACTTTCCAAAACTTGATGATCAACAAAAACAGAATTGTGGGGGTATGATCACAGAAATTTAATGTTTTGAGGCATTCAGTTGCTTAAAAATGGAAAAAGCCCTAGTTCGGATGGGCTCACAACGAATTTGATAATAAAAGTTTTGAGTTATATCAAGGACTTTATAATGGACAGCATTAATCATGCTTCTGAAATGGGTAGATTACCTGTTGATCAGCGCAGAGTAAGCAACTCTTTAATTCCATAGAAGGATAAATTACACACTTTATTAAATAATTTGAAGCTAACTTGGAAGTTTGGAAGCTAATTTCTTGGAATATTTATCCGTACAGTTAGCTATCCCTGCTAGATGGAAGCAGTTATTACATGCAGGATATCAGAGAGACATTGTTTCAATACCTGTATTAAGTATTGATGAGAAGATAAAAGAAGTACACTATGTTTACTGTAGGAGTCTTATTGCCTGCTGGTATACCAGCACATTGGAAATAATGTTAACCTACTGCTTGGTTATGCTGGACTTAGATTTCGGTATATCTGATTTTGAAAAATTTTGTCATTAACTCACAGCTTACCTTTCAAGTGCACTTTTGAAGCAAGATCACAAAGTATGCTTTAAACAATTGTATTCTACAGGCCAAATACTTAATTCAATGTTCACCATGTAGAAAAGAAAGGGTATCATTCAGATCCTTCATCAAATATTTTATATGCAAATTGGAAGCTGAACAGCACATCATGTATAGTCAGAAGAAACAACACATTTCCATCACGCTGGGACACTGTAGAATATGCTCTCTGTATATTGTATTGATACTAGCAATAAAAACAAGCTTGGTAGACAGGCATCTAAGGTATATTCCCACCAAGTTTGAAGTGATGCTGTTTGACGGTTTTGGAGAAGTCAAAAATGTGAATTTCTGTTGCAATCCACATTGCCTTTTATCAATATGAAGGAATGCATTAACTGACAAGTACTGAAATTGAAAAAGAGTATCACTATTTAGTAATCAAGTTTGTTTACCCCTCCCACAAGCTACGTATCCACTGTGTTTCAAAACAATCTCAGTGACGGTTTTTTGCAGAGTCGAAAACAGCCTCAGCACACAACAATTGGTAAAAATCGCAGAAACATCTTGTACAGATCTGAAGTCATTTATAATGTAATTTGGTGAGCTTTTAACACATAAACAGCCTATGAAAGTGTTGATTCATTAAGCATTTGCTAAATTTCTTTTAGTTCTTCAAATCAATGAGATAAATCTGCTGCCCTAATCTCTGACCTGTACAAGCACACTTATCACCATAGCATAAGCTTTCAAGGTGTCATAAGATCAGGAACTAAGTTGCCACCAAGTCGAAAAATCAGATTTAACATCTTTGTCTCTGGGCCGCTGTTTACCAAAATGTTTCCTGTAAAGTTTCTGAAGATTCATGTTAGTAATATTGTTTACAGCATCAACACAGCCTTGGTCAATTATCTGAAGTTGTTAACCATACATTCTGGTATATTTATTTTTTTCGGGGGGGGGGGGGGAGTGTTTACCTCCTATTTATTCCTGGGTGGGTTCTTACCGATTTACTGATCTCTTAATATGTTTTCAATGACTTCATGACTTAACAAATGAGGTGCTGTAATGCAGGGTGATTACATCTCGACGTTATTAGGAATGTAATAAAAATATATACTTGTTTCTTCAAGTTAGGCTCCCTCTGGAATCTCTTTGCTGTCAATGTTGGGTTCGGAATTTAAGAATTTGGGCAATTTTTTACTTACCTTTTAATAAATACTTCATTTGCTATGTTGGGCTGTGGGCTGTGCTCTCCGACTCATAGTTACAATGGAGGTAGAGTATGTTTACAACGTTCCAGATTCATAAATATCACAAAAACGATGTAGGCCTACTTTCTATTTTCTTCATTGCTAAAAACTCAGCTGTCTGACAAGTCAGGAGAACTAAAGAATGATAGGCCTACCAGTTCTCTTTTTATTTTCGGCAAAAGAAATAAAATTTGGATTTTGAGTGGTAAGGGCTATATGTTTTGGGAACACTATAGTCTGTAGTTGATGAAGAATATTTCAAAGCTTGAGAGGAGTGGTTTAAAACTGCCAGTTACCTTTTATGTGTGACTGCCTGTCTCAAGTCAGGAGTGAAATGTGTTTCTTCACATTGGTATTGGAAGATGAATGTTGATGCTTCGGTAACTCTGGAATCTCTTTGCTGTCGTTGTTGGGTTTGGAATTTATGAATATGGGTCGTGTTTTTCTGTACTATTTGATAAGTACTTCATTGGCTATGTTGTGCTGTGGACTGTGTTCTCTGACTGATAGTTATAATGGTGGTAAAGTATGTTTATAATGTTCCAGATTCATAAATATCACAAAAACGATGTAGGCCTACTTTCTTCCTTGGCTGTAAACTCAGCTGACTGACAAGTCAGAAGAACTAAAAAGTGATAGGCCTGCTAAGTCTCTTTTCAATTTTGGCAGAAGTAATAAACTTCACGTTTTGAGCGGCTAGGCCTGGGCATTTTGGAAAAACTATAGTCTGTAGTTAATGAAGAATATTTCAAAGGTTGAGAGGACCGGTTTACACCACCAGTGGCCTTTTATGGGTGACTGCCTGTCTCAAGTCAAGAGTGAAATTTGTTTCTTCACATTGGTATTGGAAGATGAATGTTGATGCTTTGGTAACTCTGGAATCTGTCATTGTTGGTTTTGAAATTTATGAATATGGTTCATGTTTTTCTGTACTATTTCACCAGTTGTCGCAAATTGGCACAATTGGTGAGACCAAGACAAGGTTAACTGTCAACAAAAGACAAGGATCATTCACCAAGGACAGTCTGTTGTCCATTGCAAAGAAGGGCATTGGTCACCTATTTACCAAACTTCATGCTGAGGGTCACGAGAGCTTCGGTGACATTGGTAGTGAAGACAGGATAGAGAATTTGTTACAAAACCTGCTGTCATGCCAGACCACATCTGATGATGCATTCAAGCAGTTCATTGAGACCATGGAATGTCCGATGGGCAGTATGTGTATGCAAAGAGAAGCTTTGTAATCCGAAATGGATGCTGTAGAAAAGTACATGCCTATGATGGGTGATTCCAAGGATGTGGAGGTACGTGATGCTCCAGAAAGTGTTCCACTCCAAGCATGAGTGGGTGTAACTGGACCTGAGATGAGTTAACCCCCTCCTGTGCAGCATGATATTAATCAGCAAGATGGGTATCATCTTTTGCTGCAGACATTGGATTGTTTAAGTAATGACAATGTCTCCAGCACTTGTTCAGGTGAAAAAAAGACATGTGGATGACGTGTGAGGTGGCAGGCCAATGAGGTCAAGGTCCACCGGTAGCGGGGAAGCCAAAAAAAAAGACAAGGTGGATCCTTCTCCGCCCAAGGCTTCAGCTTCTACTGGCACAAAAGATTGGCAGCCATTTTGTCTACAGTTTGAGCAGTCAGTTAGCAAGGTATGTGTGGTCAGAGGAAGTCAAGGTCAACAGATTATTGGAGTCTCTGAGGAACATGGTGCTGAGATACTATAACACACTTAGAGAAAATGTGAGAGAAGTCTACAAGCTTGTGACATCAATGTCAAAGAACACAATTGGCATACGTGACCCTCCAGTGACCACCAGCCGATGGTTATACAATTTAAAGCAGCTCTAGGGGTAGACTCTAGAAGGGCCAGCAGAGGGTTTCCAGCAGCTCACCACTGGATATTCTGATGGTGGGGATCAGTTTTTTGGAGCCTGTTGCAGTTGGAGCGTCCTTGAAGGCAGTTTTTCACAAGATAGAGGTTGTGCACGTGCTTAGCCAAGATCCACCGATGTTGGAGAACGCTGTTGCATCACTGAAGCAGTTATTCATAGTAAGGGAATTGTATTAGGTCGTTCCAGTCCAAAGATGCAGGTAGGAAAATTGGATGTGGATGGAGAAGACCAATGTATGAGAATGTTGACATCATCAAGTACCAGAGTGTCTTGGGCAGACCAAAATAAGAAGAATCACCAAGAAATGAAATAGTTCATGAAAAGTAATCAAGAAATCATTAAGGCATTGTTGGAGGAGAACAAGCGGTTCATGTCCTCATTGCTACAGAAAACAGTTCTGCTAACCAGGATAAATTGCCCCTGTCGCCATCAAAATAATCGTTATATAAGGTTAGGTGTCATGGTTAAGGACACTTTGTTAGAGATTATGCTGTTACGTGACAGTCTCCAATATCTAGCCCTGGACATGGGGCTCCAAAGTCACAAGAAAAAAACTAAAGTGGGCCTTTTTGCTTGACTATCTCTGACCACAGCATTGTTGTATGGGCAAAAGGGTAATAGAAAATGTCTGGCTTCAGTTATGTCAGAATTACTGACTTCTGAGTCACCACAGCCAATTTCAGTTTCATCAGAGGCCATTAGGTCCACATTGCAGGAAAGCTGTATTCGTTCTGTAAATAGTGGCACAGATATGATAGTTCCTGTCTATGTTGATTGTGAAGGGATAGAGGCTATAATACATATGGCAGCACAGGTGACCATGATGAACTTGGAATTGTTTTTTATGAATGTTTGTGTGTTATAGCTATTTTCGACTTCTTCTCCAGAACTGTCACTCAGATTAAGCTGAAAGATGGTGGATATGTTCCTTATGGAAGGGCCAAACAAAGTTGTTCATTATGTGGGAATGCTGCGGATTCCTGATTTTTAATGATTTTTTCAATTCGGCTCCTTTGCGGTAAATGCACCTTTCCTATTAGTTACTGTGGAAGTCAATGGGCATTCTAATGCTAATTTACATTTTAGACTTATTCTCCAAAAGTGTCATCCAGATTTTTGGTGGGGATGTACCTTGGGTGGGTGTCTACCAGGTGTGGCCCAATGGTCATGCTCCAATGAATTTTTGGATTTTTTTATGATTTGTTTTCAAAAATCTCTACAAAAGTTTTAATAGGAAAGTTTAACGTGGGAATTTCTTGTAATAGTCATAACTTAAATAATATTGGTCAGATTTACTTCAAACTTGGTGGCGATGTGCCTTGGGTGGATCACGCTCGATTGATTTTTGAATTTTTTATGAATTTTTTTGTTCTTTTTTGGGGCAAACCTTAAAACTTCTCTGAAACCGCTCACCCAATTGCTTTGATATCGTACATAGACACTCCCGGGGACACCTAGTTCCCAATTTGTTCAGCAGGTGGCGCTGCAATTTTTTAATGAAATTTTTGTATGGTTCTGCTATTTTTCACTTGTTCTCAGAACTGTCTCTCAGATTAAGCTGAAATGTGATGGATATGTTGTTGTGGAAGTGTCAAACAGTTGTTAACTATGTGGCACTGCTTTGGATTCCTGATTTTTAAGGATTTTCAATTCGGGTACTTATCGTTCAATGCAGCTTTCCTATTGATTACCATGTAAGTCAATGGGCATTCTAATGCTAAGTCACAGGACAACTGACACGAAATTTACTGTTTACTTGATAACTTGAGAACTGTTTTGAGTTAGCTGCACATGTTAACTATTCTGTATGAAGGTCATGCTTAGACAGTAGATGAATGACCTTGACCTCGTTTGTGGGGTCACAGTGCAACATACATATGAAGCTATCTATTAAAGGATAGCATAATTTATACATCAGCAATGAGGCCGTATTACGTAAGTAGTGCTGTACAGGAAGTCTTGGGCAAGGATGCATGTGCTCCTTGTTTCTTATTGGCTAAACCCTTTGCCTCCCGTTTTCAAACTTGTTCCCCAAGCCTTTTCCAGTTTGCAGTCAATGCGACTGGTCGTGTCTTGGTGAATCTTCGTTGCTTCAATGGCAATTTTTGTTTTCCTCCCTCCACCCCACTCTGCTCCTGATTTCAAAATAACTTTGGTTGGCTGTTTTAGCCCTTCCACTTGCCAAGTTTAGCTTTCATAAAGATTGTTTTCTCTGAAATTTTTGAATGTGTAAATATCTGTGATTAAACGGCCGGGGGCATTTAGCAAATTTCCAAAAGATCAGCCCTTGGCCCAAATCCAACCTAAAGTCATGGGTCGAGTTTCTTTCTTTCACTTGGCAATGAGCAAAGCTCTGGTCATGTCCCTGGGTGATTCTGGTGATTTGGTGAATGGAATGAAAGGTGCATAAATGAATTGTACTCTTCATTATAACTTGAGAACTACTTGAACTTTGATGTTGCACATGTAAGTGTTCTTCTATAAAGGTCCGACTTACTCAGAACATGGTGTCCTTGATCCTTTCCCAAGTTCATAGAGCTGCAAAGGTGATGAATGTTAAGATCAGCTGAGGCTTGGGCTGTTCACACAGCCCTCTCTTTTGTATTATTATTGTTTATTTACATATACTTATTTTTTCTTCATGTTAACAGGAAAGTGAATAAAATGAAATAATGATAGATACATACCATTATCTGCATACATACTGATTGCATACTCCGGTGAACGAGTCACTGGTGAGCTTGACTGGCCAATCCAACAGCTACATCCAAAAAAGTAGGCAAGCCGCCGGGTTTGATCCACAAGCTCCATCTAAAAAGAAATTATTTCATGTTTTACCTCATTGACAGATGAGTAAAGTTAATATACTCTTGTCTCTTTAAAATAATCACAGGAAACCAGGACATTAAGATCGTTGTGTATCTTTTGTGGTCGGCCTCGACTAGCATCTCCTAGCTGCAAAAATCAGGTTGTCAAATAACGTTATCCCCAACAGGCAATCGAGACGAGTCATTTTCATTTTGGCCCAGACAACTATTTGTAAAGTTCATGCCTGTTTTTCTGTCCGCTCAACAGAGAAATCAGTCATAAAACTTTTGTATGTAATAGTGTAAGGAAAGACAATATGTGGTTAACAATGAGGGTTAACAATGTGTGTGTATAATATACAGGACTGGCAAGTACACATACATAACTAGCAAGCATCCATTCAACACAAGAAACAACTGAGGAATGGATAGGATGACACACTGATAAAGTTGGCACAGGTCCAACAAGAAGGACTGGTAAACAGAAAAACAAGTAGGACTGGTATACAGAAAAACAAGTAGGACTGGTAAACAGAAAAAACAAGTAAGACTGGTAAACAGAACTGGTTTATCAGACCATTATCCTATCATGAGTCATGTTGCTGATGCTGCATTGCAAAACAATGTGTTAAAAGGTGATGGATAGGTAAGTCACTAAGATCATAGACTTTGAGAAAGGTTAACTTGAATTATATATAAATTAGGGCAAAACAAAGCACAGCATAAGAATGCTTTTTTGGTACAGATTCTGGTTAATATAATTATTTCATTGAAGTTGTTGATTTTGTCATAAAGGTTAATCAAGAACAACAGGAAGTTATAAACAGGAAGTTCAAAAGCATAAAGAGTGTTATAAAATTACAGCTAGATGGCGCTAGCTGATGGTAACATTTAGAAATGGGATTTCCGAAATGTTTGCAAATATTTAGATTGGCATAATACGAAACAAGGGTGCCTAAATCCCCATGACATTCAGACCGAAAGGTTCCATAGTGCACAATTGATGGATCCATTGATGTTCTTTTTGCAGTCGAAAGGTTTCTGGGTTTTTTTCATGCTTGGAGGAGTCTGTATTTGGCTCAAGATTTGGACTTTCAATTGGAGTCCATTATGGTCCGACTGGGCATAGTGCCTGCCCAAAGGTTGGTTTACATCCCCTTTCTGGATATAATAAAAGTGTTCCCTCAGTCTGTCCCTTAGTTGGCGTGAGGTTTGTCCAACATATTGCTTGTGGCAAATGTCACAAGTTAGCAGGTAGATGAGGTTGTTGTGTCTGCATGAACCGCCTGGGAATGTATCATATGTACATCCGGTTCGAGGGCTTACTACCACTCCGCTTGTGTCCATCCTATCACAGTACCGGCAGTTGTTTGTGTCGCACGGATTTAACTCTATTCTGCCTGATATTGAGGGATGTTGTTGTGTTTGGGGATATTTTGTTCTGGATTGAACTAAAGTATCCTTGAGATTTTCTGACCTTCTGTAACCTATTATCACTTGTTTGTCTGTTAGAATTGGTGCATACTTGGAGGCCTGAATGGTCCCCCAGTTCTTTGTGATAATGTCTGATAGTGGAGGTAAGGAAAGACTGTACCTTGTAATCATGAAGAGTTTATCATCATTCTGACATCTGACAGGTGTCAGAGTCTTTCGTAATAGTGACTGTCTGTCACTGTTTCTCACCTTTGTAAGGGCTTCTACCAAGATGCTTGTAGGGTAGCCTCTAAGGTTATAATAGTTCATGATTTTTTTCTGCATTATCCTCAAAGTCAGTGGGATAAGTGCAGATTCTTTTCACCCTCAGGAGCTGGCTGAAAGGGCCTGCAAGTTTGCAGTGCTTTGGGTGTGAGGATCGGAAGTGCAGATACGTGTGTGTATCTGTGGGCTTTGTGTACAATGAAGTGTATAGTTTTCTATTTGCATCCAGGCGGATAGTGGTGTCTAGAAAACTTATTTCCGTTTCACTGTACTCAGCTGTGAATTTTATGGTGGGATGACTGGTGTTTAGGTGTTCTATAAAAACACGGAGACTGTCCTCTCCATGGTGCCAAATACAGAACACGTCATCAATAAATCTCCACCAGACTTCTGGCTGCTGTGTGTGTGACGTTAAAAGTGTCTTTTCCAAATCAGCCATTAAAAGATTGGCATATGAAGGCGCTGCTTTGGTGCCCATTGCAGTGCCGCTTACTTCGAGATAGTGGTCTCCATTGAACTCAAAATCATTGCAATTTAGAACCAGTCGCAGTAGTGAAATGATTTCTCTCACTGCTGGTTTTTCTGCAGAGGTTCTATCGTGTAGCAGAGTCTTGGCTATAGTTCTCAGGCCCTCTGGGGTCGGGATGTTGGTATACAAAGAGTTAACATCTAAGGTTGCCAGCAACACATTGGCTGGTTGTGGTGGTAATGATTCCAATTTTGCAATGAAATCATTAGTATCCTTGATGTAACTCGGTATTTTTGTAACCAAAGGTTGTAGGAAATGATCTACAAATCCTGAAATTCTCTCGGTCGGGCATTCATTGGCACTGAGAATCGGTCTGCCTGGTGGTGGGAGGATCCCCTTATGGATCTTTGGTAATATATAGAAGCAAGGTACTCGAGGTTCTTCTATGTATAGATACTTGAAGGTATCTACAGATATGGACTTTTCATCTAATACTTGTTGCAGTAGGGTTCGGACCTGCTCATTGTGATGGTTTGTGAGATTGGTCAGTACCTGTTTATAGTGATCTGTGTTGGATAAAAGTTTCTTGGCTTCTGCAATGTAATCCTTTGTATTCATTATTACTATTGCAGAGCCTTTATCTGCCTGTTTGATCATTATTTCTGGGTTGTTTTTTAAATCCTTCAACCCGTGTCTTTCCTCTATGTTGAGGTTGTCGTGTCTGGGTACTTTCAGAGGACATTTTGCAATATTATGTTCAACTGTCCTACAAAAAGCTGCTAGGTTTGGGTCACCTAGCTGTGCTTCACTTGGTGTGAAGGTGCTCTTAAATTTGAAGGACTTATGATCAAATGGGGGAATTTCTTCTCCATTTGTAGATGTAGCAGTTTGTTCTTGCAAAGTGTTAGAAGAGTTTTCCGAACTGGTTTGGGAATTAATGTCTAAATGATCCCTGTGGAAAAAGGCTTGAAGTTTTATGGATCTGAAAAATTTGTCCAAGACCTTGTTCAGTTTACCCATATCAGGTTCTCTAGGGGTGGGACAAAAGGATAGGCCTTTAGAAAGTAAGCTTTTCTGGGCTTCAGAAAAGGTGTAGTCCGATAAATTGACTACCAAATTGTTAGGAATGAGTAAATTACTATTTTCTCCTAACGTGTTGTTTGAGATATTGTTATTCAAACTTGGTGGGTGTAAATACTCAACTTTTCTATTTATGAAAGAGTTAGGTGAAGTAAGGACTGTACCTACCTGTCTGGGGTGTGTCAGGTAGTCTGGTTTGGGGTCTCCTGCAGGACCCGAGTCTTCATGTAGGGAGGAGGTGTTCGTCTCTTCAAACTGTTTCTGGTAGACACTGGTTGGTGCTACTGTGTTATAGTCCTTATTTTCAAAAAGTTCAGAAATGCAAAAGTCCTCTAAAATGGAGCATGTATCCGAAGTCAACGAAATAGAACCCAAAGTGTCAACAAAACTTGAACTTGAACTGCAACTAAAATGACGAGTGGGGTGCTCGTTTATCGGTGGGGGCGGTAAGAAGCTTGTCCCCGGTTTCCGTGGTTTCTCCGCCTGTAGTTTTGATCTTTTTGACTCTGTGACTGCAGAGTGTTTTGCAGTGACCATAGTAGGGAAGTCAGCTGCGCTGTTTGATTCCCGGAGGGGTTGTTCCCTCCCCTCACCTGGTTGGTGCAACGGCCATGATTCCTTTCCCGGGTATCTTGGTTGTACCTGGGGGGGTGTTTGGTTTCTCTCCCTCCTGTATCTTGGGGAGCGACTGCGAGATCTGTACTTCCTTTTCGCTCCCTGCTGTCTGCTCTGGCCCGGCCTGTCTTGGCCGCCATGTTGGCGAGGGAGCACTGCCTTGTTCTGGTATGCATTCGGTGTTGCAGAATTTTGACGCCTCTCGGCTGGAGGTGCCTGGGACTGCGAGGGAGATGTACCTCTCCAATTTCTTTGCAGCCCATTGAGGCAAAAAAGGTGATCTGTGTCCGCCTTTGTGAATTCATCTTTCTCATTTTGAAGACTTGCCAGCTTTTTTTCATGCCTCTTTTCTAATGCTTCCCTTTCTTTTCCGACTAGGGTGATGAGCGGATCTTTTGCTCGCCTTAACCCCGCTGTATCAGGTCCGTAGCAATATTTTAGGTTGGTGATTTCCTTTGCTGTATGCGTGTCTAGCTCCTTTAACGCTTATTCTTGTAGCTTTTTCAGAAGCACGAGCTGTGCTTTTGCTGTTTCATGGGCTTGTTTTTTCCAGTCTTCAAGGGCTTTTCCGACGTAGCCGAAGTTGGCTCTGAGCCAATGGACATTGTGATAGAACCAAGAACTCTCGGTTATAAACCAATAGACAGTGTGCTAGCTGAAAACAAAGATGTGTTCAGTAACAAAGAAGATCCACATGGATGTTGTGAAGGCAAGGCTATCACCATTGATACTGAGGGACATGCACCCATCAAGCAGAGAAAATACAGGACACCACTGGTCAAGAAACAATTTATCGAAGATGAAATTGAGAAGATGCTTCAAGATGACATCATACGACCTAATTCCAGTCCTTGGGCATCGCCAGTGACCTTGGTATCCAAACCTGATGGCAGCACGAGATTTTGTGTGGACTATCGAAAATTGAAACAGGTGACACGAAAGGACAGGTATACTCTACCATTGATACAAGACATCTTTGATAAAGTAGGTGGAGCTAGTATTTTTATAACTTTAGACCTCAAATCAGGCTTTTGGCAAATACCAGTAAAAGAACGTCTTTATGAATTCAAAAGAATGCCTTTTGGTTTGGCAAATGCACCAAGCCAATTTCAAAGAATTATGGACAAAGTATTAACTGGTCTCATTGGAAATTGTGTACTTGTTTACATAGATGATTTGGTAATTTGCAGCAAAGATGCAAATTCACATGTAAATCATGTGAGGTTGGTTTTGGTAAGGGTATGAAACGCTGGCTTAAAGGTCAAGTCCTCAAAGTGTTGTTTTGCACAACCGGAAGTGAAATTACTTGGATACATTATCAACAAAAATGGTATCCGAAGTAACCCAGAAAAAGTTGCTGCAATTCAAAATTTGTGTCCACCAAAAGATATCCCAGGAGTTAGGTCATTTCTTGGCAGGTGTAACTACTATGCCCAGACAATACCTTCATATGTTTCATACCCTTTATCCCAACTCAAGAACAACAACAAAGTTTTGAAACTTTGAAAGAGTTACTGGGTTCAAACAGTGTCATGGCTTATCCTGAGGTGAATCAACCATATAAGTTGTACACAGATGCATGTGGGTATGCTATAGGAGGTATCTTAGTACAGGAAGATGAAAATGGCGTTGAGCGAGTAATACAATATGTATCACATCAATTGAGTGGATCACAATTGAAGTGGGCCGCAATAGAAAAAGAGGCCTATGCTGTGATCTAGTGCATAAAGAAACTGTGACCGTATTTATGGGGAGCAGAGTTCGCAGTATATACTGATCACAAGCCATTAAGATCATTGTTCACAAAAGAAATGAACAATACCAACATTCAAAGATGGGCAGTCATTTTGGCTGAATATGGAGCCAAAATTGAGTACATTCAAGGAAAAAGAAACATCAGGGCAGACATGCTTAGTCGTATTCAACTTGACACCGAAGAGGTGACTGTCTTTGACACAGAAGAATGGGTTGATCCTGATGCATTTCAAGATGATGATGCAATTCAGAGAATTCCATTAGAAGCAGATGAACTTGACACTGAGTCAATCAAACAAGGTCAACAAGAGGAATTTGCGTCTTTAATCAGAGACTCACAAAATGAAGACTCTGGTTATGAAATTTACCAAGGTATTTTATATTCAATCAAACCACCCAATCCAACTGATCCGAATTATCCACGTTTGGTAATACCTTCGAAATTCAGGACAAAGGTCATTGAACGATGTCACAAAGATGTAGGTCATATGGCAGTTCACAAAACACTCTGTAGAGTGCGTGAATGCTATGTATGGCCAGGCATGTGCAAAGGCATCACTGATCAATTGAACCAATGTGCCACTTGCATGGTACATGTACCAAGACAAGATAGAACCAGAATGGGTGAAATGCTGATTCCGGTTTATCCTATGCAAATTGTGGGAATGGATCTCATTGGTCCATTTACTGAAACAGAGAGAGGAAACAAATATTGTTTAAACATCATTGATCATCTTTCAGGATGGGCTGAAAGCTATCCTATTCCAAACAAATCTGCTTTATCAATAGAAAATGAGTTGGCAAAGGAATTCTTTCCTCGCCATGGCATTCCAGAAGTAATCATTCATGATCAAGGTCAAGAGTTCAATGCACACCATCTTCAAAATTATCTAAAGGGATTAGGAATTGATGTACGACGCACGACTAGCTATAATCAAGAATCAAATGGAGAGGTTGAAAGACTGAATAAAACGCTCAAAGAAATCATAGCTAGACTAGTGAATAATGATGCTAGGAGATGGGAAGAACAACTAGCAAATGCCTTATTTGCATACAGAAACTCCAGCAGTAGTGTAACAGGATACACACATTTTTACCTCTTATATGGGAGGCGTAGTCTGTTACCTTTAAAAAAGTGTTAACAATAGGAGGAAACCCAAATGCACTCAAAGGAAGACTAAGTGACTTATCTGATGCACTTACATTAGCTAGAGCACACTTAGCACACTCTAGAGAACACAATAGAAACCGCATTAACAACAAAGCAAATGCAGGTGAGATAGATGTGGGATCCACAGTAATTTTGAAGGCCAATGAACCATTGACCTTGACCTCCAAATGGGACCCACAATATCAGGTATTTAGAACACGTGGGAAGGTCTGCTGGATACGTCATCAGCAAACTTGGAAAACCAAAGTGGTAAAAAGAAACAAGCTCAAACTGGTAAATCCGGATCTAATCTGGGAAGATATCTGCCCTAGACCAGTTAGGAACTCTAGGAAATCAGTATTTCCACAACCAGATGCCCAGTTGGGTTTCAACCGTGGAGCAGAGCAGACCACTGAGGAACCAGAAGCTGAACAAGCAGAACCATAAGCTAGCACTTCTGCTGATACTGAGACTAACACCCCAGCTACTACCTTCACTCACAGATACCCTATGAGGTATAGGAAGAGACAGATGAGATGTCCGATTTCAGAAAACGAAGCCAAGAAGCAGAGATTAGAAGAGGCTATGGAATTAGCCTTGTTCTTATGTCAGTATTGTTAACTACAGAATACACGACCAACATAGTTCCCTTACAAGATGGATTATTAGTGACTGGACGCAGAAAAATCAAACTTCAAGTCGCAGAATGGACCATATTGGTTACCTTGGATCAACCAAGGATAGACAATGCTATGGTACCACAATATAACCTAATCAAAGGTAAGATCAAAAGAGCTTTGAGGCTTACTCAAATTACTCAAGGAGAAGCAGATCAATGGATCAGTTGCCTTGACCAGAAAAAGCAAGCCTTGAATAATTTAATAGCTGCTACAGAGCCTGTCAGGTCAAACAGAAGGGTCAAACGAGGCCTGATCAACCTTGGAGGTAGTCTCTTACATTACTTATTTGGGACTGCCACTGACTCTGATGTTGAAGCTTGCAGATGAGCTGTAGAAGAGACCAGGCAACAACAAAAGAAAATTGTACACCTTGTAAATCAATTAGTGAAAGTGGTTAACCACACTCAAGACACTGTGGTTGAAGACCGGAAGCAAATTAATGCTATCAATCATTATTTGAGTGACACTTTGAGAAGACAGATTAATTCACTACTATATTATAACAATAAGACCAGAGTGGACGTGTACCAACTCTGGACAGTATTAAATGTTGAACGTGCTGTGTCCACTTATGAATCCATCATAACCGAATGGGAATGAGCATTGAAAAAGCTTAATAGACAAAAGGCTTCATTAGAATTAGGTAGATTAACTGAAGAACTATTACCACCAACGCAGTTGTGGGATATATTACAAAAGGCCATGACTCCATTAGCGAGGATGGTAAAACCACTTCAGTGGTATTATGCATACAAACGTGTATTTCCTGTTTGGGGTGGTAAAATGCTTATCTACCGTCACACAGTACCATTGGTACATGAACTGACCTATTGGCGGTATAACTTACAGTCGTGGCCCAGCCCATACAATATGTCAGGCTATTCAGCCAGAGTGATATTGCCACATAAGGATGTGGGACTAAATCCAAAGACTGGGGAAGTATTCCATCCAGTAGCATGCACTGGATATGGACCGACTGTATGTAGGCCGGGACCTATATGCAAGCCAGGCGCGTGGTCGTGTGCCAGAGCCATTTACACAGGGAACAAAGAACAAACAACAAAGACATAGATGTAAGGTGGAACTCAGTCACAACCAGGGAGTGACTAGGGCATCAGAGATAGCTCAGGGTACTTATGTAATAATTACATGGGGGGGGGAAAGAATAACTACCCGCTGTGTATCATCACCTGACAGAACTGTGACACTGGGACCTGGGATATTTATCATAACTGTACAAGAAAAATGTACAATAAGCGGTGCATATTGGAAATTAACTGGTATGATTTGGAAGTTTGGGAAAGTAAAAGTACATGCTGTGCAGGTGCATACCAGCTTAAAACTTAACATCAAAGTTCTTATTCCTGAAGGGGATGCCTAAAGGGAATTAGATAAATTAAAACTTAAACAACTGAAACCAGTTAAACAAGTCCATCTCGAACCCATTAAAGCCACTGATGATGATAATAAGTTCATTAATTGGAACTTTCAAAGTCAACATGTCTCATGGGGTCTACTGTTCATGCTAGTTCCACTTACAATTGTGGTTATATTATTAAGTGTGTATGTAATAAAGAAGAAAGGACAGTTTCCCGGGATCACTTTGCCCGGGCCAGGTCAAGGAGATCATGATTGTGCTCACCTTGGTGAACGGAACAATGACATTAAGATGAACAATCCAGAAGATCCATTCGCATACTTTCAGCACTTGAATCTGAAAGATGTTGAAGGACATGAACAGCCTATGGAGGTTAACCAACCTGGTAACGAGGCTGCGCCATGACATGGATTATGAAACTAGAACAATGGCTAAACCATCTGTATGCATAGATGTGGATGGTGTATTAGAAAAAACGAAATGACTGGAAGACAACATCTTATAAACGCATGATTGCTCGGTCTTCAAAAGAGTACCTAAAAAATGAATGGATCAATTGCATCTTCCACTCCTGGTTTGCATGTGCAGGTGTGTGAAAGACAATTTGATCATTTTTTTCTTTCCTTTGGAGATATCTTGGGTTCCAATTGAAGGTTCCTTGAGAGAGACACGATGGAGACCTGTGATATTCACATTGCCATTTCCATATTCTGATTTAACAAATCAAGGCATTCGTAAGCTTAATATCTTGATTAATAAACAAATCATTCCAAATTGGGATCAAATTTATGGAAACAAGTTAAAATTGTGGACATCTTTGTCCTATCAGGAACTGTTCAATGAACTACAGGAAACAACATCCAAGTTGTATTACAAAGGTGGTAACATTGAAAAATTTCTAGCTCAAGCTTTGCAGTTGCAAAGTGTTAATGTTGAGAGTTATGGAGTTCCAACGCTAGAAAGTTACCATTTTTGGGTACGAGCTCCGGGCACTGGTAAAATATGCCAATTGCATAAAGACAGAAAATGTGTACACTGTCCTCGGGTGGAAGTATTTTCTATCAAATACTATTGTATAATTACTGGCATTGCTTTAGAGGATAAAAACCTCAGTGTAAATAATTCTATGGACTTTGTTCCATAGTGGCGAGCTTGAAAGCCCAAATGTAATGGCTCATGTATATAATTATTGTATATAATCATTGTATATATTGCATGCTTAATCAGTAAACTTAGTTAAGGTCTAGGGTTGTTTTGTTGATGATACCGTGAACTGATAACACCAAGTTGGTCTACTGACCTTGGGTGCTCAACATAGGGGTATACTTGACCATGGCTCATACACCAGTCTTTAACATTGTACAGGACTGAACATAGAGGTACTCAATACTCTACAAATAATCAATATATAATAACCATATATAATAGCATATAATCAATATATAATCATAAATACAATCAAAGTAGTATACTATAAAAAGGCTGTTTTAAATATAGTGTTATAAATGTAGTAAATTTGAGTTGAAAAAGTTTTCAACTACTTAAAGGGGTGGAGGAATGTAAAGTTCATGCCTGTTTTTCCGTTGGCTCAACAGAGAAATCAGTCATAAAACTTTTGTATGTAATAGTGTAAGGAAAGACAATATGTGGTTAACAATGAGGGTTAACAATGTGTGTGTATAATATACAGGACTGGCAAGTACACATACATAATAGCAAGCATCCATTCACCACAATAAACAACTGAGGAATGGATAAGATGACACACTGATAAAGTTGGCGCAGGTCCAACAAGAAGGACTGGTAAACAGAAAAACAAGTAGGACTGGTAAACAGAAAACAAGTAAGACTGGTAAACAGAACTGGTTTATCAGACCATTATCCTATCATGAGTCATGTTGCTGATGCTGCATTGCAAAACAATGAGTCAAAATGTGATGGATAGGCAGGTCACTAAGATCATAGACTTTGTGAAAGGATAAGTTGAATTATATATAAAATAGGGCAAAACAAAGCACAGCATAAGAATGCTTATTTGGTTCAGATTCTGGTGAATATAATTATTCCATTGAAGTTGTTGATTTTGTCATAAAGGTTAATAAAGTATAACAGGAAGTTATAAACAGGAAGTTCAAAAGCATAAAAAGTGTTATAAAATTACAGCTAGATGGCGCTAGCTGATGGTAACATTTAGAAATGGGATTTCCAAAATGTTTGCAAATATTTAGATTGGACTAGTTTCATCTGGGTCACACTAGTGATAACAACTTATATCTAGATAGGAGCAGTTTACACAAGTGGAAAACAACTATTTTGGGGTTGGGGAAGTACAGAATAAGAGTATAAAAGGGGCGGTCTACAGCCTATTAAGAACAGTTGGGGAGAGACTGACCTAGAGAGCACAGCTAAGCAGAGCAGTCATGGTGAGCAAGACTGGCTTACTTATATATGGTACAGTGCTGATGATGGAGATGTAACTGGACAACAATAAACCTATTGCTATAACAGCCAAGCAAAGGTGTTACTTCTGATCTCTACACATCTTTATGAAGATTGTTGGACAATAGACAACAACACGAATCTGAGTATGTAAAACAAGCCTTTTTCGACATTTATAAAATCTTGTGTAACATCTACTCCATTAAGAAGAAATCCATTGCGCAGATAGAGTTTTGGAGTGGGGTTTTACACATTGTTGCAATCTCCAAGCTGTAGGAACAGGATAATCATTCCGGTTCCTTTGTTCTAGATCTTGAAATCATATGCTGCATTCCTGGTTGAATCTGCATGTTCGACAGTCGGGTTTTAATGAGCAAGTTTGACACAGGCGCGACTGGTGGCATTATGATATTCACCAGCGAGCATATTGTACTTTGGATAATTAGTTACTACTTTCCTCTTAAGGCATATGAATAAACTTTACTGACAAAATCACAATACAAACACAATATTATGTCAACACACATAAACATAAACATGATCCCAATTTGTATACATGAATAAGTTTCAAATATATCATAACGGAATGCTCCCACAGCAGGTGGGGGGTGGTGGTGTTATTTTTTATAATAATTAAATACTGCATACATAGGGGTTTAATAGTACAGTATTTATGTAAAATGTGTCTGTACCACATTGACCCCACCCCCACAAGGCAGTACGTTGGGTCTGCCAGTATTTTCCTGTTAGATCGCCTCCGGTGGCCCACGTAAATATATATCCAACATTCTTGTAGCAAGTGCTGCTGAAATTTTTATACATATTTGCTGATAAGCTGGTCCGTATTCATCTATCATGCCATAGATACAGTACAGTGTTTAGCAGCTTTCTCAAGGAAGTACATTGAACATTAAATTAACAGTGAAGGTCAAGTTGTCCAATATCAAAGTTTTCAGAAAGTTTTTCGCTATTGGGCCAGCCAGCAAACATTAAAGTATAGTGTGCAAATGGGTTTAAAAGGAAGTAAGCATTTTAAAGATAAAAATGTCTGCGGCCATAACTAGATGGTCAGATTGACAGTTATAGTAAACAAGCATTAATCAGTTGAAGCATTTGATTGTCGTTCGAAAACCACAAATATTAAATAAGATTCAACCCCACAAGAGCCTGAAACGCCAGTCACACAACACAAGAGAATCATATACCACAAACACTGTAACTCACAACTCACCTTTTGCAATTTCCAATCATTAACTGAGTTTGAGTAAAGTCTAATTTCTCTCACATAGCCCAACTCAGCTGTACGTAGTGTGTAGGTATCAGTTCTGAGGTAAAAGAAGACAATTGTGAAATGCTGGTCAACAATATTTGAGTAAAACTTCTGTAAAACATTATTTGGATTCATTGAACATACCCATTGAACTTTTAGCCTTGTCACTTGACACTCTCAACGGCATTTGATGTTAGGGGGTGGGGCTGGGGGTCATCATCTATTGACATTAATTTACTCAAAGCATGAAAAGAATATGAAAGCAAGAAAAAACAAGACCGCTTTGTGGGCAGCCCATGCTCAGCTGACCTAGGGATTCATCACACTTGTGGCTCTATGAACCTGGGATAGGATCAAGGCCACCCATGTACTGAGTAAGTCTGACCTTCATGCAAAAACACTAACATATGCAACATCAAGGTCCCACTTCAAGTAGTTCTAAATTTATAGTGAAGAGTAAAATTTATGTATGTTGCACTGTAATGCTAGAAATGAGGTTAAGGTCACTCATATACTGTCTAAACCTAACCTTCACAGAGAAACATTAACATGTGCAACATCAAGGTCCTCAAGACTCAAAACAGAGCCCAAGTTATCAAGCGAACAGTAAATTTCATGTCATTTGTCCTGTTACATTGGGAAGGAGATCAAGGTCCAAAAATCAGTGGAGCATAACCACTTGCACCAAATAGGTAGACACCTATATAAGGTACATCCGTACCAAGTTTGACACAAATCTGGCCAAAATAAATTAAGGTATAACCATTACAAGAAATTCCCATGTTAAACTTTCCGATTAAAGCTTTTTTAAAGATTTTCCAAAAACATTAGAAAAATTCAAAAATCAGTGGAGCGTGACCATTCAAACAAACTTGGTAGCGACTTATCCAATATACATTGTCACCAAGTTTGAAGTCAATCTGACTGACAGTTTCTTCAGAAGAGTCTAAGATATTATTATTATTGGAATGCCCATTCACGTGCAGAGTAATCAATGAAAAAGGTGCATTTACCGATAAGTACCTCAATTGAAAAAAATCGTCACAAATCAGGAATCCACAGCAGTACCACCTAGTGAACACCTTTGTTTGACCCTTCTACAATGGACATATCCACCAAGTTTGAGCCTTATCTGAGTGACGGTTCTGGAGAAGAAGTCACAAATAGCAGAAACACTAAAAAAATATAACAAAATTACACGGCCATCTGGTGAACAAATTAAGAACTAGTGGTCCCTAGAAGTGTTCCAGTGTGATATTATCGCAATTGGGTAAGCGGTTTCAGAGAAAAGAATGTTTTCAGATTTGTCACCAAAACAGAATAAAATAATAAAAATAAAAAATAAAATAAAAATCCAAAAATCACTGGAGCATGACCATTCGAACAAATTTGGTAGAAACCCACCAAAGGTACATCCCCATCAAGTTTGAAGTAAATCTGGCTGACGGTTTTGGCGAAGAAATCGAAAATGTGTATTGCAGACGAACAACAGACGAAGGACCATCCTATAAGCTCAGCTGACTGACAAGTCAGCTGAGCTAAAATTCAGAAAACGAAGTGAGTTCCAGGTCGACCTATATTGCAATATACACACAAAATACAGGCGTAACCCACATAACCATCCTATATAGTCCTAATGTTACTGGCACATTTACAGAATCTGTTCGACTGAGCTGTTATATTTATTTATCAATTGATTTTATTATAGATATATGCCAACTGTGTCTTTGAAACCGGAACAGAATCTAATAGCTTGCACTTTTAAGAAAACAATTTGAATGAATGTTGCAGAGAGGTTTTAAGAGAATAATTAAATGCCAGTGAACATTTTTCCTTCGTGAACTCTGAGCAAAATAAATCATCCAGAGTGTGTTTCAGCAAAAGTGTTGATTAAAATTTAATATGAAGATTTAAGGGTTAAAAAATAAACACTTCATAAACACACTTTGACAAGTTTTTCCAACTTTTATTTTTTCCCTTTAGGGAAACTGGTCGTGGACTCGGGCATTCTATACATTCCACAGGCCTTTACACAAACCAAAATTTCAAAGATGGATGTAGGTGTATTTTCTTCAGGTCGTAAATGCTCAGTGTGAGAATGTTAAATAATTAGGAGTAAAAATGTATTCTTAACATGGTAACAAAATTGTAAGTCATATATCTTTCCCTCCTATAAGAGACTGTACTAATGAATATGATTTATACTCATGAGAAAATTTGATATTCAAATTCCACGTGAAAAGACCTTTCATTCAAGTTCCAGCATGACAAGTATAAATCTAGTTTCAGAAATTATGGTCTAAGTTAACACCTTTTCTCGGTGCACTTTGCACGCAGTGCGCAAAGTTTACTAGGGCAAGCTGTTGACTCAGTCCCAAATGAAAGGAATATTTGTCTTTTTGTTCTGGTGGGTAAACTATAAATACATATATAATACATGCCCAAAGTTTGCTCTCTGGCTTGGCCAGACACAAAACCGCGCGATCGCATCATAAAGATTAAAGGTGAAATGTTGCTCATTGTAAATAAATAAACAATGATTATTAGAGTAAATACATAAACTCGATGTCGGGTTTCATGATTAAAAAAGTCCAATAACAAGTTTAATAGAAGACCAATCCTGGGCCTGTGTATTAATAGATAAAATAAAATGGTCTAGAGCAGGCTCATAGTGCACAAGGAAAAGATCAGTTGCATGCCACGGAGGTTCACTTTTTACGTTAAAGGGGGAGGCTGGGAGGGGTCAAAAGGTCTAACGTCAAATGCCGTTAAGCGTGACAAGTGACATGGCCCCTTAGTGTCTCATGTATTTTGCTATGTATCGACACAACTTAACAGCTAGACAATTTCTATTCTGGCATTATATACACTTAACTCAACATGAATTTAACAGAACACCTATCAATGGCCTGAAGAGTAAACTTGCTGCCGTGTCAGTTACCCCAATATAGCATCTCATTATTTGTACACAAGAGGTCCATGGGCTTAATGCTCTGCTGGCACCATGGCTATATTGCACCTGTTCATTTTTAAGTTTGTCAGTCCTCAAGTGGCTTCTGAGCATATAAAGCTTATGTACATTTAGTGTATAAAAAGTCCACCAGATGGCACTTATCTCTACATATAGCCATAGCGTATTTGAGCAATTCCTGTGATGGATATTGTTGCATGTGCCAAAACAACAATGAGCGAGTCCTTAACTTTATGTCCTGGGACAAAATATCAAATTCAAAAATAGGTCAAGGTCACTGATATTAGATCAAATTCTAGCTTTGGACATTGTCTGTATATCCTATAAATTAGGCAAGTCTGATGTCAGCACTTTTCAAGATATAGAATTTGGCTAATGATTTACGTCAAATAATAGGTGGCGCCATTAGTATCATTAGCAACTTAGACATTGACATCCGCCACAATCCCACCAAATTTGTTGAAGATCGGCATAATATTAAAGATGCCAGAGTGTTCACAAGATTTTTCATATTTTGACCCCTACATTGCATAATATTGCAGGTGGCGCAACCAATACCGAAATAAACCTAGATTTTTATACTCCCTATAAGTCCTCAAAGTTATATTGGGCTAACTTGAAAACTGTGGAGGGTATTGTGGTCACAAAATTTTCACATTTTGACCTACAGGTATGTTATATAATACTATAAGTGCTACCACCAACACTGATGTCGATGAAGATTGTTATACATTTTATAACCCCTAAGTGTTATATGGGCTATCTCAAAAACTGTGGGGTGCAGAGCATTCGCGACATGACCCCTATATTCAAGCTGGCCATTTGACCTTGACCTTCAAGTCGGATTACAAAATTGGTACAAAATATGCGCCTCAGATCCAGCTTTCGGCTAATAACTTTTCGAGTTGTCGACAGAAACAATAAACTTGGACAAGCGCCAAACTCCATAATTATTGAGTCACAGTGACCCCCAAAGTAGGTCACCAAGTGCAGTATTATATACAATGTATTCAAGTGCAATTTTGATCTGGAGGCTCAATTCTCTTTGCCACTGCCAAGCTACACCCTGACATTACAAAATCACTTTTTAACTTTACAGGCATGGTGACCTCACAAAAATAGGTCCAGGTCACACATAATACCCAAATTTAAAGGTGCTACAGTGTTCAGTAGATTTTCACACTTTCACCCCTATAGTACATATTGTAGGTGGCGCCACCAATATGGAAAGGAACTTAGATTTTCATACACCCTGTAAGTTTTGAAAGTTATATTGGGCTAACATCAAAGCTTTTTAAGGAATCGGGCTCACAAACCAAAGGTTTACGGACGTCTCTAGTATGTCACACTCATGTAATAACAATGATCGTGAAGTGAGTGTATAAGGTAATTGACTATAGTCACCTCTGCACCCAAGTGATGAAATAGGAGGACCACCAATGAATGATGGTTTCTGACTGTAGATAGACCAGAGAAAATCTCTAGGTGGGTTTAACTTAACTTTACGGTATACCAACTGTCGCCCTGTCACCACTTATATGTTAGCCCTACCTAAATCTATAGATTACTATAATCTATTAGTGTCTTGGAATAAGTGTTGTATTTTGTCAGTATTGTTCTATATCTATGGAAACACTTCAACGGAGTTTTATAAGGTTTTTGGTGTCACAGGTTTTTTGGCATAGTTTTTTCATCAATGTTCTTATTCTCCTTACAAATTCGGAAGGACATGAATGATGCGATAGGCTCTGCGACCTTAAGTCAGCAGAGCTTATAATGGTCTGAAAACATTCCCTGAATAGGGGCTTCTGGGTAACGTATCGAGTACATTATATGTTCTCACCAAAACTGTACACTTTAAACTTGGTGTGAATATACCTTCCTGTTAATAAAACTAGGCCACTAGCTCAAGTATCTGAATGCCCATATCCATACACTCTGAGCTAAAATTTAAGCACTGTTCATACAGCCTTTTCGTTAATGAATTAATCTTATAGTCTGTCCCTAATATTTCATTTAAGAAGTATTTTTTTCTTTTTATGAGAAATATACAATTGTTTTAAACACATTGCCATCTTTAAGAAATCATTCGATCGTTTCAGAAAGTGCATTGCCAAATTTGGCCCTCTAGGGATGTAATAACCAGGGTATTTGATCAGCAAGCTGAATGCAGTGCGACGAAAGTGAGTCGAGAAAAGTTGTTGACCAATCGCCTTAGTCTTTTCTGGATGACGAAAGAGGACTGGTGATATTTTTATAGGGAAAAGCTGCATGTCGATGCATTGTCTTTGTTGTCCTGGTCAGAACGCGCTTGCATAATAAGCCAAGTAGACATCTCAGCTGAAAACTTGGCGTCACTTTGGGCGACAGGTCATTGGGGACAAGAAGTGGCCTTTCCCCACTCAACGTGTGAAGTTACCCTGGTAAGAAGAATCAAACTTCTCTTTTTCATCACCTTTACGGGCTAATTTTAGTGAAAAGTGTAAGCAGTAGAGTCTACACTGATAATAACAAACACAAGGAAACAACTGAATAAGCCAAGATTCCATCGATAGCAGTTCTTTCCCTTATTTCAAGTTTGACCTCTGCAAATATATATGTTCAGTGAGAGAAAGTTAAAATGAGGCTGGGCTTCCCTGGGCATACGTTGCTGAGATGTCTACTCCACTTATAGCAGTGGGGTGCATTGGTGACGTCATGCAATCAATTCTTGTAGCTGTTGTCTGATATTTCATATCGTAAATTGAAATGTCAATAAATGCACAAGGCACTTTCTGCGAGTATTGATGAAACGAGACCTACTTGCATTAGTGCATCTGCTCCTGGCTCCTCTAAGTAACAAGCAAACAAAGAATTCAAACACATGCTAAGGATTTCACCGCCCATCACAGGCTGCTGGGACCTAGCAATTAAAGTATCATTTTCCGCTTCAGGCCTTTGAGAAGGGAAGAAAAGTCATGTGCACTGTACTTGTGTGCTATTCTGTTGGCCCATGCATTTGACGAGCAAACAAAAATATGGCATCATTTTTTAAAAGTAAACATTATTCGTGACCTGGCAGGGACGTACGACACTTGAACTGTGGCTGGTGGTGCAGGTTACCAGATGAGGTGACAACTCTAGTTTACTCGTACAATCGTCCCGTAACCCAGTCAACGCGTACCACAGTTATTTCGAGCTTCTGTTGTCTTGTAACCCAGTCAACTCGCAACCAATTCAAGGCAGAGAATCGACGAACATTTACTTGATTCGGGACCTTTTTTTCATGCAGGGAACAATGTTCTGTTGATATACGCCAGGTGACAGCAACATTTCCTGCTTGATATTGATCCTACTAGGCCAATGCACTAGAAGTTACTTGTAATTACATGTTATTATACCATTATTTACGTGGTCAAAATAGAGGTTCTGGTTTTCTGATAAAATAATCGGCTCTGTATATGCAAAAATATTGGGAGCCTGAAAGATGCATACTTTAGTAGACAAAAACGCAATGTTTAAGATTTCACTGCTGCAACGTGACATTTCCTTTGTAGAAAACAGTTATCACCACCAAAATATACTCCTATTTTTAAAAAGGACTAAGACTTTAGCATGAGTTATAGCATTTTCTGAACATGCTTCCTCCATTTTAACCAGTTTAAGAACGTTTTTAAACAATACAATGATTGGAAACCAATTCATTCTGAGCAATTATATGCTTTAGTTTAAGAAATTTTACTTGTAACATTTGCATGTAGATTCAAGACAATAGATCTGCATGGAAATTCACAAACATCATGTCCTATACACTGAAAAAAAACTGATAATAAAAAAATTCTTTCATATTTTGTTAGTAAATGACTATCGTAACCCTGAGCCACTGTTTGCTTTCCCTAATTTGGACTATGGCCACAAAGTGTGTCCAATAGTTTCCATATCGTGTTTTTTTTTTTTTGGTCATATATAGCAATGCAAAGTCTAGACATCGTTGTTGTAGTAAGACCTGATGATAAACCCATGTTATATTCAAAGTTTGACAGAAACAAAAGCCCATATAAAATAAATACGGTGTTTTTATTCTAACCTTTTGAATGCCATCTGTTTGAGGAAAATCGACTCCTAACCTTCCTAGCATCTCCCTTTGAAAAGGAGGGAAAGTACACAGTCGCTTTCATTGTCACATATTCAACAATTTAGACAGAATGATTGTCTATCTTTGTAATAACCCAGAGTTCATGACCATAGCAATGTTGAAATACACTGAAAAATGTATGCTATAGTACCATTAGAAAAGTCACGATTTCAAAAAACAATTAGTAAACATTTGCCTCATTACAGTATCCCTCTGATTTTAATAAAGTTTGATAGCGACATCCTGCTACTGCTGTTGGAAATTGTTTCATTTTGAAATCATAAAGTAGTCATGTGAGCTACTGCACCGAATCTTGCAGTGGATGCGCGCGCAGCGGACACAAGCAGGGACAGCAGTTTAACAGCAAAAATGCCGGTGGCTAACATTTTCCTCTACCAGAAAGTCCGTTTTGTTCCCAGCCAACTGTGCATCTTACTTGTGTAGCGGAACCTATTAACTCTATTCAAGAGTCTGAATTTTATGGTTGATGTAAAAGAAATCCTGTTTTATTCTTTGACCCTTCAAATAATGGTATATTTTACTTAAACCTCTCTTGGAGTACTCCCTATACACACTTTGATGTTGCCCCCAAAAAACTGAATAATCGGTTTTCTTCATAAAAAAAATAGACGAAATTTATTTTCTCTTTATTGGAAGGAAACGCAAAAGCTGTACTGTGCTCGTTCCCTGTCATTCCCTTGTCTGTTCAAGCGTTGTTTTTTCGATGATCCGCGGGTTCCCACAATCACCAGATGTATTGTAGCACTTGTGCCCGCATTGAATTCGTCAGCAGTGTATGTAACAACCTTGTACATGTCTGTTATGCCTGAAAATCAGCCATAAAAAATCATCACAGTAGTAATACATTATTGAAAATCATTCATTTTGACGAAAAACAAATATCACTTTCCATAGACTCTCTGACAGAAGTCATGGGAACTAGGATACATGAATGAATAATATGCCTGCATCCATGATACCATGTCATGGGAACTTTGATCATACATGTATGAATAATGAGCCTCTATTCATGATAACATGTCATGGGAACTATGATACATGTATGAATAATGAGCCTATATTCATGATAACATGCCATGGAAACTGTGGTACGTGTATTCATGAATAATAGCCTGCATTCATGATAACATGTTCCTTGTACTGCTCAAACTGCTGTGCAGGGATAATGGCCAGATTTACATGTAGACGGTAAAAGTACTGTGCCTTTATGGTGACGCACAGAAACAAATCCAAGGAACTGACTTTTGGATAGTAATGGCCTTAGAATGAGGTCAATTAATGTGTTTAAGGTCATGACATTACGAAGATACTGTTCTTGACCTCAGGTGACGGGAAATTCAAGTAAATCAGCGCCAGCAATTGGACCTCCCTCACTTCCCAGCTGGCAAGGACCTTTTCGACAAATCTTTCTTTCCCTCAACCGTCAGATCAGGGAATCAACTACCTCTCCAAATACGGAATTCAGACTCTACCCATAAGTTTAAAGCGGGCATATTCCGACCGGTAATCAGGGACATAAAGTTTGATAAATTGTACAACTTCGGCATTAAATTTTTAGCTATCCAGCATACACACTGGGTGCCAGCCAATTGAACTCCCACCTTTTCAAGATTGGCACAAAAAATACCCCCAAAATCTCCGTGTGGCTAACATTATGAAGGTTCTTGGCGTAACCTCTTTTTTTGCCCTAATTACATGGCTCCTCGACCAAACCTTCATTCTGTTATTTCACAGTATGCCCCTTTCACATTCTCACGGAAAATGTCCAGATATTTCATCTATACATAATTACATCTCTGTAACTAATCGTGTCAAATCAGGTGTTGGTTGATCGCTAATCGTCTGTACAGATATTCATATTACTTTAGTGTCTATATACCGTACAAGTAACTTACCAAATTCAGCAACATATGTAAACATATACAATTAATACTATCGTCATAGTGAACAATATACCTGCCCCCTGTCTGTCTTGTTGGTGCTTTTGTCTTCTCTTTGGTTTTGTGCATCTCGTGCTGTCCGGTGATACTTGTCCTGTTCTTCAAGAGGGATTTATATAGGGCCTTTCCAAGTTGCATGTAATTATTGCTTTTGTACCATCTTTGAAAATTTTACAACTAAATCATGTTTAAACCAATATGTACCCTAATAAGAAAGGCTGTAACTGCTTCTTCTAGTAACTACGTGTCGGCTAAGTTGCTGCTATATAGCGAAAGTACAGGCGAATTAATTCAGCTGCAAAATCACGGAGGAGGTAAATGTCTCTTGAAACGGCTACATAGTCACAACATGTAGCAGCTTCAGCAAAAATAGTTCATGTGTAGGTGTAGCAGCTATGTAGAGGCCACATGTATGGAGAGGCTCCATAGCAGCTCATGCATAGCTCACTGAGACTGTTCCCTAGATGCACGTTGTACATCTTAGGGTGACATATCTATTCCGATATTGCTATATCGTAAATAGAATTCCATTGAAACTCTTGTCTGCATGAGTCCTTGAGACTGCATGTTCAGGGCAATATCTATTTTGTGTCTGCACCTTTCGCTATTCCATGTGCATGGACATGATAAACATTGAAATCTCTGTGTATACGTATTGTAAACTAGAGGATTTCGTGAACATTTCGTGTTCAGCTGACCTCACCTTGTCCCACAAAAGCAAGGTTGCAATTGAGTACACCTGTCTTGAGCTTTAGCTGAGCGCATATGGTCTTTAGAACTATTTCTAAGACGGACAGCTGAGCCTCCTAAAAACTCAGTCTGACTAGCAAGTCGGCTGAGCTAAAAATTGCAGCGCCACCTGGTGAGCAATTAAGAACTTGGAGTCCCTAGGATAGTTCCTGTTTAATATCAAAGCAATTGCATGAGCGGTTTCAGATAAGAACACTTTTTTAAGATTTGCCCCCGAAAAGAACAAAAGAAAAATTGATAAAAAATCTAAAATTCACTGAAGCGTCACCATTTGAACACTCTTGGTAGAGACCCACCAAACGTATATTGCCATCTCGTTTGAAGTCAATCTGGTTGATGGTTTCAGAGAAAAAGTCGAAAATGTGAATCAACATTAGAGTCCCCACTGAGTTACATGTACAGTAATGAATATGAAAGGTGCATTTACCGATAAGTGCCCGAATTGAAAAACTCGTAAAAAATCAGGTATCCACAGTAGTGTCACACAGTGAACAACTTTGTTTGACCCTTTCGCAAAGAACCTATCCACCAAGTTTCAGTTTGGTCTGGGTGATGGTTCTGGAGCAGAAGTCGAAAATAGCGAACAGGATAATCCATTGAAAGCCACATAATTATGTCCCAAGCAACATCTATAATTATTCTCTGTAAGAGCTCAGTCTCACGGCCTACTGCACTAGTGGTTTTAGGCCCCACACTTTCCCATCTTATATGGCACGAATGATTGACTGCACAGATGAATACACAATAATCGTATAGATGTTCCAGGTTCACCCTCTCTACCCACCCATCCACCCACCCCACCCCGGGGTATTTTAGCACGAATCAATGCTTGACTGATTGAAAGTTACAAACCCCTGTGAATGCAACTAAAGCCTATTGGTCTGCATGAAAATGTGTTTCCAAACGTAAAATTCGACAAAAACACCCCATGCTTGACACCTATTATTGACAGAGCACATCTACACAAAATACATATTTTCCCAACTTTTACTGTATAAAGATTGTGACCATTATGTTTCTTTTATAATGAGAATGAAAAGATAATTGTACATACCAGTGCTTATGATCGTCGCGATGAGAGCAACAGTGCAGACCACTCTATAGGATGACATTCTAATTGTCTATGCACCACTCTGACTTGTACCTTTGCGATTCAGGAATACTTAATTTTATTGTTGCAAGGGTTGTCTCCACTTTGCTCATTAATGCATGCTCCTCATCCACGTGATGACTTACACACACTGGGCCTGGGATAATGTGAACCTTGTTGACCATACATTACATATTGTGTCTAGAGACAAGGGGTGATATGAATTTTATTGATCACCATCCAGCGTTTCCATTTCTACAAATGTTTATTCGCCACGTGTTGTTGCTTAATGCAAATACACAACAATTTGAAACAGGAGAAAGCACCAAAAGCAAACAAACAAGAGGGCTGTGAACAGCCCGTGCTCAGCTGACCTCTGTTGGTTCACAAAGTCTCAGATAAACTACAAATTTTACTGGAACATGAGAAATTGAAGCATATTTAAGGAGAACTTTAAAAAGAACAGTGCTACTTGGTAGAGAAAATAAATTATATTGAGCATAAGAATGCCCCTTGACTTACATAGTAATCAATAGGAAAGGTACATTTACCGTTCATTACCTGAATTGAAAAAAAAATCGTTAAAAATCAGAAATCCACAGTTGTACCCTCTAGTGAACAATTTTTGTTTTATCCTTTTACAAGGAACATATGCATCAAGTTTCAGCTTAACCTGAGTGACAGTTGTGGAGAAGGAGTCGAAAAAAGCGAAAACACACAAAATCTTTTCAAAAATAAAAAGAAATTGCAGCACCATGTACTGGACTAAGTTTAATCAACCTTGTGAAACATTTGTTGAGTTATCATGCAGAAATGGATTTCATGTACTTTATGTGACCCTGTCCTTGAGAAAATGAGGTCAATGTCACCCATTTGCAACCTTATAGGCAAGAGCCTACACAAATGCATAATTATACTCTGAATGATTGTGATCAGCTCTCATCAAATCTTTCTCAAGTTATTCCAGACACACAGAGAGATTTCCAGAAATTAAACTTTTCACTTTGAGAATCAGTTCATAGTCATCTACATTCACAATTATAGCCTGACTTAGATGCATAACCTCACCAAAGTTTGATCAACTTTCTTCAATGCATCTTCACTTGACCCAAATTTCTCACATACCTAATTATTGATACAGGCTTTTACCAGTGTAGGACAAAAACTTGTAATCAACAAGTCGAGGACAAGGTTTTCAGGTAGTCTGCTTGGTTAACACTTTTGAAATCCATAGGGACACGATATAAACACCATCCACTAAAATTGCATTTGAGGGGCTATTCTCAATAGTTAAACTATAGTAGTCACGTGAGTACCATGGAATTCCATTCATAATAAACTGTAATTACCAGACGACATTGTTCACAAAAAACGAAATGGCATGGTGCTGTGGTTAATAGTGACAGTGAAAATTAATATCCACTGAGCAACACCCTGGCGAGAACATTTCTCACATCCTCGCTGGCCAAATATCCTTGTGACAGTCCGCTCCTCACCAGTGCCACCTTCTCATCCTACTGCTTGCCCGGCAGAAGTGTGGCATCCTGCTGACTGCCATTGACATAAGCAGTACCAGTAAGCCTAGATCTTCTAAGGCCATCGATAGGCCATCATTGACACCATTTCCCCAGGTTCAGTTGAGCGTTCTACCAACAAACACAGGAAATGGCCCGTTTCCTGATTGCATCATCACAAATGTCTACATTAATAATTTCAATAATCATTCAGTTCCTCTGCGCCAACGTATGTGTAAACCCATCACTGAGTCGGACAGTGACACTGCTAAGTGACAGACAGTAGATTGTAAACAATCATGTGCTTTGTAGCTAGACAAAGTTCCATACTAATTTCAGGACCACAGCTTCTGTCTCCAGAGCATCTCCTGTTTCACTTGTTGTATGGATGACTTAACAGTGACAAACCGCCAACTTTTGAACTTGTTTCATGTTTTGCACACTTGCATGAACTATATTTATTAAAAAGAATGTTGCATGGCTTGCATTTGGGATCGCAATGGTGACACTCGTTGGTGCATTTGTCCATTTTCGCTCACACAAGGTTAGAACTGAAAAATATCCCAACTCGTGTCTCCAATGTGATCCCGAATACTTCACCATGCCACATTCTATTATTCTTTGGTTTAGAAGCATGGAGACTGAGCCAAGTGTCCAATATCAAAAGCAGGTTGCCATAAAGGCTTTTAAATTATCTGAACTGCCCTAGTCTGTGTCTCAATACAAAAAATTCCAGTTTTCAAATGGCACAAACTTCCTCTGGCAAGCTTCACAAGTGGTAGTCGACATCAGTGTGTGTGGATTTTTCTAATAAGGCTGGCCACAAGTGCAGTCCATCCTGTCTGGTGGCTGGTTTGGTAAGAGTGACAGAAACAAAATCTCATGAGCCTATTGTCAGTAAAACCTTGAAAAAATATTGTCCAAGCATTTTTTTTTAAATTTATAATTATCAAGGTAACAGTCTTAACTGGACTTAATCACACGATAAACCTGAAAGTAGCATGTGTCTGTGTAAAAATGTCTTATCTTGATCTTTTCCATTGTCAAAAGCATTTCTTCGTGTGGGTTAGACCCTCATTGTGCAAGCCTCGACAAGGAAAGTTGTTGATCTGGGTTATCTTGACTTGATTGTACTCTTTCATAATGTTCCCTACCAATGATAAATTTAAACAACTGAAATTGATTGAGACAAATAGTGGCTTGCATCTCTGACCTCTGTTACAAAAATGTTGCGGCAGTCCGTGATTAAAATACCTGTCACTCACAAAACAGAAGTATGTGCCAGTGATGGCGACTTACATTTCTGTGGCAAACTCTAGTGATGAAAAATAGCTTTAATCTACCAAAAGCACAGAAACAGTTGGCATTTTCTGCCAAATTATCAGACATATTTGGTTAGCATGTAATAGCATTGAGGTACCCACCTGGCTCCATGGCCCTGGCCTGTGTCTCCATTAAAGTACTCATAGAAGAGAACCAAGTCCTTCCAGTGTGCATCTTCTTCATAAAGCCTGCTTCCACCTGTTAACAAAAACAAAGTGGAACCATAAATATCCTTTAATATTTTATCCATAGATGTTATTGTTATTCCACAATGCAGTGGGTTGAATAGGGCATGTCAGATACACTATCCTGCATAGTGGCTGCACCTGTTTCCTATGTCACATGACATTTTCCCCAATGAAAGTAGGTTGTTTATCCCCTAGGTGTCTCCACCTGTAAGAGGTGAGTACCAAGGAGAGGTCATCTGGAATGATGCCTACATGTATAGAAGGCGAGTTCCATGGTGCAAAAAGCTCAAAAATTTATACAAAGCACTCTTTTTCTCAACAAAGCAATCTGTGTCTTGTAAGGCCAACCCTTGGTATTATCAAATTGTAATCTTCCAAAACAGATGGCAATTTATGAATAGTAAACACAATATATAAATTACTAATCAAAGTCACCACAAAAGATGGTCATCCAGGTGGTGGTCTCTTGTAGGAGTGGTCTGACAAGACATGGACTAGTACAATATGAGATATTATGGAAATCAGATAAAATCCCTGAAAGTGGCATCATTAAATTTGACTGCTGTCAAACAAACATTCAAGTTTTACACTAAACACATTGAGTTTGTAGTACGTAAGTATGAACATGACATTGTCCAATAGTGTGCCTACAATGTACATCATAAATGATCCTAAAATTATAAAAAGAGAATATTTTTTGGTATCAAAATTCTACAGGAATCTAGACAAAACTTTCAAAGTGGCATATATAAATTAGCTGCAGCAACTTTTAACATGCCATTCTACACCCCTCTCATGAGCTCACTCCACTATACCCAAGACCATTCAATGAACTATGACAGTAAAACAAACTTACCATGCACTGGTCTGTGTCCCTTATTATCGCTGAGAAAGATGGAGACAATCCGTTTGGCTATAGATAGAGCAACGTCTTTTATGCTGGCCTCATGTCTCGATCCTGTGGGAAACACGACACGTACATTGCTGCCATATGCTGTCCCATAGGTCTCTAAGGACTGGATAAGTAGATAGTTCACTGCGTACAACAGAACACAGCATTACAGCAGTTATCATATCAATTGTATTTGTGTCTTTTTGTTGTGAACCACTTCCTAGTAGTCATTACCCTATTCCGCAGTCCGAACTCTTTACTCTCCATAAGCTAACCTGCCACTGTCTAACCTATATACATATGGAAGTACTATTATCCACATTGCACAAGTTTTTCTGTAGAATTATGACATAGGCTGTATTAGCCCAAATAAATTGAAGGATCTTCAGCAGGTAACTACTCAGAACATGTTTCATAGCCTATACCTGTACATGTCTCTTTGAGTAGCAGATCCTTGTCAAAGCTAATATTCAGCAAAGACAACCCACAAAATAATAAATATGAAAGTGGCAAATGATGAATTAGCTAAATATATGAAGTGAACTTTATGCAAACACATCAACCAAAATGACACATGTAGTATTTTTGCAAAATTTACAGTTTTCATGTTAATCACCAAGGTGGAAGCATTTACCAATTTAACCAATACTATACATGTATGTGGATAGGGCTGTTAGCAAAGACCAGTTATAAACTGCAATTCACAGCTCTAGAACATTTAAGTGTGCAGATATACATATTTTATGTTCGGAACAAGTGGGACTCAAATCTACAACCTTTGGCACCAGTTGCCTAGCTGAAATGGGAAACGCACATATCCACTCGACCAAATCCCCATTCCAAAAAGAATGGTTCAATGGAGGTAGTTATGTGCGAGTACCATATCAACACAGTAAGGCAGTATATTCACTGAGTCGGCATTTATTTCCAGAATTGGGTACTTAAATCTACCAGCATATATATTTCTAACAAAATCAGTAAAGTGATCGGGATATTGAAAAAAGTAAAAAAAAGTGTTGGTACTTATATTTTAAGGAATTTATACTTTGCTTTAATCTATCCATATTTTACATATGGCAATATCACCTGGGCAGCAAATTATAAATCAAATCTGGATTGTTTAATTAAATTACAGAAAAAGATTATACGCATTATGTCAAATTCAGGCTTTAATGATCACACAGAACCAATTTTCCGAGAGTTATATATTATGAAATTTGAATTTCTAAACAAATTCCTAACTGGGCTCTTTATGTTTAAAATAATGAATAATCTTTTACCGGCATTTTGTCAAGATCTGTTTATTGTTAACCAAGATATTCATCACTATGACACTAGACAGAAACATAACTTACATATATTTCGTTATCGGGTTAACACCTCTTTATTTTCTATTAAGATTAATGGACCAAAAATTTGGAATGAACTCCCAATATCTCTACGAACATTGTCATCCCTTTATGCCTTTAAAAGTAAACTCAAGAAGTTGTATATGGAACATATTTAGATGATGCTTTCTGTTGTTATATTGTAATGTTAGCAAGAATCTCTTTATTATTTCTTTACTTACACATGTATCTCTTATTAGTTTGCTTATGAAGCAAGAAGTTTATCATTTATATTTATAACTTTCATTTGTGTACCTTATGCTCCATGGCTAAGGGTATATAAGCCTGTAAGGGTTTCAGCCCTCAATTTATGCCTTGTATGATTTGTATCGTAATTTTTTTAAATAAAAAAACTTCAAACTTCAAAAAAAAAAACTTCAGCATTAAGGAAATGCCCAAAATATATATTTTATGTTCGGAACGAGCGGGACTTGAACCTGCAACCTTTGGCACCAGTCGCCTAGCTGAAATGGGAAATATATTTCAATGTAGAACTGCCTAAGTACCATTGTCAGACCCAGGCCTGGCAAAGGCCCACACTCCCTCTCAACTTCTTTTTTCAACATTGAAGCAAATTCATGATTTTTCAGTGCAACTTGCTGTAAATTGCATTATTTTCAGATGTGTAAATTTTAACAGTTTCTGTATTGTTGACATTTTACTGTCATTTTAATTTCACTATTTTGGACATGCATGTAATTTCTATTCAAACAATGTTAAAATGCTATATCAGTGTGTTTTTATTTTCACGTTTTCATGCCGTCAGCGAAATACATAAAAATAAGAATAAAGTAAAATTAAAGCAATTTACAATATTCTGCTACAATTGTCGTGTATATGGACCTTGGACATTAATTACACACAGTGACACATTGACCTTAAAGCTTTTCACTAGCAACTGTATATAAATGTACTCACTACAGACCCATACAGGACCTCTCCAGTTACTGTTGCCACCAAACATGACAGATTCTGAATCCCCAGGATTATAATCCACTGTGTATTTAATGTCATTGAGGGTAATACTGAAGGGCTTTTTCTCATGAATCTGCAACATTACATGAAATGAAAGATGAGCTTCTTGAGATACAAGCATATTAAGCACATGTAGAGTACAGAGTTAGACTGTACTTTTATAATACCATGTTATCATGGTATTACCACTCCCAGAGGCCAGCAGTAGGCAAAACTTCCATCTGCCCTATGTACTGGTAATTAGCATGCTCTTGTGACATGGTTGTACCTTCACCAAGTGGCTGCCCTTTCTGCCATACAAATGGCCACATACACCAGATGACCCGTCCCTGTAGCTAAAGTAACAAGGAAATTATCGTTAAGGCCAGAGAGAGCATGTAGCCATTATCCACAGCCCCTGGGTGCACACATACATGTACATTTACATGCAGTATACTTACACCATCCCTTTAGTGAGTCAACAATGTAGATGCTGTCAATAGCTTATAATTACACAAATACTAGTACCAAAATGCTGAAGTTTTTTGGTGATATACCTTTAAGCAGATCATTGCTATTAAATGAAAACCAAAAAAAATCCGGCAAAATTTGACACAAGTTTTTGTATTTTGGTGATATTTGATCCATTTTGCATCTGATGATACCTCTCAAGCAAACCAAGCTCTTGTGCCTCCCACTCCACTGCACTGGAGTAGAACATACAGTGCATCTCTCACATCATGGACCATCCAAACTGGCACAGTTTTGCACATGCTTGAGCACTGCCCCACACATCTCGCATGCCGCCAGCGAGAGATGCTCGCTACCGGCATGCTCAAACGTGCATGCATGCCTTTTAAGCATGCGTTTTAGAGCTCATTTTTTCTCGCATGTGGCGACTGGAGTGCTACAAAAATGCATTGAGCCTATCGCACAATGCTCAATGCCTGTCTGGCAAGCTTGAATCAACTTTTCAAACCGTGAGCGCAATGCTAGCATTGCCTGTCAGTCATTCTGTTATGAGGAGAACCAGTACGACATGTTGTTGCTTTAAACCAATCATAATTGACATGTTGACCTCAACCTACAAAAAGCATCATGGAGGAACATGAGGGAAATGGCAGTGTCAGGGCCACAACAGACAATGGTTTCTATTCCTCCCCTGCTCCAGCCAAGGCCTCGTCTTAACCGTTTTATGTGTGATATGGCAAGCGACAAACCAACCAAATCATGAGAAAATTTTTGTATGAGCTGTTCTCTCCTGAGTAAAAGTCATAAGAACATCGATCAATTTCAGATGCTGATCTGTTGCTTTCTGCCGTACCCGGCAACAAGTTGTTACACTGTCTGGCAGAAATTCTTCCTGTTTCTTGGTGATTTTTTACCACCCTTTTTAATGTAGTTAGTGGAATGGTAACATGATGCAATTGAATCAGCATCTTTCCGATTTGACTAAAACTGAGTCCTTCCTGCTTTTCCCAAAAAATTTTCCATTTGATGCCCTCACTGACACCCACAATCTTGCTTTGGCGATAAACCAGACAAGCTCTTTTTCTGTTTGTACGCCAGTGTGCTCTGTGGGCTAGCAATTTGGTCAATTTGGCAAGAGCTGTACTGTACATGGAACCTCCGGCTATTTTCCTGATCCTCATTAAAGAAATAAAGTCTAATTATAATTATACCTGGAACCTGCGTGTTGTCTCTTCAGCGCATGATGCCCTGTTGCTTAATCTGCCACAAAGCAACATGTTGGTGTCCACAAACAGCTAATAAAGGTCACAGAAATGAATTGCTTACCTTAGAGAGAGCTCTTATGCCATAAGGAGATAAGAACTGCTGGTCATCCAGCATGTAGGGTAGCATCCTGCGTAGTTTTGTCAGGCTCACCAGAGACAATAAGTAACAGTCCTTTTGCTTGGTCTGCAAACAATAGTAAACTGTACTCACTGACCCCTTCACTGCTCATATCACCTAACAGCTAGTGCCTGTAGGTAAATTGGCACTTGCTTTTACATCCTTACTTAAATTTGATGCTTAAAAAAAAAAAATTAGCTTGTAATTGTATACAAGACCTTTTATAATGGTACACTCCAGGAAGACATTTGTATTAATTAAGAATTCAATTGTTAGCTTATGTGGTGTACACATTTCAGGCAAATAAAGTAAGACCATATCAATTTTGCATTAATAGACTAAAACTTTCAGAAAGCTCAATTTCCTATAATCTTGAGCTCACGAGGATCAGTCTAGTGTGGCAGAAGAATCCAGCATTGGTTTTTGCTGGCTATTTCCTTTTCACTGTCAAATGCTATGAGTGGGTGACAGAGAGGACTACACTCGACCTATAGACCTCAATGGCAAGTTTCCTTTAGTCCCTATGAGCAAAATATTTGCCCAATGGCTTTGTGTGAATGTTGTTACCAATGTGCTAATGATAATGCTTATGCAATCTGTATCTGTGCTAGCTTTGTCCCACATAGTATTTCAGCATACGTTGCAACTAAAACGGTCTGCCAATTGGAGCTTTCATAGCATTCTCCTCTAGGTTGCTAGTAAAACAGTCAACCAATTGGAGCTTTCACAGCATTCTCCTCTTGCAACTGAGCAAATTCCACTCCATGAGTGTACTTGTGACCCTCGCTGGGGGAGTTGAATCAATTTGTCTCAGAATGAGCCTAAAAGGGTCAAGTTGAATGTGCTTACAATTACTCCTGGTGTTGTTTGGTGGATCTGCTTCTCCACTTGCAGCAGTCTGTCTTTAAACAGTGGCACAGCCTGTAGTCTGGACGTACTTAGTGCTGTGGTGGCAAACAAGGGTACCAAGCCAACCATTGAGTGTATCCCAAGCACATGCTCTTGGTCCCTGTCTTTACAGATCACATGATCAAAGTAGAACCCAGCTGTCTCCTCCCATAAGCCTGAAAGAGCATGGATACACTATCACCATGACACAATATCACCCTGGATACAGAATCACTATGGTTTCAGAATGACTATAGAAACATTATCACCATGGAGTCTTCTAATTGATCTTACATCATGAATGCAGTTTGTCAGCAGAGGTGGTCTTAATACTAACAACAACCGCAGGTATCACTTCTTATGTTACTCTGTTTCAATTAGGTCAATTTTCCTGCACTGCTTTCTTCGTTTGTGTGTGTTTTTACACCATTCCCCTACAATGCACATTCAGTAGTTCAGCTGAGTCACAATTTTCAAAGTTGGATATCAAATCACACAAATATTTGCATTTACCAAATTCTCCATTCAAATCAGCTGCTATTGAGGTGAAGTGATCCAAGTAATATATGGCCTTCTCCTCCTCCCCCAGAGCTATCGCCATATCCAGCATAGAGAGGGCAAGGACAGCCACCCAGCCAGTGCCATCAGCCTGCACACACGCCACATGTATGTATTCAATTGAACCATCTTGGGGATTATTTCAGGGTAATTTGAAATGCAAAGTCAATAACCATTATGCTTCTCTTTCATTTGGAAATATGCCAGGTATCTTGATGTCATATATGAGCAACACAAAAAATAAAACAAAAGAAAGGCAGAAATGTTATTACTGCTCATATGATGTGAGAATCATGCTATTTAACTCATACTGTACTTCTATGTATTGTGCCTCTTTGTGGACTTAGTATCGGAAGAATTCTATTTCAAAGTTGCGTGCCAGTTACAATAATACCTTTACAAGATTTCTACATTATGCTCCAGCATGATTATAGTGCCAGTCAAATGTTGGTCTCCAACAGAACAAATACTTTTGACACCTTGTGGAGGAAACAAGCATTCAGTCTGAGACACCGTATACAGAACAGCAAGAATACTTTAATTCAATGTGCATTATACTCTGACATATTCTATCAGTCTTCTGCAAAAAGACACTGGAGAAACTTGTTATATTTGCATACAGGCTAATTATATTTAGATTTCTTGTTTCATGCAAGATTTTCTTTAGTATATTGTAAACCTGAGGTTCCTTGTCTGGTAGTTTCCACAAGATATATGTAATTACCCTTGGTTGTGCGCTAGGCATTATGTGCCTTCCCTTTATTTTTGTTTTGCTTTCTTTCTCTTTCACTAATTCTTACTATGGACCAACATGTATATGACTTGTACTGATGAGTCTGAAATAAAGCAATATATAAATATACTTTCAGTTCCCTCAAAATTTGTGTTGATGGGTCAGTATTTTAATATTAGAGTGTTCCCGCGGTAATATTAGAGCAAGACCAAAGATTCTGCAATTTTAATCTCTGGCAAAGGACAGGTAACTTTACAAAAGTTCAACACATTTTCAATTATTTCTCCTTGTTTGAGAGATTTGTAATTGTTCAGTTTTCAGTGACTGCTCTTTCTGCCTGTGACTGACCTGTTTGATAACTGCTCCATGTGGCATATTGGACCGATCCACACAAGAAATGTTATCCATGCCCAGAAATCCACCAGAATATATGTGCATGCCTGACACTGATTTTTCACTGACCCACCTGAAACAAGTTCCCACAAACTAGATCACTCCTGTGTATACAGGTACTTGTATATTCACATTCTAAAGCAAATCAAAAATTCTGAAGCAAATCATTTTTGTTTGCTCCTTGTTTTTACAAGTAAATATTAAACATTTAAAACTTTTATTCTTCACTGAATGATCAAGCAAAACTGATTCACAGGGCTAGGAATTATAAAATAATTGAAAAGCAGAAACCAATAAGCACTCGAAATACACAGGTCCATTTTGGATAAGTATATCACACATCCTGAAAATGTCTGCAGAGTTCATTTCCAAATGTTCAACCTCAAATCTTTGGTACCCATTTTTGATAAATTGTTAATTCACTGACCATTCAAAATTTTTTTGTAATCCTTGAAAGCATAGTTTGAGAAAAGTTTGGTCATTCTGGCCGGAGTTGTTATAAACTTGCATGCAGGCCCATGCATGAACTGGTGGATTGACATCACTAAAGTTGTACTCATAGGCTGGCAACTGCAATAATAAACACACCATGTTCACAATGCTAACCTTTTCTGTGTATAAATATATATACACAGAGTTCATTCAGCTCTGTTTAGCAAATCAAAACCACTCACTAGCTGACTTTCAGCATTTTATATTATTTATTTCTCTCCCTCTCTTTCCTCATTACAGTCTTGCTTCACACATATACATTGTTATTTAAGTAACTTTTCATTTTTAAATGATGGCATGCATATTTGAAAGTTACTTTTTACATTGAAGGGTCACTCCACTAGTTCTGAATTCAACTTTCTCCTTTTCCTAACTTGTACCTTCCCACACACTAAAAATTTGTAAATCAATTGGTCTTGATGAGACATTTATTGCTCAGCAGCTTTGGTTCAAGGACTGAAAGTTAACTCTGAATATTTAGTGTATAGCAAAGCAGCCTCAGGCTCCACGGAATAACAGTGAGTTACTCAGGTACTGCTGGCATCAGTCTGACAGCCATGTCACAGCCATCAGACTTCTTTAGACCAAAAAACAGAGACAGTGAGAGACAGACAGACAAAGAGAGACAGATACACAGACAGGCAGACAGACAAAGAGACAGACACAGACAAACAGACAGACAGTAAAAGAAAGAGACAGAGAAATTTGTTTCATTTTGGTCCGTTTTTATGCAATTTAGGTTTTATTTTGGTCCTATTCTGAAAAATGTTAAAACACAAAATACAAAAAATACCAGCCCTCAAAATATTGTTGAAAATTTATCTGAGAAACTTATTATTTGCATGACCTTTATACCATTTCAATTAATAGTAAGCCACAAGATAGCCTTTCATAGAAGGTGAAAATGAAAAGAATTTTATGATACTTTTAACATTCAAAACACGATACTGTACTTCATTAAATGATCTTTATACTCATTAGGTGAAGGCAGTAATTTTGAAAGTTTGCCAAATTATCATGCAAGGGACATGTAACATGGCACTGCAGTAACATAGTATTGTAATTGTTTCCACTGTACCTGCCCATTTGCCTTCATGTACCTCTCTGTGAGAAAGAGCAGGAGCTGTGACTTGGCAAAGTCTGGGTCCACGTCGGCCATGGGCACCATGTGGAAGGCTAAGTCCCACACTGCAAACTGCACAGCAACAACACCAGTTAAACAGTAGTTTGTAAGCCACACAGAAATACATTTTTTGGCTTTACCCTGTGCTAGGCTGATCGGCCTCTGGTCTCGCTTGGTCTTTTTCGAATACATATTTCATATTTTAACAATTAAGAAAGCTATAACTTTTCAAAAATGGATGGTACTGTTAATCCTTTTTTTGAAATGCAAAGCATAATGGAAGTATCAAAATTGTGACACAAACTTAAATTGTGTAACACATTTTGTGCCCTCTAGTTCAATAGCTCGTAATATATTACCCAGGGGAATTCCCACTTGTCTGGCATGGAGATGATGTCATGACTCTTCATGTGTTCCCAGCTCCTGTTACAGGCATGACGGGCTACAGATTGAGTAACACACACAAATTTACATCATATGGTACCTGCCAATGTCTTGTCATGAAGCCTGATAAACTGTCATAACAAAATCATAAGTCTGGTCTAACATTTCAATTTATTTCAACGTGTTTTTTAGTTCAAATATTCTGTAATATACTGGTTTATAAATATTTCTTATCTGACAATTAAGTCCATCATCCATTACATAACTACATACAGTGTAATGCAGCAAGTGTAAAATTTGTGGAAATACCTATAATTATCGTCTGTTGAGGACTAAGTCTTGCATTTTAGGTTAATTGGAGTTTCAACAAATTGCTTGACAAGTACAGCACATGATAAGGATATTTAATATAATTAAATTCCTTGCAGCTTCTACTATCACCTGCACAAACACAAGCAGTGCTGACAAGGTGCAGTCATGTAGTAACATCTACTCCCCCATGCTGCCAGCAAACAGTGCCATCATATTATGGATCGTCTTCAAAAGACATTCAGTCACTCATAAGCAGTAATTTTTAAAACAGCTACCATTTTATTATGTATAAATCACAGGTCTTGACCATGTCTTAAACAAGCAGTCCATATACATTTAATTGTTGCATAATTATTACATGTATAATGATACATCGATTTTTGCCTCAAAGTACAAAATATAAATAATGTATTACCTGATTTATTGGACTTCAGAGCCAGCCAGTCCAATACATTGTAATAATAGAATTGTTTTCCCCAGAGAAGGCCTGCACAGGCCTGACGACAAACAGCCTGTTCTTCTACACTGCTACCAGGTGGCAGCACCTGTATTAGAGGGACATCACACTCTGTCATGTTCATTACACCAATCCTGATGTTTGTAAATGACAAGGGAACGGGAGGGAAAGTGATACAGTATCAATTTCATGGTACAGTGACAATTACGTAATAATGGCAGTGGACACGTTCCAAGTTTTCTCCACAAATGACCATCAACTGCCTACATGTCCCTTCATAATGCATTTTGAGGCAATGATCTGACAGCTTGACAAAAATATGCCTCCACCAGATATATGCAAAATAACATCCTCTTTTTAATGAAGTATTTTGTTTCATTGTTGATTTTCTTGTAAATATAAATATTAAGACTTTCTACTTGAAGAAAATACACAAGCATGTTAATATATGAAATATTAATTGCCTCATAATTTATCAAAATCACTATGCTTGACTTTTTATTGTCATAAAAGTTCAACACAAGAAATAAGTTTAATATAAACATGTTCACAATAAAATTGAAATGCTATCAAGTATTTCTTTATGAAAAGATACAAAGAAAATGTTACAAAAAATTAATCATTAAATGTGATCATTCAAAATTTCCAATTCTACACAATCGTTGTGCATGATTCACATTTGACAGTTCCAAATCACCTGTTTATAGAACTCCTCCGTCTCCTGCTTCCTTTTAATGAAAATGTTTTCAAAATCAGTTCCAAATGCCACTGACGGAGAGTTACTCTGGGCATATCTTCGTAAACAGCATCTGATGACAACAGATTGTTTGGGGTCAACATTTTCCACATACAATGCAGCACATTTAGTGGTTTGTTCTGCAGTTTGGAGCCTTTTGTGCAGATTACTGTTGGTACCTGCAAACAACATGAATACACAGTAGATTTATGGTACCAGTTGATCATGGTTCATGTATGTAGTTAGAAAGCTAGTGATTTTTAAACATCTATTCTGGCCACAGAAGTCTTGTGTGGCTTTTATATGTTCTGTGCATACTTTTTTTTTTAAACTGACAAAGGTAGAGTCCTTCTCTCCAAATGTTTAAATATACTAAACAGTAACAGTTAAAGAGCAAATCTACATGTACATATATCCAAACATTTCAGCAACTTGGAAGAAACCAGACCACCCACCTTAATGTTGTGCTTTCTTGTTTCAGTTTAGATGGCACTTTGCATCCCCTATATTCATGATTACTTTCTCTTGTGGGTGCTTCTCAGGTGAGAGCACGTCAGAGACAAGAGCTATCTATGGGGATCCTATGGAGGCAAGATGGCACTGGGAAAATGAGAAACTTGCTTCTGTTTCCAAAAAAAAAAAAATGCTGGGGATTCTTGACTTTTGATATGTTATATGTAGCATTTCCAGTGAGTGCATTATGATCACTACACTTCCAAACTACATGTACAAGTATTAAAGAGGCTACTGCACCAGTTAGTATGCTACATGACATAATGACCCTGGCCTAGTTGCTGGGACAGCTTCGGGGAAGTGACAAAGGCAGGAGTAAAGTGTTAACTAAACTGAACCATTACAACTACACACTAATGTAAAAGGGACATTGTACAGTTGTAATGGTTCAGTATATTTTACACTTTACTCTTTCCTTTGCCAGTGCCCCCAAGCTGTCCCAGCAGCTAGGCCAGGGTCATAATATGCCACATGGCATACTAGGACATGCAGTAGCCACTCTAAGCAGAATATACTTGTAGCATACACTGTACATTTATCTCAAAACAAGAGGGCTGTGTGAACAGCCCATGCTCAGCTGACCTAGAGATTCATCACACTTGCGGCTCTGTGAACTTGGGATAGGATCAAGGTCACCCATATACTGAGTAAGTCTGACCTTCATGTAAAAACACTAACATGTGCAACATCAAGGTCCCACTTCAAATAGTTCTAAATTTACAGTGAAAAGTAAAATTTATGTATCTTGCACTGTGATCCCAGAAATGAGGCCAAGGTCACCATGTACTGTCTAAGCATGACCTTCATAGCAAAACAAAAACATGTGCAACATCAAGGTCCTAACTCAAAACAGATCTCAAGTTATCAAGTGAACAGTAAATTTCATGTCAGTTGTCCTGTGACCTTGCAAATGAGGTCAAGGTCCAAAAGAATACTGGAGCAAGACCACTTGCACAAAAATAGGTAGAGGCTTATAAAAGGTACATCCCCACCAAGTTTGACACAAATCTGGCCAACTTATTTGAGTTATAACCATCACAAGAAATCCCCATGTTAAACTTTCCTATTAAAACTTTTTTAAAGATTTTCAAAACAAAAACAAAAATAAAAATCACTGGAGCATGACCATTCGAACAAACTTGGTAGAGACCCCCCAAGGTACATTACCAATAAGCTTGAAGTCAATCTGACTGACAGTTTCTTCAAAGAAAGTCCAAATGTGAATCATGTTAAAATTCATGAATTCATAGCAGTGCCATCTAGTCAACATTTTTGTTTGACCATTCCACTAAGAAAATATAAACCAAGTTTCAGCTTAATTTGAGTGATTGTTCTGGGGAAGAAGTTAAAAATAGCAAAAACACACAAAAAATCATAAAAAAATATTTTAAAAAACACCAGCATCACTATCTGGTGAACAAATTAAGAACTAGGAGTCCCCAGGAACATTCCTGTGTCATATCAAACCAATTTGGTGAGCGGTTCGGAGATTTTTTTTTTTTTTTCAAGATTTGCCCCAAAGAGAACAAAAACATTCATAAAAAAATCCAAAAATCACTGGAGCATGACAATTTGAACAAACATGGTAGAGCCCCACCCAGGGTACATCCCCCACAAAGTTTGAAATATATCTGGCGGAAGTATTTTGAGAAGTCGAAAATGCGAGTTGTGGATGGACAACGGACGAAGCACCATATCTGACAAGTCAGCTGAGATAAAAATCTGGGGTGGGGGGGTGGGGGGGGTGGGTGTTGTCCCAGTATGCTAGTACAGGTAATAATTTTGCTCAAGCACAAGGTACAGAAATCAAGGATATTTAAATATAATGGCTGGTATGAAGAATGGAAAATAAGGGGCGGGGGGCTTCCAGTAGACATATATAGTCTTCCATTTTGCTTCAGAATTATGCACCATACAAATAAGGAAAAGCACTTACCCTTGAGTAATAAATGGTTGAAGGCACCTTTATATAAACCAGGTGTCTCTCCTGAATGAGCACCGAAACTGATGGATTTAGCCTGAAGAACTGTCTGTGCAGTGGCTGAAACTGTAGTCTGTTTTTTCGCCTGAATCTCAGTCTCATTATTTGTAAAGAGCAGGTCTGGATATTTCCCCTCAGGTCTTTCCTCTACAATGAACTCATATTGTCCTGCAACACATGGGACATCAAATATGCCGTGCATAACATGATCATGCTTTAGCCAAGTAGATCACCATCTTCAAGACACTATCTCTTGCTTTTTTATTGGTGCCTAAATGTCTATCAATAAAACTTTCCAGCAGTTTTGACAGGTTCCTAGGCAGTCAATCCCCCTGTTAAAACCAACAAAACTGCACAGGTATTATTTCACCCTGCCCTATCTCCTTTCTTGGGGCATTCTTATTACTACAGTGGTCCCTGACTTGAGAGACCGCCTCTAGGGCAAGTCAAAATGTGGTCTCTCAAAACAGGTGGTCTTTCATTAGAGGTATAATAACATGGTAAAGATAGCACAGTGTTCAGAGAGTGGTCTTAAAAGGATATGCAGTCTCTCATCAGAAGGGTCTCTCAAGACAAGTACCACTGTACCACATAAACAACACAATAAAGTACAGTATGTTCTTAGTAGCTCTGGAATTGACATATGCAAGCAAGCATCTTTAGCAACGGCTGAAAAATTATGTATGTATGTATGTATGTATGTATGTATGTATGTATGTATGTATGTATGTATGTATGTATATATATATATATGTGATGGCAGTGAGGTCTAACGTTGGACATTACCTCTGATCTAATGAAGTCCCAAAACCTTAAGGACAGGTAAGAACCAAAAACCTTTGCATGGCCGATTTTGAGATTTTAACGTTTTTTACAAGATGAATGTCCTTTCCATTTTAGTTGTCAAAATTTCAAGCTTTTAACTATAATAGAAATATGAGAAAAACGCCCCAAACCACACAGGCATGTGGACATCTGAACATCCATGTGTCATTCTTTTGGTTTTCAGCTGCCAAACGGAACAATGCCACCTGTCAATCATACTTAAGAGCCTGTCACATGGCTGCAGGTAGCAACAGCCCATGGCAAAAGGAGAGTGGTATCAGGGCGGCAATGCGAAATAAGGCAGCATGCCAAAAGTATGTTTGTGGGCAGGGAAAAGATGCAAACATGCTAACATAACATAGCCTTAGTGGTTTACTTTATAGTTATCTTGCTTGTTTTGCGTTCTAATGAAGGGAGACTTTAAATGTTCAAGAGGAGCGGGAATCGTCAGACGATATCCCTTCAAACTTTAAAGGCTGTGCCTCGATGGATTACCGCAGTGGTCCTTCACACCAAAGAGGGGAAAAAAACTGGCACCTTAATCAACAATTCCCACGTACATTGTAATATTTTATCGAAACCCAGGGATGAGGAAATAAAAGTACAAATAAACACATCGAAATAAGCATAAACGTGAACAGCAGATAAAACACACAATACAGAATTACAAATCTAAGGTTGGAAAGAGAAATGAAACTCATTGAAAAAATAACTACAAAATAATGACAAGCTAACTGAGTAAAGTGTACAGACAAGTCTTACAAGCTAACTACATAAAGTATACAGATAGGAGTAAATACAATAAGAAGATACTATCCCTAAAAATGGGATGAAGAAGTAGGCGGCGGAAGACCAAACCTGCCATCCGTGCACTGACCACGAGTAGCTGTAGGCCGCCCCACCGAAGCAAGGCAACACAACTTTCGTTGCCAGGCTTGAGGTCATGGGCCCCAAAGGGCCGCCTCCATGATGTCACACTTTGAAACCAGGTCAACAATTAACATCACAGACACCCACATAACAGACATATAAATTCTTTGGAGTATGACGAGTACACACATATATGATTTTTTATCCTAACGCATATACATTTTGAGCTAGGACAGACTAAAGTGGGATTTATTTTTGGTGTCTTACCTGTCCTTAACATGTTGGTTCTCTGAGAACTACCAGTATCTACCTGGTATATAGACAATGAAACCTGCTTTGATAGACCACCCATAGGTTTGATCAACTTGTGTATTCTGAAGACAGGCAGCCTATCGTGGGGGTATAAATAACATCAAAATTTAACAAATACATGTACATGTACCTTCACTAAACTGCTACATAATGATCACAGATTATATGTTGAGATGCATAAAATTCTAATTTACTCTTCCTGGACCAGACATAGCATATTTAAACTCTTCCCAAAGCCACTGATTGATACTGCAGGCACGATTGCAGCAATGGTAAATCTTCAGGGACTTGGAACTTTGGACTTACCAAAAATACACACAATGAAGCCATAACCCTGACCTTCTAAACCCTCCACAATATGTGGCATGTTAACATATTATGATACACAGCAATAAATGATCAAAATTATAAGTGATAGGTATCAATGAATGTTTTTTCTCATTTTGAAAATTGATCATCAAAACTGGCCATGCAGACGGCTACAAGAAATGTGAATTGCAGCATATATCTATGTGGCGTTCAATGGGCAAAGTACAGTGCTGCTACCTGGAGGATCTTGCTCAATCCCTGCGTGAGGTTTTAAAAGCCTGAATTTAGACATGTAATCATTTACATTTCATACATGCATCCAGATGTGTCCCTTTTTTCGGAGCCAGTAAAAAACCTCAAAATGGCTACTAAAATCTGAACATGACTATTGACTGTTATAAAAATGGTTACTGAAAAAAAAAAATTCTGGCAATAATATATAAAGGAATGGAATTCATATTTTGAAACAGAGTTTTCAAAATGAAGTGGAGATGAACAGAATTCTTTGTGTGGATGTAAAAAAGTTTATCCGATTGTACGGAAATCCATGAGAGGTAAGTCCAGCACATGGTTACATGTATTCCATTCATAGTTCACTAATCATGGCAGAAAACAGTTGCCCCAAAGTAAAAACAGTAAATTTACTGGGAGACATACGGACTTTAAAAGCTGCTTAATGTCCTTGTAACAACTGGTTTTGAAAAGAAATTCTTGTCAAGTGGTGTACAGAAAAAATGACAACATACATCTTACAGAAATCTGACAAGAAGCCACAAGCCTTAGACATGTTATATTTACTTGATACATAAGCATATACTGTGTCTATGCCACTTAGGCATAACACACATGTGCAAATTAGTTTATCTACAACCTATATTGTATAGTGGAGTTTAATTCACTATAAAACTGCAATATTTCACAAATTTCGCAATTGTTGTTCAAATTTTCAGTGGTCTATGGTGGGAAGGTGACAAAAGAGCCTTTGAAGTACATATATGTAACATACAGAAACAACATGTACATTATACATTTAGCTATATTCACCCAGCAACCAGGATCATGAGGATGCCCTATCATCATGCGCTCACCTAGACTATGATGGTAACACATAACCCTGTCCTGACCTTCCTTTCTCATGTACGGCTTTGTTGGTCTTTCTGCCGAGTGCAGGTGATGTCCAGACCATGTATTTCTGCAAATAATTCAAAGTAACTCACACCATTAATGAAAGTTAGATGTCAAGTGTTACAAAAATGATTTCTGTATGACAGGAGTATGGTTGCTCAGTTGTTTTCACATGTTTCCAATTGGTAAATGGTGTTAGTTTTTATCTTTCTCCTATGTCTGAAGCTTATCCTGAATGGGTTAATATCCTGCATGGGTATGAAAGATAAAGTTTTAATTGTAATCTTTCATTTCATTGGTCACTTATTGGTTTCAAGCAGTAGACAAACCAATGAGAGGCCATGGTGCATTTAATAAAATACAGACTCCTCCCACTTTCAAACTTATTTCTGATAGAACTTCGATTTGGTGTGTATTTGCCCTTTTTAGACACAGGAGAAAGAAAATCCAGTATGGGTGGCCTATTGGGGATAACATTGGGATCCCTCGTTGTTGGATTTTCATGTTTTTGCTCAGCTCAGCCTCGTGAAAAACATGTAAAATCCAACAATGTGTGATCCCAAGGTTATCCTCAATGGGCCACCCATACTGGATTCTCCATATCTAATATATCTTGGCACTACCTTTCAGATACAGTAGTGTGACCATTGGAACTGTTTAATCATGTTAATTGGTCTAAATGTCCGGGAAAAATAGACATTCTTCCCAAATGTCTTGCTAAAACATAGATGACATTGTCTACTGCCCAATTCCTCCTGACTATATTGTATGCACCAGTCAGAAACAGAGTATTTCCCTCATTGATGGTATGCTTACTATATGGCTTCACTCCTGGGACACCTCCCAAACACCATTCACATGGGGTATATTTCCAGCATCATACTTAGTCTCCCCATGTCTGTCTCACACGCATACTCACAACATCATACTTAGGCTCCCCATGTCTGTCATGGACACATCTTCTCCACAGATACACATTTTTACTCATGAAGAAAATATACATGAAGACGAGTACCTGCTACTCCCCTCCTCACCATTCTCGTATACCCAGGGTTCAAGAAATCAAGTATATGTATAAACTGTTACAATGACACCATTTGTTCCCTTAGAAACGTGTCACATAAATGAGTCAAGCAACAAAGAAAATGAACTTTGGCCATTCAAAACCTGTGTCATTATAATGAATATGTCAGATATCCGAGCATCATTATAATAAGGTTTAACTGTGTATATACATACATACATACATACATACATACATACATACATACATACATATATATATATATATATATATATATATATATACATCTATACTTAGAACATCACACTAACACACATGAAAACTGACAATCATAGTTTTGATTGGAAGACTCTCATCAACCTTAAATTCTAGCTTATTTACACAGTCACCTGAATTACTGGTTATGTGTTGAAATATCAAGACATTTTTGTATCATATTCTTTTTTTTAGGAAGTTAAAATTTACATTCTATATGCAAGGCGTCCCCCATCAGATGAAACCATGTAAAGATTCCAACCAATAGGAATGTTGAGCATTGAGGTTTATGGAACATCCATGTTGACTACTACTGAATAGTGAACAGTACTGTTGGTGCAACTCTGCAGAAAAATGCAACACAAACAAGTTGCAGCACACCACACAGTAAAGTGTCACAGCTACTCTGCCTGTCAGATTAGCACTCAAGTTGCAGCACACCACACAGTAAAGTGTCACAGCTACTCTGCCTGTCAGATTAGCACTCAGGCATGTGAACTAGCAATTAACTGACCCACTGTGTTTCCTGGAATTATTGTGTAAACACTTGCAGAGCCTAGTCTTGTTCAGACTTCTGGGTTTTTTTTCCATGATGCCAGAAGATTCCTTTGAAGTTCCATACACCCTGTACTTCCTATAATTAAGGACAGGTAAGACACCAAAAATAAATCCCACTTTAGTCAATCCTAGCTCAAAATGCATTTGCGTTAGAATAACATATCATATATGTGTGTACTCGTCATACTCCAAAGAGTTTAAATGTTCCGTATTGGGTATCTGTGATGTAAATTGTTGAATAAACAATTGTAAGTTGACCGCAAAGCATCCACCCCATAAATGTCGATATAAGTCACTAATTATTTGTGATAAAATCATAATTACACTTGGATCTTAATCCTGACATATTGGCAATAAAAAACGATCCTGCGATATTTTATGTTTGGTTTCATTTTTCTGTTATCCATCCTCAAAGTTTGACGTTTCAATTTTCCCTTTGATTTTCAAGATGTTCATTTTCTTCATTTCATAGAAAAAGAACGAAGCAAAATTTAGAAAATCGCTGAATCGCTTTTGCAGTTCAGACATTAAAGAATCAAAAGCCGTTAACCGGATTAAATTTCGCCAGGCCGTTTTCTTGGAATAACCATTCTTAGGTGGGGCTCTCGTCCTATTATCCTTTCTCAGAAAACAAGCTTCAAAGGCCTTTGATGTTGATCATTTGCCTCTCAAACAATACCATTTGCTCAAGTTGAGTTGATATTTGTACAAAACGTAGCAAACATCGTCCTTGAACATTTGGGGAGGTTGTCAATCAATTCTTGGCCAATCACATGAATAAAAGAGCCTTTGAAGTACGGAAAACATTATTCAGCGATCTGTCAAACGGCGATAGCGACAGTCTGGTTTCAAAGTGTGACATCATGGAGGCGGCCTTTCCGGCCCCGTGACCTCTAGCCTGGCAACGAAAGTTGTGTTGCCTTGCCTTGCTTCGGTGGGGCGGCCTGCGACCGCTCGTGCTCAGTGCACGGATGGCAGGTTTGGTCTTCCGCCCCCTACCTCTTCACCCCGTTTTAGGGATTGTGTTTTATTGTATTTACTCGTCTCGTATCTGTATACCTTATGTAGTTAGCTTGTTATACTTGTCTTTACACTTTACTTAGTTAGCTTGTCATTATTTTGTCGTTGTTTTCTCAATGAGTTTCATTTCTCTTTCCAACCAGAGCTTTGTAACGCTAGTTTGTGTGTTTTCTCTTGTGTTCACGTTTATGCTTATTTCAATGTGTTTATTTGTACTTTTATTTCCTTATCCCTGGGTTCCGATAAAGTATTATTATGTGCGTGGGTATCGTTGATTAGGGTGTAAGTTTTTTCCCCCGCCTGTCTTTGGTGTGAAGGACCACCGGGGTAATCCATCGCGACACGGCCTTTGAAGTTTGAAGGGACATCGTCTGATGATTCCCACTCCTCTTGAACATTTAAAGTCTCCCTTCATTAGAACGCAAAACAAGCAAGATAACTATAAAGTAAACCACTAAGGCTATGATATGTTACCATGTTTGCATCTTTTCCCTGCCCACAAGCATACTTTCGGCATGCTGCCTTATTTCGCATTGCCGCCCTGATACCACTGTCTTTGTGCCATGGGCCGTTGCTACCTGCAGCCACGTGACAGGCTGTTAAGTGTGATTGACGGGTGGCATTGTTCCGTTTGGCGGCTGAAAACCAAAAGAATGACACATGGACGTTCGGATGTCCACATGCCTGTGTGGTTTTTGGCGTTTTTCACATATTTCTACTTTAGTTAAAAGCTCGAAATTTTGACACCTAATAGAAAGGACATTCATCTTGTAAAAACTGTTAAAATTTCAAAATCGGCCATGCAAAGGTTTTTGGTGTCTGAAGTGTCCTTAAGACAAATTAATGGATTTCCCTCCAAGAAATTAGCCAAACAGACTGAAACATCATTCGTGCATTTTTCCATGTGTTAAGTCATTGTAATAGTAAAATTGTTACACCGGATATGATAATTCATGAGAGCATTCCTGTAAATATTAAACAACATGATTGCAAGGTAAAAATAACATCATGTAAACGTATCTTCTTACTTATCATGTACATGTACCTCATGATTGTTCTTTTGATTACCTGACCATCACTTGTGGTGGTTATAACTTTGACCCATTCTTAGATTAAGTTTCCTATTGATTTATGTAACAAAGTAGTGTGAACTACTTCTTATGAATATTCCATTACATGTAGATATCAGATTCTATTTTGAAGATTGCTTTTTCAACATCCACGTCTGGCAATGTGCACGCATACATTATTATAATGAGCTAAGCAGCTGTTTCGCCATCCAACAATGGCTGCCGTACAATAAACAATGTACTGATAAAAATATTTTTGAACACCAATTACCTACATAAACCTCAAATATTCTTAATGGTTATGATAATAGATAAATGCATTTAGAAGTTAGTCATCATAAGTTTTTGGTTAAAATACATTATAGAAATCTGCAGCTATATTTGTTGACATACAACTGTACAGCTCTGTAGAGATGAGTGTGGCGAGGCACAGACCACACACACCAAAATGTCAAAACAAAGATGGTGATTTCAAAGCTTGAAAAGATACTCAACTAACAATGATTTTTTGTAGTTTTTATCATTTTGAGGCATGTGAGACACAAAATCTGGCATTGGCAAGCTGTGATGGATGACATTTGTGGTGATGGTTGGATTTTGCAATTTTTGCTCAGCAAGCCTAGAAGCCACAAAATCTAACAATTCATGCAACAAAGGTTATCATCTCTGAGTCATATCAAAGGCAAAGAAAATGCATTGATTGGATAAAGATTGTTTTCCAAATTAGGTGCACCAAAGTAGTCAGGGCACTAAGCCCTGGTGTACAAAACTTGTATAACACGGTGGATGGAGCTTAATATCTTGTACCATGGTAGCCTCATTTTCGTTTTTAAGCTGATGAAGAATGTTTGCAATGGCAAACAACGCCACTTCGCTGAGCAGAAAGAACTGGCATTAAAAAGACTAGCACTGATGCCTCACAATACTTAAAAACCAAATGAAACATAAGTTTGAAATAGCACCATCTGCCTTAAATATGAGATAAAATTGCCATGGCATGCAAGGCCAGTCAGCCTTGGCATATCAGATTTGGCCACCTCAGCAAGCCTAGTAACACTCAGCTCTTCAGGCTTCATGCTACACAGCTTGCTTAAGTGGCAAAATCTCGTGTGCCACTGTCAATGCATGCCATGATATAATCCTTCAGCAGTGAACATCATCAACAAGCAGAGGTTGTCTAACCTAAACCACACTGTGGGCAGTATGTGCAAGCTGGCACAGAGGATCCCTCTGTTGGTCACTGTCCATTTACACAGGATGTCTTCCTCAGAGACCTTGGCATATTCAGCCTGTACATCCCAGTAGTTCCCCTCATCAAATACACCTGCAAGATAATGCAAAAATATATGTCAACTAACCCTTAAACCGCTGATTTAAGACTGAGTCAACAGCTTTCCTCGAGACACTTTGCACCCAACACGCGCAGAGTGTCCTGAAGAAAGCTGTTGACCAAGACTACTTTTTGCTTTAGACTAGCTGGGCTTGCTGGTACTTGCATGAAAGTTCTGAGTCTATCTACCATCACATAACCTCCAGTCAACCTTTAATGAAGTCGACTTAGGGATGATGCTAAGCTTCTTTGATATTGGCTGCCATTCTGATACATAAGATACATTCCCTACTAGTCTTGCAAGGAATAGTATTTTCTATTTCAACACTAAATCGGGCATACAAGTGAGAGTATGACCAGTGTCTCTGGTAACCAGGGACTGGTTAGTACTCCTCGTGACATCCTCATATTTATGATACGTCACACCAACCTGTCAATTCAGACCGCTGACTGGTAGCTCAGTTTGCATCGTAATGTATGACCGTTTATGACGTTCAGCTAATATTGTTAGCAACATTACCTACTGCGTATATAAGCAGCGGTTCAGGGTGTCCCAGACCACCACTGATGAGAATCGCTTGATTCGAAACCAGCCTGGCACTTTCTCTTAAGTTCTTTGCCCGTCACTGGTTTGTTTGATGTCTTTATTTGAATGAAAGGTATCTTTCATGAGGAATTTGAATCTTTTATCCATTAAATGTTTAATTGTAATAAGAAAGAAAAACTATAGTCATAATTTAGCACTTCAAGGGTTAATAGTGAGTTATCAAGGAACACGGCTGTCCTTGGCACTACTTACATGGACATTAGTGGTACAGTATGTGTATATTACACGTACATGAACTATTTGTAGCAAGCTACCCTCTATGTAATTTCAGTGGCACTTTGCCACTGACAGTGTCCTGTGGACCTTTTAGTATATACAGCCAATTAAGAGCATCAGAAGCTCACAAGCCATACAATGGCCATACAAGTTGTCAGAGAGCACTGACATGTGTAACTTTTAGGCACTTGCTTTATCCCAGTCCTAAATAAATTTACTGAAGACCTAACCCAGTACAAAAGAAGTTAAACCAGCCTTTATGATAACTGTAGTACATAAGTCTACTCATGACTTTATATGCATGTGCAATGTACTTGCTATAAAGGCCTAAGCACATTAACATGAAAAATTTTATATGCTTCAAACATTGACTGGGCTCCACCCTGGGATTTGAGGGAAAATCCAGGGTTGGGTAAAATCTTCAATGTATCCCTAAGAGTTTGCTTGTGCTAATTTATCTGATAAGGTGAGTAATTAGCCCCGGGTGTGCTTGTTGGTTCTTTGATTTTATCTTGAAGACAAAGTAGTTTCCTTTGTTGTCACTATATATGTACTTTTTTTAATCGATCAGTGTTTGCAATTACTATTAATATGGGATAACAGGTTGACAAAAGGAATCTTCGCTTGCTTGACAGTGCTTCAAGGAAGCTGTTTTCAGCATGAAGCCATTCTTCGTATTTTATCGGGAACTTCATGAAGGCCCAACTTGTTTACTGTAGGCCCAATTTACATGAAATGTAGGCCCAGAAACAAATGACCTCATCAAAGTTAGGTCTGAATGAAAACCTAAAGCATCAGTTATACCATGCAAAATAGACTCTGCATGAATCTTAATGGAGGAATATGGATTCTTATGAATAGTTCCTAATATAATAAACATTATGTCAAGCCCATTTAGGCTTTGGTGAGGTAAAATGCCGTGATTTTGATTACTGCTGATCACTGGGCTTGTTAGGCCTGCATGCTTGATTATGTCTTGCTGTGATCACTGACCTGCAGGCCTGCTTAACTGGCAATATACTACCATTGTAGACCAAAATTTCTACTCACCAACTTCCATGCAAACATTGTGGCCTCATCTGCCTGTGCTACATGTACAGTGCAATGTTGGGGAGCATGGGCTGTTGGCAAATTTAAATCATGTGGAAACATAATATGAAGTCTCCAAAGTTGCACACATAAGTGTAGTGTCAAATTTATGTAACACCCTTTAGAGCGATGAACATGTTCCTGCTTAATAATGTGGTGCTCACAAAAACAGTCAATCTGTTGATAATTGTAAAAGCAGCTCTTAAGAAACTGATAAAATAATGAATGCTTCCCTAAGCCTCTCTACAGTACATACACCTGGACCCACCTGTGTCAATTAACTCATACTCAGGATCCTTCCTGCTCCTCTTTGCATTTTCTTGCAACAGCTCCTCATATGGGAATGGTCCATGTGGATACTTATATAAGGCCTTCATGTAGGAGTAGGTGGGATTGCAGTCCTGATAGTAATAACACTCTTTCACATCCTCCCCGTGATTACCCTGTTGATTAGTACATATATTAGAGCTTTGATCATGGAAAGCTTTACTTAACCCTTTCCCCTTGAACTAAGGCTAAGTCAACAGTTTCCCGGGGCATGGGTTGGGCACTAGGCACCCAGCTCATGCCTTGGACAGCTGTTGAGTGTTGACCTGGGGTATGTGATCTTAAACGTCTTAGTTACAATTTACAAGTTCCAGCAAATTAGTTTTCATTACTGTAGAAATTAGTCCATAACATTGAACCAGATGACATTTGACCACAGACCAGTTTTAGGGGAACGGGTTCTTGGGTAGACTGCAAAGAAAATTGACAGAAACCCTTTTTCACCAGGCCACATAGCTCCTCCAAACTGGCGCCACATACATTTACCAAGATTGTCAACCAGTCTTTGTCATATATCAACCTGGTTTATGTCAGATACAGAACCATATAATTCACCTTTTCCTGATTTTTTTTTTTTTTTTCAGAAATTGTCCATTGTTAATGTATTGTGTACATCACCTTGTTTTCATAGTCATGCCAAATACTGAGCCAACCAATAGCCTTTCAGGATTCTTGCTCTTCTTCCCTGCTGCTGTTCAAAATTTTAAAATTTCAGGCTATTCAATGTGTATGTTCATTATGCATTATGTCCGTCATGTGTATGTGTATTAGGAACATGTTTGACCATATCATGTATGCTACATATTTACATATGTATGGGCATTACACTACATAAATACATATATGTGTAAAACGCAGAAAATCTAAAATAGCAAACCAGCAGAAAAACTAAAATATCAAAACAGTAGAAAATATATAATAACTATCTTCACAGTTCAACTTTTTATCTAACCAGGTGATAGATATGAAAATCAAGGAGGTTCATTTGCATAGGATGGTTTCATTCCCTAACAAATAATATGAATATGGACTCTTCATCCAGGGTTTCAAGGCAAACCAGGATAAAGATGGAGACTTTGATGTGCTGCCTACTGTGTATGTATACTGGTAATAATCAGATAATATTGCCTATCGCCAGTAGCAAGGTCGATTTAGGCCTTGTTCTTGTCCCAAAGAGAAAGCAGTCAGGGTTGTGGAGATTTCTTGGCATATCTGACATATAATTTCCATAAACATTATTACCATTAGACAGGCTTAGGAAATCCTACAGAAATAACCACCAAACACTCAGTTGAACTTGTTTCTTGTTCTTAGTTTCTAGCATGCTCTCGACAGCATGCGTACCTGATGTTGTGTTAGCCCAAAGAGCCTCTCTTTGAGGCAGCTGTCCTTGCCATTCCAGAGTACCAGAGCCAGACAGAGCTGAGCTTCCTCATCACAGATGCCCAGCAAGCCATCCTCACCCCACTGGTAGGCGGTGTATGAAGCCTCCACATATGATAGATAATCCCAACTGTCCAACAAAATACAACACAATTCCCTGAAGTTCATTCAACTTGTCCATTTACTAGTTTATAGTTGAAAATTGTAAAAATAGAAACACGCCGGAAAGGTTTTAACCCTGCTTTAAATTCTAAGGACTGAGACAATTTTCTGAACTTTTCAAAGACAGCAAATAAGTTTCAGTGAAGTTGAGTAACAATATTGACATGGCAAATTTGAGAAAATGTATTTATTTGAAAAGAAATTGATTGTATTCATCACCCTGTTGATGTACATGTGAGTGCCACAACATTTAACATCAAGGCTCCATCTCAAAAACAACAAGCTAAACTCAATTATGGATTTCTCGCCATTGGGAGGTGGGGGGAGGGGTGCAATGTACAAGTTTAACTCTACTTTTTTTCCTCCATGAGTACAGATATCCCTTTGAATTTTCCTGAAAAGTGCACAACTTAATGTGGCCAAAAATCACAAGAACACTAACAATATGCTCTATTAAATCAAGGTGACAGAAGCAAATGAATGGTTTCAGCATAAAAAGTCCAAAGAGTTAATCAAAACTTTCATGTAAGTCAACCTTGTCTTTTGACCCTGAAACTTGTCTGTACCATAAATAAGTATGGACATAATTATATACACCCTTGTAAAACTACAATAACATTGCTGCGCCGATTCAAAAAATAGTTGACTTTGCAGCCCAATTTGGAAATTATGACAAGCTTACAAATTTCAAATTCTCATCTTAACATGAAGATTCATGTGGATGCAAACAAGAGTGTGTTAGCTACATATACATAGCAATTTCCTGAGCCAGCATACAAGACAAAACAAACCCCATTACAATGTACCCCCTCCCCCCCCCCCCAAAAGGATGAGTTTTAAATCAGTCAGAAGAGCAATTCATAGACCAGCTACAAGTAGTAGCATTCAAACTATTTTCTCAACATGTTGCGGCAATACTGCCGCAATACAGAGGCTGGGTACAGTATTGCACCATGCAAGTTCATCATTTAAATATTGCAGCTACCTGCGAGTATCGCAGCAGAACTCATTTGCATGATGAAAATGTTACTGCAGCAGTACTGCAGCAATATATTGCTGCAGGGCTAGTTTTGGCAATATTGCCACAGTACTGCCGCAGTATCACCACATGCTGCATTATATAGCTGTGTTGCAGTATTTCGGCAATACTACCACAATATATTGACACTATCTGTGATTATCACAGCAAAGCTCATTTGCATGATAAAAAAGTTACTGCCGCAGTACTACGGTAACATGTTGCTGCAGTACTGCTGCAATATATCGCGACAGGGCTATTTTTTCAGTATGGGCATGGACCCCAAGAGCCAGTAGATGTATATATTAGCTGCAACCCATGCATGATCAGTATCACTAGGCCTAGGGGCTACAGTTACATACATGCACTGATTACACACAACACTGCCCACTCTCCAGCATGGTTACATATTTGAGAAAGCCACCAGCAAAGACCAGGAGTAATGTTACTTCAAATCTGCAGGTGAACCCAAATCTGGAGTAACTGTTTAGTGTGAATTGTTGACTGCATGCCACTTGGTAAAAATGAATGACTGCTGAGACAGTAATCAGCAGTTATGGAGGTCAACATGTACAGGTATATTACAGAAGTGACTTTCTTCTGCAATTCTAACTTGCTCCGATTAGAATTTGACTTCTCCTGGGCTAAAGGACATGCAAATTTGTAAGCCCTGCAATGAGCTATATGTGTTTGGGTCCATAATTTAATGACCTTGTGGATATTCTGCGCTGTGGTTTGACTTAAAAGATCAACCTATTCCAAGTTTTTCAGAGTAAGTAACCTGTTACTTACCATTAAAACATTTCTGGAATTTCTTTGCTAGTTTGACTCATTTATCTGACATTTCAGGTATCTGACACATTTTGTAGGGAACAGATCATATCCTTACAGTGAGGTTTCACTAACCATGCTGGCAGTACCTGTTACCATGCTGACAGTACCTGTTACCATGTTGGCAGTGCCTGTTAACATACTGGCAGTAACTGTTAACATGCTGGCAGTGCCTGTTACCATGCTGGCAGTAACTGTTAACATGCTTGCAGTGCCTGTTACCATGCTGGCAGTACCTGTTACCATGCTGGCAGTGCCTGTTCCATGCTGGCAGTGCCTGTTACAATGCTGGCAGTACCTGTTTCCATCCTCAGACAGGTCTTCCCTCAATGTTGCCCACTGCCGTTCAGACAAGTATGGCCCCCACTGCTTCCAAGCCTGGGGCTTTACAGGTGATTTGCTAGTTGATGCCTCTTCTGTCTGAAAATGACTGAAATTACAAAAGCAATATTCAATACCATGTTATGTCAGAATGATCTGCACTGAACTTATCATTATGTTAATCACTGCACCCCAGACTACAGCAACGTATGAAGAGATTGCATTTTTGGTGGATCATTTATAAGGGACTGTGCCATTATAAAGCGTATGGCTGTCATGTATCTAAATCAAGACTACAATGGTGGATCTTGGAACAACATGATATACAGTATAATGCAGTTCTTCTGCCATACAATGCTTACCGGGCTGAGGCTGAGGCTTGGTACCCTGCAGTGGTATGTAGTTCAATCTAAGCATCAAGAATGTATCTATTGTTAAGTAAACATTTTTCAATGTGCCTGTGTGCACTGGCTCAGTTTGCTCCAAGAAATACAAGGACTGCACATATGTATGTCAGCCTTCTCTGAAATTTACTTAATTATTTTAAAATGGTGGGCTTTAGAGTTAGTCAACAGCTCTTTTCCACATGCTAAAGGATGTATTGAGCCCAAACCATGCTGATGTAAGCTATTGAGCTGAACCACTCATCTTCAGTGGAACTACAGATGTACAAGCATATAAGTATTTGAATGAAAGGTCTAAAGAATGTCAGGTATGTGGCAACCAATGATCTGCACATTTGCATGTGAATGATATGGTACATGTCCATGTATCACTTATATGTAGATTTATTTGATCTGCACAACTTCCAGCACCATTGTTAGGGATCTACATGTACATTATGGTTTCAGTCCCAGATAAATTGTAACTTTCATCTGAGGTTGCAAGGAAAACCCAGGTGAGAGATGCAGACTTTGATGTGCTTCCTCCTGTGTATACATAAACTTATTAATCAGATAAGACTGGCTTCTCCCAGCAAGAAGCTAACTGCAGATGTTAAATGTTCTTGTGCAGAAGAGAAAGTAGGTGTAGTTTTCTCCTCATGGTTGAGGAGGTATTTTAGCATATCTATCAAATCATTTCCCTGAAAGTTATTACCATTAAATACATGTATGCAACCTCACTCAGTTTGGAAGTCCTAATTAAGAGAAAAACGATCACACACAAAGATGAGCTGCTTTCTGGCTGTGACAGCACAGAGGGGAAGTCCAGTACCAGCCCGTCTTGAGTGGTCTCCTGACAGCCCTCCAGAATGGTCTCCGGGATATTGCTTGTGCGGTTCCCACAAGGTACACCAAAGAAAATATGATTTTAATAACACGCACTCTGGGCTGCATGCTGGTGCTATGCAGCCTGTGGCCCATACCTGAGTTTGGTACAAGAATTTCAATTTAATTACAACGTGGGAAGTTGTGCTTAGCCTGGTATTTCTAAGGGTGCTCTTTGGAGCATGTGAAATGGGCTACTGCTTTGGTAGGTCTTGTGGCAAATCTAAATCTGTGTAATCACTGTGGTGATTCTGGTGAAAAAACTTCTGTGGTGATTGTACAGATCATGCTCAGTTAATCTATGTAATTCCTATGCCATGTATGCATGCTGCATGCAAGCACCATTGTTGGCCAGTCTATATGTGCAAGAATAAAACATGATTGTGAGTGTTAGACAGCACCATATACCATTTTTTGGGGTGGGGGATGGGGTGAGGATATAAAATTCAATAACAAATGTAGGACTATAGAGATCGAGTGGCCCAGAAAACTGCAACTCATGACAGTATACAGAACTATCACAGTATACAATCATGTATTTTAGGAGTACATACACAACCTTACCCAATTTCAAGACAGTCTGGATCCTGACGAAGACGTTTATGTCCATGTGGAAGTTCTTCCAATGGTGCAGCAACATGCCTTTTTGACATCGTCTAATAATTGGTATCTGTGGCCTGGAACAATAATATCACCTTTAATTTCCAAAAAATGTTTCTCCTAATTTTCAGATTGAGAAGAATAAATTTTAATACATAATGAAAATGTCTGAACATGTCATCTCTCTCCCTCTCTCGATATAAATTATACTTACATACATATGTACCTCAGCGAAATGTTAACCATGGTACCATCACTGACCATGGTACACCATGGCTGCAATGCCCTCCAGAATTGATGGTGGCTGGCAATGATCTTTGCAGTAAACCTTTTGGCAATGGTGGGAAGTGGTGGGCAGTGGTCCTGGCAATGGTCTCATGGTTCAACCATGAGACCATTGCTATTTCTTAATTTCAAAGTTGGAAAATATCTCTCCAAGTGTAGAATAATTCAATTGGAATTTATATTTTCCCAGTGAAATTTAACTTATCTTAATCATAATAACATTGCATGTGCTCAAACTGACATTATGAAGTCACTGTCAGAAGGGGGGTAAGGGGGGGTTTTGGTACGCTGGTACAGATAATTATTTTTCTAGAGTACGCACGCGCAGTACGGAAAATAAAAATCTTTCAAAATTTTGGATAGTACGAAGTACTTAAAACAAGAGGGCTTCTAGTACGCCAGTACGGTCAATAAAAAGCCCCAGTACGCCAGTACAGGATACCCCTGTCCGACCCTCATTGTCATGGTAAAAAAAAAAATTAAATTCTCACTTTACTGTAAAAGATGACATGAATAGTTAGTTGATCATTACAAAGACGCCTTTGTGGTCAGACATTGTCTCTTTGTTGGCAAGCAATAAACAATAAGAGCATGTTTGCATCATTTAACTCTTAATAAACAAGTCAAAATATAGTCACTTTATGGTTATGGGATACCAGTATTCTAATAACATATACTTGGAATCTTAGAAGTTAAATACCAGACATTTCTTTGAAAAAAATGACTGGAAATAATCACAAACAGCATAAACGACATCCATTCCCAGGAGTTTTGGTGATAATGTGGATATGTTTGATCATGGTCATTGTGCCTAAATATATATAATGTATATACAGTACAATGTATATTATGTGGCTTCACCCACTGAGACAGTGAGAGCACAGGGATCACGTTTCAACTGCCACTACCGGTCATCCTAACTCGTACTAGTGGTTGATTGGCTGAGGAGGGCCTGCCCGGCTGGTCAGCCCTCAGATTTAAAATAGCTATGGTGGGCTCATGGTCAATTACATGTATTACTAGCCCCAAGGGACCTCCCCACGCTCTGTTAGCTTGCGGAGAGTGGGGAGGTCCCTTGGATTGGGGTAGCCCCAGTATGAGGCATCGAGCCGCTATGTTGGGATGGACGGCTTCTGATAGATGGTGCCCATATTAAAACAACACCGTCGATGCCTCAGAAATGGGGCTAGGCTTGGGGCTACCCCTGTCCCAAATTGTTCACGATATATATTTGATCACATCAAGTTTCAATTAAGTTATATTTTTAACTCCTTGTGTAAACAGTTTGGAAGTCACGATTGGCGCTAGAAAATTTGTAACGTTACCAGAAAACAACCTCAACTAACCAATGCACTCCGTCACCAGTTCCAGCAAATATGCTGTTTGCTGCTGGTGAATTCAATTACAGCCCCAATTATCGCTCGAGCATGAGACTGGTTGCTTTCAAAACGTGAATTTCCGTCCTGGACTCGCACAAGACTACTGGGACAGGTCTGCAGGGGTAACAAATGTATGGGGATAAAAAATTTATCTTAATTGTTGTCCCAGGGCCCAGGTGCAAATGAGTAAGAGTGAAGAGTATTTAACAAAGTATATCACTTTGTACGTAACATGGGATGATTCCATGAAATGACACACATGAAAAAGACGGTTATGTCAAGGTGCAAACTCAGACATTTCGTTTTTCTTTCTTTCTTTCTGTCACGGTAGCAACCAAGGCATTCTCTCTCTCTCTCTCTCTCTCTCTCTCTCTCTCTCTCTCTCTCTCTCTCTCTCTCTCTCTCTCTCTCTCTCTCTCTCTCTCTCTCTCTCTCTCTCTCTCTCTCTCTCTCTCTCTCTCTCTCTCTCTCTCTCTCTCTCTCTTCTTTCTAACCAAATTTGTCCAGAGTTTTTTTTCCCGGACACTATTATTCTCTCTTGGGGCCCGCGCTATTCAATGTGTTCATAAATGACATTTACTACAGTATTCTTAATGCCTCCTTGCATAACTATGCTGACGACAACACCATATCCCTAAGCAGATCTAAAAAAGAGGATATGATTGTAGGCCTAAACCAGGAGGCCGGTACAGCTATAAAATGGTTCAAGAATAATTGTATGGAGGCCAACCCAACCAAATTCCAAGGTATTATTCTGAGGGACACATCTGATACTTCTGTTTTTAATATTGATGACACTGAAATCACACCAGTCGAACAGGTTAAACTCTTAGGAGTCCATTTGGACAAGGACTTAAAATTTACTACTCATATTAGTGTCATATGCAAAAAAGCAGGAGCTCAGCTTCGTGTCTTACAACGTCTTTCTCGCTATCTTGACCAAATTTCCAGACTTCAAATTTTTAGATGTTTTATTTTATCTCATTTTAATTACTGTTCACTTGTGTGGAATTTCTGTGGTACCACCAATATGACAAAATTAGAGCATATACAGTACAGAGCTCTTAAATTCGTTTATGATGACTTTACTTCTGACTATGACACTTTACTCAATAAGGCTGGCTTGCCAACCTTATCCTTATCCAGAAAAAGGGGAATTCTTGTAGAAGTATTTAAGGCATTAAATCGCCTTTCTCCCCCTTTCACGTGGAAATTTTTCACCTTCCAAGAAGAAAGTAATTATAACTTGAGAAGGAAAAATAAATTGTGTCATACCGACTGGAAGTCAAAAAATTACGGCCATAATACCTTATCTGTGTATGGCGCGAAACTATGGAACACTTTACCGGAACATTTCAAAACATGTTCTGATTTAAATGAATTTAAAACACTCATCATGGACTGGTCGGATGAGGTAGAGCAGTGCCCCTTGTGTAAGTAACTGATCGCTGTGGTGGACTTGATAGTACTTCATGTTATATTCATAACACAGATATCGTAGTTGTGATTTAAATTATTTTATATTGTTAGTTAATTTACTTAATTTATTTCCCAGTTGAACTTTTATTATGTCTTATCTTTGTCTCCTGTGGAGATTTTAATCTAGTCAGTGATATTAACCCATGGCTAGAGTTCATCTGTTTACAAAACTGACTTAAAATAAAAGTATTGTATTGTATTGTATTGTATTGTATTCCCAAAACCGCCAAACTTGCCATGGTGACTGACCTACCAAATTGAATGTAATTTTGCACCTGGTTTGGAATAGTCATGGTGTTAAACATTATGCAAATGAGGGGCAATTGAATTTTCAAAGGCTCCATTTCTTCCAAACTATTGCAGAGAGACACAAATTTTCAATATTCATGTTGAGGTGTGTGACACCTGCCAATACAATGAACAGTAAATGAAAGTTGTAGAATTTCAATGCTAAAAGGGGACATTGAAAAATTTTAAAGTTGAATATCTCCAAAACTATTATGGATAAAGTAACCGTTCCAACTTCAAATTATAGGTTTGTGGCAAAGCCGCATCCAATGAACTATGAACCAAAGTTGTAGGATTTCAATTTATGCAAATTAAGTGAATATTAAAAAATTTAAATCTTGAATAGCTTGGATATATTACAGATAGAGATGTCATTCGAATTTCAGTTTAAAGGTTTGTAACATAGTCGAATCCAATGAGCTATAAACACAACTTGTAGAAATTGTAGTTTATGCAAATAAGATGAATACACAAAATCTAAATCTTTTTGAATAACTTCAAGACTATTATAGATACAGGTGCTATCCTAACTTCAGTTTAAAGGTTTGACGAATAGCACCGAGCGAGGTGGGGTGTGAATCGCTTTGCACTTAAAAACAAACCGGACTCGCAGCGAGTGTGTCTAAATGTCAAGTTATATTCGAGTCGAGTCATTTCAAGTTGAGTTACTGTGCAAATTAACAGAGCGACCTTATCTGAGTTATATTTAGCAAAGTCGAATTACACTTGTTGTAAATCGAGTTACATTTAATGATGGTAAGTACAGTGTAAAGTGTTTCAATTAATTAATTCCAGCATTGCTATATGCCGATGACACGGTACTTTAAGCAGAGAGTGAGACTCAGCTGTCGCAAATGTTGTGCATTGCTCATGATTTTGCTTGCAAATGAGGTTTAAAGTACAATTCATCTAAGTCAAAAAAAGTATTAGTTATCGTGAAACGTGTAAATCCCCAGAAAAAATGGGCGTTTGGTAATTTAATGACTGATGAAGCACATACTTATAAATATATTGGTGCATTTTGGGGAAAGTATATTTCACGTTTTCGATGAGGCAGGCCGCAAGTTTCTTAAAGATGATCTGCAGCGTAGGACCAGCTGTATAATCTCATGATGACTCGTTCTGTGGCTTTTGCTTAGCGGGACCCGCATTTGATGCATATCTGTAATATAGTTCAAATGGCAGTTTGATCTATATACCTTTTCTTGTTTTTAGACTTGTTATAGGTAAATAACTTTCATTGTAAATATACGATTTTAATGAATGCACCATTGTTATTGCCCCAGCAATGTGTGCCCCTGTGTAAATAGGGGTAAATAAATAAATAAATAAATAAATAAATAAATAAATAAATAAATAGACAAACAAACAAACAAATAAATAAATAGACAAACAAACAAACAAACAAACAAATGAATGAATAAATAAATAAATAAATAAATAAATAAATAAACAAATAAATAAATAAATAAATAAATAAATAAATAAATAAATAAATAAATAAATAAATAAATAAATAAATAAATCAATCAATCAATAAATAAATTTAGCAAAGTCGAGATACACTCATCATTAAATCCAATATAACCATTCCTCGGACCACTTTTCTAAATCTCCTTGAAGTATATCATCATCAACCAATGACAATACTTAGTAGTATACTTTGGTGTCGTCAGCAAAAATCTTGCAAGGAAATAAAATTACAGCGGGTAAGTCATTTGTATACAGTTAAAATAACACAGGTCCGAGAACCGAACCTTTGGGAACAGCACTTGATACCTTTCAGCAAGTTTACTTGCTCCTGTTTATTGATACACACTGTTCTCGGCCTCTTTGAAAATCTTCCATCCAAGCACTTATGTTAACTCTGACACCATATTTGTGTTGCTTATAAATAAGTCTGCCATGTGGGACAGTATCGAATGCCTTATTAAAATCTAAATAAATTGCATCAAAAGCCGTTGCTTCATCATACATTGGCTGTCCATTCCTTTAATGTGTTTAACAGGTTTGTTAGACAAGATCTTGCTTTACGGGACCCATGTTGTTCATCGCATAATAAGTCGCGATCCTCAAGATGTTGAACTAACGCTTGTCTAATAATCTTCTCAGTCACTTGCATACCTGAGAAGTCAGGCTTACGGGTCTGTAATTGCCAGTCACAGATTTATCTCCCTTTTTAAAAATCGGTGTGACATTGGCTTTCTTCCATATGTCTGGCAATTTGCCTTGATCTAATGTAATGACATCACAGAGTTTCAGCACCTAGAGTAAATTGCTCTAAGAATTACTATGGTAATTATTACTTTGGATCCTAATGTTTACATTTTATGTGCTAGGCACGTGGCGTATCTCGACAATGCATATGAATTAGGATGTGTGCATAATATATATTTTCTATGTAAATCTATTTTCCACACAATAAATGATTGATTGATTTTTGAGAACTAAATTAGCCAAAAAATGATTTAAAAATTTAGCACATTATTTTCGGTGGACATATCTTGATCTTTAGTTTTGAGCTACAAGTTTAATTAAATATTAATTGTATATTTAGTCATATCATTCTAAATAATGCATGTAAAGAAATGTTTACTTGAACCGTAGTCTTCATATATCTCCCAGTAAGGCATATAATGTAGTAGTTTTACTGGTGTCTTTTAAGTACTTTGAACAAGATATTAGGTGGCCACAATTGTGTAAATCTTGTATATGTTTCTTCTTTCCATCCTCCTTGCACCGAGCGAGGCGTGGTGCTGTCGTCCTGTACTTACAAGCTCCACAATTTAAGCACAAAGCTCTCAATAGCAACTGACGCAACATACGTCGCAAGCCTAAGGCAGGTGTACATATTGACGTCCAATAGAGGGCCTATATACAACGCCATGAACGAAAATTTCATATTTGTCGCCCTCGAAGTTTGAGTTTAGGCATAGAGATGCACAGAATTTGGAAAGCCCTTAATTATTACGTCAACACAACGAAAAGCCTGGTTTCGACTTATAAATACGTTATTGTATTTGAAGCGCCGTCTGGCGATGGTTTGAGTGTTTTGCCTCCATTTCCGTGAGTTTGTTTGGCTCTCATTTCCGTGACTTCTGATCGACCCACCACAATACAAAAATGTGAAATGGGTGACCGGGCAGAGAAAGCAGACGACAAATTGGAAGATGGAACAAAACCAAAGCGAGATGTATTTAGGGACACCTACATAAGATACCTTGGTATGAGATTTATGGGAGTGGATAGTTAAGGAGCATATCGACATAACTGTCACAAAAAAGATAGATTTACATGTATTACAATTTACAGCGTGATCGCCGGGGACGGCTCCCTTCTGTCCTTGACAGGGCTGGCCAACTGCATGGAGCATTGTAGCAAAATTTTGCTACAAAGCTCTTCAAAATTGCTACAGATTTTCTCAAAAATAAGTGTTTCTTATATTAAGAAGTGGAACAAATGCTACAAGTAAAGAAAACTTTGCTACAGAGATTTTCAGGCGGACAGCACTGCTTGAGCTTTGGCATGGCATCAGCAGCTCGACTCCCCCTCGAACCTCACAGACGTAGCCAAGGTCACTGTGACCTAGCTGACGCTAAACGTTGGCACCTTGTGTATTTCGAACAGTATGTATAAAAAGCGCAGGGAAGAGATCATAACAGGAATTTCAGGTGCCCGACAGGTACCCAACATCGGCTAATAGACCTTGGCTTCGGTAACGAGCGCCTGGCTTGTTTTCCATTGCCCACGTGGCAGTTCGCAGCCCTGTCGTTTAACCCATTCCAGCTCAAATTGCCCCAAAATATCCGGATGCTCATTATCATCAACTTCAGGTATACCAACTGTCCCTCATGATCAGGGACAATCCCTGAAATTAGCTGAAAATTTTACCAATTTACGCTAAATTACGGTGTGCGTCCCTCAATCATATGACATTATTCCGTATTTGCTGCTCTTTGTTTGAAATATTATTTTGTGTCCCTGATGGTCATTACTACTTGTCCCTGAAATGACACTTTGAATGTTGACAGCCCTACAACTTTAATGTTTGTACTTAAATTTCGTGTAAACAGAAAACATTTAGCGGAGAATTGTTGATGAAGCCTTTCATGATGGCATACCCCAGGTCAAAACAATACGGCTGTTGACCACAAGGCAGGTTGGGTGCAACCAGTTCAACGAAACCTATTGGCTATTGCTTCAGTCGCATTCTGACCAGGAAAGGGTTAATGGAGAGAGTGAGGCATGTTATGCATGCAGCTACAGGGAACCAGCCCACCATTACTGGGAATATTGCCGGCAACTTACTGTAAATTACTTTAATTTTGCTATACATATTATTTTTGTTTGTTGCATCGATGGCACAAAACCGTGAAAATAAAAATACAGTGCAATAGTATTTTAACATTGCTTGAATAGGGATTTTTCCCAAATAGTAAAATTAAAACTGCAGTGAAATGTCAAAGAACAAAAACCATGAATTTCAACATGCAAAATACAGCAATATACAATATTAATTCCTTACTATTTGTAAGTAAGCAACAAAATATCGACTGCATGGGGAACAAGGTTTTCACACAGTTGTCTGAGCTTACTGTTGAGACATTCATATCTGCCAGGTGGACAGTTTTTCTGCTTTCTTGATATTCTTGTTACGTTAGCATGCTGGAAGCAATATTTCTTCATTTTGAAAGAGTCTGGTCTCATTTAGACACCAATTAGGCACATATTTTAAGCGGTATCGCATCACACTTTGTGAATTAAATTTGACCCATTGGTGACACAAAAGTGAATTTGAATAGCAAAACTGTGATACATGTTTTTTCATGACATTTAATTGTGTATTTATCACTTCTAGCTGCCCACAGCTCCTGGAAAATAAAAATATGAACTTTTGTTTGTTCTTTCACCTAAAAATAAAAGAATAATCATGTTCTAATGGTCACTATGCAAATACTGAGGAACAACTCATGCTGTGAAGATCTATCATCAAACCCCGCTAGTATAGCTTCTTAATTCACGCCTTTGGCACTCGCAGTGCCCCTCAATTATTCTAAGTTGCTCCTCATTCCTCAAATTGATTAGCACTTTTGCTCCTCAAAAAAACAGCCTATAAGTGTGCCTTGGACACTTAGAATTTACACATTTTAGATGTTTGAACATGAGTTAGCATACATGTATGCAGTCATATTGACTGACCTTTCGACCTGAATATATTGTGCACATTCAGGCAGACTGCATCATACATGTACATGTAGCCCAATTAAGCGAGAGTTCCATGACTGCATGCAGTCCAACTTTGAGGCATCAAACTTTGTATTGATTGAAATACCTCAAAATGAAGGCAGATCAGTCTGGCTTACATACAGACCAGACATACCTATCCTGTACATTTGTGATATACATCCCTAGTAAAGTACTTGTATGTATGAAACACCAGCAGCATTGAATTGTAAATGTTAATTCGACCCATACAAAAAAGTCTGTGGGTAACCCATGGTTCACCCATGGTTGAACCATGGGCAACCCACTATACTGGCTTAAATTTCAGATTTGTGTAATGTGCTGCAGTTTGCCCACTCTTCACCCACTGCTTGCCCATTATTGATGGCCTGACCGGTGGGTGAACAGTGGGCTACAGCTTGGACAATGGGTCAACACTGGGCCATGTGGACTTTGAAATTTTCAGCAGTGGGCGAACAGTGGGCAACATTAACTTAATTAAGAGTATCATATTTTGGTACTGGGCAAACAGTGGGCTACGTGGAAAAACTATCCCAGAATCCTTTGTGTGGTGTCATGTGACTTTCTGGAGGGAACTACAGTTTCATTGCAGCCATTTTGGCAACATGTTTGAATTGTGACTTTCTATAGTGAATTGCCAAAATTCACTGATCAATGCTGAACAAACCATGCCAGGCAAGGTGAACAGACATGGTAATGTGCAGAGAACACTTTGGAGTGGAAATTTTCTACAGATATGATTCCAGGGTGGAAAAGAAGACACAGTTGAGTTAAATTTCAGTTATATTCATGCACACATTAGTTTTCAAACTGTAGTTGAATGGAAGGCTATTCATGAAGCTCAATGTATTATTTTTTCTATAGAAAAGCTATGGAATAGACTAGAAAAGTGCAAGTACTCCATAGTTCTAAATTTCCTTGGGCATGCATTTAGTACACATATTCTCCATGTATAAGCTTACATGGAGGTACATTTTACAGATGCATGGCATTCATTCATTGACCCACATCTGTAGCCCATTTGTTGCCCACTTTAGTGGGCGAACAGTGGGTAACCTACCATTTGCCCATTATCTTATTTACATACTAAAATCCTACAACCGTAGCCCATTTGTTGCCCATTTTACTGGGCGAACAGTGGGTTACCCACTGTTGGCCCACTACCTCATTTGCATGGTAAAATGCCCATTTCTGCCCATGGTTCACGCATGGGCAACCCACTTCTTCTTTTTTTGTATGGCGATCCAGGATTGAAGCCAGGATATTTCTATGCAAAAAATAGGGGGCAAACACGATGTTTTTCTTTGAGTATAATAGATAATTATAAGTAGCCCATCAGGATAAGATAAAGACAAGTAAGAATATGAAATGTAAGCAATGCCCAAAAAACAGACTCAATGTTTATCTCTTGGAAAACTAACTCGCCATATCACCCCCTATTATTTTTCAGGGCCCTGTCCTTCAGAATGTTAATCAACATAAACACTTCGGCGTCACTTTGCGGTCGGATTTAAGGTGGACTGATCATGTTAACGAAATTGTTTGTAAAGCCGGTAAATTGACCAATATCATGAAGGGACTAAAATTTACTCTTGATAGACTAACTTTGGAAACAATATATGTATCTTTTATTAGACCAGTTCTTGAATATGGTAGCCCTATTTGGAGTGGGTGTACTGCCGCAGATGAAGCAAAGTTAGAAAGTGTTCAATTGAATGCTGCCCGCATTATTACTGGGGCAATGCATGGTACCAGTAATGCAAAATTGTACAAGGAACTTGGATGGCATACATTAGCTAAGAGAAGGTATTTTTTTAAAAAGATCCTTATGTATAAGCCGGCAAACAAACTGGCTCCTGATAATTTATGTTCTGTAATTCCTACTGAACTTTTCGATAAATCTTTTTTCCTTTCCGCAGTTCGGTTATGGAATGAATTACCTATCGATGTTCGACAGTCCAGATCACTTCAAGTCTTTAAGTCTAAGATATGCCAACCAATTTTTGTATTTATTTATATTCACCCTCTGGGCCCTAAGAGTCGATATATATATTGAGTTACAAAATGCTTAGTGGCTAGAGGGTAAAAATTTATTGTTTTGAAGATGTTTCTCTTTTGCAGGTTTGTTATTTTTTGTCCTAAGGAACCCATCATGCAGTGGTCAGGTGCAGTGAGAATATTCAGATGCAAGCTTGCAATCATTCACATTTCTTTATATCCTTGTCCATTTCAATGTCTCCTCATCTGTCAGATGTGGTTACAGCAACAATGCAGTATTACTGGTCAGACTCCTAGACACAACCACTCCCTGTCAACAGAGGCTACCAAGACCTTGAGCATGCTAATTAGTTTGACATGTTTGAGCAGGGAAACTTTTTATGACCTCTGAAATGTAGATCTTCATTTGTATCCATTATCGAAGAGTTAAGGTAAGTGGGGTTTACATGTACCATCCATGGGCTGACGTCTTCAGAGACGTACACGTGCTTACAGTACCACTGGAGAGTCTTGCACCCATCTGGGACTGGTCCCAGATGACCTACAAGGGTGGTCCTCCAGAGGTACCTTTCCCAACTCCCAAAGCATAGACCCAAGAAAATTTGATTTATGATGTGAGCTGCTGGTACCAGCCTTTGGTGTAAGAATTTTCTTTCAGTTACAATATGGGCAGCAGTCCTGGCATGTGGCCCTACCAGTGAGTTTTTATGGTACGCTGCAAGACTTTCCAGCAGTAGGTATGCAAAAGAGTGTGGTCATGTGCTGTGGGAAGTTGTTTTTAAAGCAGTATCATAATTGTTTCATATATTTGTAGGATATGCTAATGAGGTGGGTGAGTCCTTCCGTGCGCTGATCCCTGTGACATTAGTGCGGCTGAGCTACGTCATTGCTAGTGGCTATGTGGTGGCTGATGCAGGCCATAAAGGCAACCAAGCAGCGCAGGTTTGTGTCAATGCTGAACTTCTGTTTGTAAATTTAAACTTGAAAATAACTTTCTACATGCACATGATGTAAGGCAAGAAATTAATTAAAAAAAAAAAAAAAAAAGAAATTAATTAAGATGTAATGAATGACGATGATGATCTTTAGAAGAGAGGCAATGATGGAGGTGTTGATGACATCAACAAGGAAAAGTTTCTAAGCTATCACTATGATTTTTAATCTCCAGCTGTCTGAACCATTTTTATTAATTGAAAAGTAAAAAATAGGGACCATAAGCTCCGCTCTTGCTTACTTTTGCAATATTTCAATACACATTGAATTAAAAAATCGCACATACCCGGCACATGTCTCAGCAGGGCAAGACAATATTCTCTTCAAGCTATAATTATCTGGGGACAAGTGCTGTTATCTTTTACATATTAATTTTCACAAATATTACGTGCCCGGACAATAGGGCATACAAATTGGTGAGCCCTGCTCAGGCCATATTTATACTGTCTGTGTTCAAATACAGTTGTGCATATTTTTATTAACCATCCTCATTGTTGCAACTCATTTCCTGTCAGTCAAGTTCATGAATAGCAAACAAAACAGTGAAATCATGATAGGAAAATTTGCTCCGCTTAGAGATTCTTTTGCAACCTGTCATCTTTAGGGCCTAGGTATAAGAAACAATATCCACATACACATCAGTTACATGAAATGTTCTCAAGAAAATAAACTCAAAGTGATATCATTATGGTCAGATTTGATTGAGCCTAATTTTGTTCTTCAGGTGCAAAATGCAGATTTTTTTTTTTAATGTTTTTACATGTAGCTCCATCAATGCCAGTTACCTACCATCACTGTCAGAGGAAACTTTCACATCTGGACTTCCTTTCTAGCTTAACTTGAAAAGTAATCTGTTCGTGTACAATGAATCTGTAAATATATTGAGGCTGCAAAGGATGGACATCATGATGATAAAGTGCCACTTAACTGCATGTGCACTTGCATGTATATGGAATGAATTTTAATAAAAAAATTTTGCTTGTCCCCCACAATTAATTTACAAAAGCATGTTAAATATATATTTTCTCTGTTTCTTTCAGTAGCAATAAATTGCATAAACCAGAAATATTGATGTATGAAAGCTATGGTTTTTTTCATGGCATAACTGTCATATAGCATCTCCCATTTTTGTGCACTGCACTGTAAATACTTTGAATATTAACCATACCTACAGCTGTTCCATATGGCATCTCTGTCCATTGCAGCACCAGTGGTCCAGTGTGGAGGTGAGACAGAAGAAAATTCTCCATGCCATCATGGACACACTTCTGTGGCAGGGCCTCGCTTCAGTGGCCATTCCTGGTTTTACAATCAATCGTCTGTGTGCTGCTGTTGGGTTCACACTGGCAAAAACAACACGTTTTCCTCTAGCTGTACGAAAGTGGACTACTACGTGTGTTGGACTAGCAGCCATTCCTTTTATAGTACAACCAATTGATAGATCTGTGGACTTCCTTATGAATAATACAGTGCGGCAGTGGTATCATATAGAAAGTGAGGAACAGGTTATTGTCCACCATAGGAGGGACGATTGAACATGATTTATGCATGCTGAAGATATAGCTAAACCTCTCTTATAAGACAATATTGTTCCATTCCACATGAAAAAGTATATTTATGCAGTACTCTTCCAAGGTAGCAGCAGGTGCCAACGTTAAATGTAGGCTACATCAAAGTACTTTCATGTGTAGTTCAAGTCTGCTATATTCAATGGGAGTCTCCCATTCCTATTTTTTGCTTCCAAAGAGTGACCAACAAAAATTTTGCCTGTTTAGGACAATAGGCCCTAGTACATCTACATATGAAACAAAAGTAGAAATTGCTCAAATATTGCAATAAGCATCAGTGGCAAACATTGTAATGTGCAGCTACATACATAGAAGTCCACCAGCATACATCAAAATGCTGACCATTGCGCATGTGTGTATGGGTGAAGTCACTTTAAACATCTCCTTTACAGAAAGGCACAACTGATGCACAATATGTTTGGGATCTTTTTTAGGTCTGTCTCTGAAAATTCAAGGGCTAACGGCCATTTAGGGATGGCACTACATTTTGATCATTTTTAAAAGGTGTGCACAGTACCATCCTCATAAAGAGCACAGTGAAAACACAATAAAACAAACCATTTGTTGTTAAAAGGTGTTTGATAACTCAAATATTTTTGCCTCAAGACTTGTGTCACTGCATGAAGGTGTCAGGTACAATGTATTTGAGTGTCATTATTATGAGGTTTCACTGTACTTTCTATTTTTCAAATGATGGCTACCCATATCAGTTTTATAAGAAAATGAAGTTCAGGAAAACCTGGAAATGCATCCATCAGCAAAATTAATGGGGCCCCACAGCACAAGTACAGTATGAATATATGATTTTTGTTTACATCAGTTACCAATGAACATGATGAAGTATATTGTACTCTTAAAAATTTACACCAGAAAGCTGCTCACTTCACTATACTTCAAGTATGCTTTCAAAAATGATGAATATCCCTTAACAAAAGTATGTTCAGACTAACAAATGTTTATTTGCCAGTCCCATATCAATTGCTACACAACATTATAGTTTTCTGTGGCAAGCCATTTTAGCATTTAATCCATAATTATGCATATCTAAAATAACAAAAAAACGACACTACTAGCGCAAAATAATCATACATATCTGAAAAAATTTAACACATAGTGTGTTTAAGCATAACATGTAAAAATGTTTTCACATATGTAAAATAAATGAAAATTTTATATATTAAAGATTCACACTTATGTATAAACATTTACATGTATGTGTTAATGAATTGCACATTAAAAAGTACTCTTAATTGTGTACAAAAGATAAATACACATGATTGTGCAAAAGAATTACATAATGGACATGGTGTAGTTGGTATGTGCGCTTCCCATTTTCGGCTAGGTGATTGGTGCCGAAGGTTGCTGGTTGGAGTCCTGCCTGTCCGTTGGTCACAAAACATCATGTTGCTATTATGTAAAAAGCATTGAGTTCACAATACTACGCAGAGGATGATGCACTATTGTTCCTGTTTGTATTTATATAAAACAAGACACATATATGACGAAAAAAAAGAAAGGTTTTTACACATATCATCATACGTGGAATTGTTTTTCACATGCATGAAAGAGATTTACGCATATGTACATATTGCATATGTATATTTAGTGAATTAAATGCTGAAATTGCTTGCCATGATTTTCCTCTGTTGAAATGGGCAAGTCTCATGAAAATTAGTCCCAGTCAATGGCCTGAATATGCAGTACTGTCAAACACTTTTGGTTTGGACTGGTTCATAAATTGCCTTAATCATGTTAACCCTTCACCTTTAAACCAACTGGTGGCCAAATATCACCTCCTTCAATGCTTTTGACTGATTTCAGCAATAATGAGAAATAAGTTGAAAGAGATGTTTAGATGAGAGTTATCAAGATAGCCAACAGCTTTCATTGGCATGGGTTGGGCACTAAGCACTAACCCATGCCAATGAAAGCTGTTGACTCAGTCTCATTACAAGAGGGAAGGAGTAACCTGACTTTGTTTAAGAAATTGTTGAAGTGTACAGTTAGCATTTATCGATCTCTGTACATGTACATGTGTATAGCTCGGTGACCTCCATGACTGTGATATATATACATAGCTATTAAAGTAAATGTGCAATAAAATTGTAAGACTATATAGAAGAATATGTACACCTAAAATGAGACTTATATGTTGTATTTGAATGGGTCTTTTTGTCCAGAACCACTTCCTAGTAGTCATTACCCTATTCTGCACTCCGAACTCTTTACTGTCCATAAGCTTACCCGTCACTGTCTAACCTATATACATATGGAAGTAATTTTGACATAGGCTGTATTAGTGCAAGTTTTGAGTGTGCAACAGAATTGGTACACAAGAATATGTACACTTAAAATGAGACTTATTCGTGCAAGTTTCGAGTATTTAAGCATGTTAAAACACAGTCTGTACATGTGTACCAGCACAATGAATTGAGCATTTTTGACATTTGAGTCTTATACGTACCCACATGCTCAAGATTGTCCTGCCAGTGCAAAGTGAACCACACAACATGTTTTTTAATCATATTTGACTTCTGGTACTAATGTTTGGAAGTCTTCTTACATCTTGATTTAAAATTTTGAGTTAAGGAGCTAAGGAACATTTATGTTTACTACAATTTTTGTTGCTGTCCATATCATTTTCATAATGGTATTAATATGTTGCCTATTCATATTTGAGAGCTTGAAAACATTTTACTGTCAGTGTTTTATTTTGCAATTTGATTGGTGTTGCTTTCACTGACAATTGTAATAATCATATCGAATATTAGTTTACTTGGTGTGTGTACTGCCATATTTTGTGTTTGTCAGACTTAGATTTGAACACAATGGCCATTCAGAGTCTTGATGCTCTCAAGATGAATGTAAGTTTTCTCTCCAGTCCATGTTTGGCTTGAATAATGCATGCACATCTATACTGTTGAATACAACCAGTAAAATTTGTACAGGGTCTAACCACAAAGCAAATTGCTGCACTTTAGAATCATACTACCTCAGCTATGTGCATATATGTATCATCTGACCTGATTCATGTCTGGTGTCATAGTTGGCTGATTATTTTCAGATTATTCATGTTCATTTTGTGTAACAGGAAACCATCTGGTACATGTGTGCTAGGTTTTCTATCCAACAATCGTGATATTTCTGCGGTGAAGGTGCCTCCACATAGGTAAAAAATGTGATGCAAAGTGGCCATTTTGCTTTTAGATGGTGTGAAGTCATATATAAGTTTTGTTTTTCTTTTTTTTGTGAAGTCATAAGTTATTACTTTTTTATAAGCATAAAAAGTGAAATGAGCAATTATAAATGATGTTAAAGTGAATCCATTTTGTTATGAAAAGTGAATATCTGAACGGATTTCCATAAAAATTGAATAAGCATGTATATTGTATATCATGCAGTTATTTTGCATGTGTGTGTAAAAGTATTTCACATATATGAAATTGATTTGCACAATTACACATACATGTAATTGTGGTCAAGGATGAAAGTTTGTCTTTCACAAATATTGGAGAATGTCATGCTACCACCATGACCACCCCAAGCTTGTATTGTCTCAGTTTATTAAGACCCACAGTGTGGGTACAAGTTGCTGGAACGTGTTTATAATAATACAGTGGTACCTGCTCTAAAGACCACCTCTGATGAGAGACCACATTAGTTTTTAAAAGTCCTTTGAAGACATTGGACCCTCCTTTAATTTACTTGTAATTAAAGACCACCTGTAAAATGTGACTACTTTTGTCTGGCACTAGGGGTGGTCTTAAATAGCAGGTATCACTGTAGAACAAATTGGCTATAATTGTATTTTTTGTGTGTTTAACCACCATATAAACATTCTGTTGGCTGAACTATAGTCACATTTTGCACCCTAGTGGTGCTCATTTATCAACAACTGGAGGAGAACTGAATAACTGGACATTAGTAAGCCTGCTTTATTAAAACTCAAGTGGAAAAAAAAAAGTTTTTTTTGTTTTTGCATAATGTGAAATGAAGAAATTGCTGTAAAAACTTAAGAGTAAAGCTGGCAGAATCTATAAGTCAAGCGGGAAACAGCCAGAATTTTCAGGACCTATATGCAGGCTGATGGAGTATCCACCATAAGACCCTCCTCCTCCCCTAACCCCACCCCGGCCACCTCCTCCTGTGGCCTTTAACATGAAAATTTTCCATTTATAACTAGCACACAAACTATTCCTCAACACAACTATCAAATATTCATAACTATTGTAAGTAAGTACAGTAGTTTTTATCATCAATAAATTTCCATTTATGCCTTGAACCAGCAAGCCTGGACCTAACCTGTGGCTGAAGGCTTCTAGTTTGCTGATACATGTACCACAAGGAGTCTGAATTTAGACTTACATTGGTGAAAAGGCAAACCTGTTCCCCAACCAAACTTTTATCAACACAATAAAATTAAAGCCTGCAAATAAAATTTTGGGTGCTGGGGCTATTTTACAATGGCAGCACCCAAGTTTAAGTTAACGTGATCAGCAAAGGTGAAGGGACAGTGGTGGAAGAAGTTGCAGAACTGCAAAAAACTGACTTGATGAAGTACAAGCACATGTCAACTGTGATGAGAAGCTTTCCTCAAAATTAATTTCACCTTGAATTTACCCGTGAAAGGTGCAAAGGAAAAGCCAATGATAAGCTACGGTTGTGCACACAACTGACCAATTAACTGAGGCCTATATGTTTGTCTCACGTTCATGCAGGGATGGGTGTTAATTATGTAAGCTAGGATGGTATCTGCACCAACTGTTTCTGGCACAAGGCCTAAGCGTGCTATTGCCATAGCTGCCCCTCTATACTGTTTATGGTAGTAACATAGACAAGTAATATCCTACAAATCCTAATAAACATCACATTAAAAAATCTGTACACTGTGCAAAAAACTGGTCCAGCCACAGCCGGTATGCTTCCTGCGGGCCGGTGCCCATATCACACGAAGGTAAGCTGTTGACCTATTTGTCTGCCCTGTGGAAAACTCTTGAAAGTTGCAGGATTATATGGTCCCCCGTTCTATTGTACAACAGTATAGTGGACTATTGCCAACAAGTGACAAAGTGTCGTGTATGCGGACATTTTGCTTTTCTCTATTGGATACATCTGTCGAAATGCATCAGATGCAGTTCAAGGGTTAACATAGGGCTTTTTAACCCTGGTATACATCCATAAAAATGTAGGCTACGCTGAAGAATGCCATCTTGTGCAAACATCTTCGAATGTAGGATAAATTAGACATAAAACTTCAAAACTCTCATATTACCCATTTCATTATATGGCAGTAAAGTGAGTATATTTTTTATTTTGGGCATGAACTCCAATAATTTATTGAATCTCTATTCATACGTCACCACATTAGCTGCAGACTTATTGTGGTCCAACTCAGTTGCTTGCAACTGAACTATGCCCCTCCATGACGAGGGCACTTGTACCAATTATGTTACTAACCATCCTGAATTTTTTTTCTAAATAAATGAAATTTTCTAAATATTTTTAGTATCTTGTATGCTTATAAGCATTGTGAATGAGTTGTTGTGAGCTTTTTGCTTTGTTTTTATTTTTATCATAGCTGATTTGGCTTAATACATAAAGCGGCCCTCCTTCCTGCAGCCTCAGTGGCAGCACAGGATCGCAGTTAATGTGAATATGTGCTATTCTCTTGTATCAGATTTGCCCTCTGGGTAAGTTCTTCTGAAAAAAAATACTTGCCTCCATTCGACCTCACTTTCCCATACATTCAAACATAAAGAATTGTGAGTTCCTTGAATCCAGTCCTTAAAGGTGATGGCAAGGTCACTGATGTCGTGAATTGTGCACGTGTCAACTACTGAGCTGTTGGTCTACATAGTGCAAATTTTAACCCTTTCCCCCTCAAACTGGCCAAAACCGGCTGTTGGTCAAATGTCGTCTGCTTCAGTGTTTTCAACTAATTTCATCAGTTATGAAAAACAATTTGACTGAGAAATGTACATGAGACTTATCAAGATCACATGCCCCAGGTCAACAGCTTTCCTTGGCATGGGTTGGGCACTAAGTGCCCAACCCATGCCAAGGAAAGCTGTTGACTCAGTCTTAATTCAAGGGGGAAAGGGTTAATGCAGTAAACACTGAAGTACATAAGTTAAGGTTTCTCAATGGAATAATTTATTCAGTCATACACAGCTGGTCACACCTGACAAAATAAAATTAATGTTGAAGTTGAATATTTTCTTCCCATAACTTCCATGGATAACAGCGAATGCAAGTTACATTACATCATCACCATAATACTTAAAGGCTGACATAACATAATTCCATTTTCACTTTTTTTTTTGAGGCTGTGCCACCGAAGAATGTGTTAAATAAACTTTTCAGTCATTTGTTCATTTCTCTCAGGCCTCCTAACAACACTGACTGGCAGGCAGATGTCCCATCTAAAATGTCCAGTATGAACATGAAAGAGAACAAGCCTCCACTAAGTGGATCCATGAATATGAAAGAGTGCAAGCCTCCATTGAGTGGATCCATGAACATAAAAGAGTGCAAGCCTCCATTGAGTGGATCCATGAACATAAAAGAGTGCAAGCCTCCATTGAGTGGATCCATGAACATGAAAGAATGCAAGGCTCCATTGAGTGGATCAGCACACACTGTATGCTCACAGAAATGTGATTCTTTGTCCCTTTCACTTAATGTACATCTTGGATGAAAACAGTTACTAGATTTTGTGAAAAAAGGTTATTTGCCACAGTATTGGGCACCTGCCCTCTTTTTTAAGTTTACCTGCCATGAGCAACCACTTCCCATATGGGACCACTGTTGTCATGCAGACCGTAGTCTTTGCAGGCACTACACTGCATGAAAGAGTATTAATGTCTGACTTCTCTCGTACCTACCAGAGAGTTGAGAGTCTTCAAAACATACAAATGCTCATGGCATACAAGGGACTTCCATGTTGCCATGTTTAAGTTTCACAATGTACATGTAGCCCTGAAACTTAATCTTTCCCGGCACCTTTATCAAATATGTCTACTTCAGTGGGGTTGTCCATTGGTACAGATCAGTTGCTACATTGTTCTTCTAGATTTGGTGCTGCCTTCTGGTTGTTATATACATGTGGCCAGTATGATCTGCATAATCTGACTGCTGCTGAGTCATTTCTGCAGTGACACACAGTATACAGCTTAAGATGTTACCAAAAACTACAGCTACTCAGCACCTTTGTTTTGAACATTCAAGCTCCTGGTGTCCCCTCCTCCATATTCCAGCATGTATGTTGTTAATTCACAGGACCTGTGCCATACCAAGTGCATGGTCACATCTTCACTTCTGCTGTCCTGCTTGTTGTGGGGGCTGTGGGTGCTGTTGCTGGGCAACAGTGGCTTCCATCTGGTTCTGCAGTAAGCGTGCCCTCTTGCGGTGATAATGCTGCCACTGGAGTAACTGCTGGTCGTCGATGAATTTGGCACACTGGCTGTTCACAAGCTCCTTGCGAAAATGCTCATACTGGAGCAGCTCCAGGAAGTGAAGGCACTGGGGATACCTAAAATGAAACATGTTGCTAGTCAGCTACGAGTCTATCAAACTGCCTTTTTAACCCTTTCCTGGTCTCATTTCGTGTACCAGTATGTCAGCAGTGATGACGGGAGCTGCAGGTCTTGATTCAATAGTGGCCACTTTAAGAAATGCACTGATGACAGGTTACCATACAATATTTTTGAAATGCAGAATTCCACATGATGGGGCCATGCTAAGTGTATTGAGACAGCACCAGTTTGAAACACTTCACTAGGTATCTTTGGTGAGCAGTGAACTGTTTCAAATAAGTGCTGTCTCAATCCATTTCTCTTCACCCTGTCACGTGGAGTTTTTCTCCTACAAATGGATAACTTACAAGTTCTCATAAAATACACCATATCCTTGAGCTGGTCCATCACTGTGAAGTTGATGCCATTTCTTTTACAACGGCCATCTAATGTGTCGCTGTCACTTTTATAGCAATGGTATATTACTTTTGTTGCTAGGAAATGTCAAGCCGTGAACATAGTTCTGGTTGCTGATTTTGTTGTATTCAATTTGATTAGATAAAAAAAAATCTGATAAGTACAAATTGGTTTAGCTGCATTATAGCTTTTGGTAAAAAAAAAAAAAAAAATCAGCACTGTAATATGATGTTACCAATATATTTTGTTTCCCTATGGATACATATAGGAGAATGGCTGAATATGTGGTCCATGTAAAATGGTCCTGGGGAAGATAAACAGCAGCTGACCAGCTTTACAGTCCCTATTATAATAAGATCAATCTATCTAAATGTTCCTTGGCACAGAAACACCTAGCCATAATCTTTATGATCGTCATGACCTACAAACATACCAGGCAAATTGGTAGATGCTTACTTTAGACACTTCGCATACTCGGGGTCTTTCCAGTACAGCAGATACTTAAGGTAGTTGATGAATGTCTGGTCTTTGAAATACCCTCTTTGTGCAAGAACTGAAAATGTGAGCAAAACACATGGAATATGCCAATCATGATTACATTGCCAATGGTTAGAGCAAGTTTCGTACTCTGCACCTTTCCATGTCTAGCCCTGAAGCTGTACATTGCAAATCCTGGGAAAGTCCCTTATTACTGAAAGATTGCTATCCATACATGGGTAGATAAAGCAAACAATGCATCACAAACTAGAATTGAATCACAATACCTTTTTTCTGCTTTTTAAACATCAGCAATCAAGGATGTACTCAAATTCATACAACACAATAAACTTTCCCTTTTTCATGTAAGAAACTAATCTCTTTTAAGAAATTTTCTTCCCCACTGTACATGTACATGATCTACCCCTAGTGTCAATGGGCCATGATGATGACCAGCAAACAATGTGATTAAATCAGGAAAAATAAAATTCAAACCCCTATGTGAGTATAATACAAGAAGTTTGGTTAATATGGGACATTTGTATTAGGTGCAGGGTTGCCCATAGTAACACCCTTGGTTTTCCACCAGTCTGCTCATATCATGACGGCTGACTGCCACCATTTCCTATGAACAGTGTCAAAGATTTTGTTGGGAAATTAATATGCATGGCCAATATACAGCAGGTAGGAGAGAGTAAGACCTTTTGACTTTTTGAAAGTATGGTCTTTGCTTGTGGCACTTCCTTCTACACCAACCTCAAATATATTATGCTTATGCAATCACCTGGTTTGAAAATGGATACAGCTGATTTAGCTTTAGTCACTTAATGCTTGGAAATGATTCAACTAATCTGTGAACATACATGTACTAGCAAAATTGGGTGATACTTACAGTTTAGATAGTTTGGATTGGCAAGGCACTGGACAAACTCCAGTTCAATCTGAAAACGCAGCCTTTGTTCATGTTGTTGCTCCTCTGTCTCTGGAACAGGGGATGGTAATGAAAAAAAAGTAGACCCAAAACTATATATTATGGACAACAGGTATCTGATTGATCAACATGATCAATATACACAGTTTCATCATTTATACACGAATGTTCCAGATAGATTTGTTCAGTATCCTAAATGTAGTGTTAGCACTGCCCTCATACTGCAATTTTAGTCCTGTAGCATACAGTGTCTTTCAGGGGACATACCGACACCAAAATAAGGGAGGATACTGAAACTGTCCAATTGGAACACATGGATAATGTTACACTAGCAACAGCCAGTATCCTCCCAAGGGAATGCAATCTCCCCATTGAAAGAACATTGAGAGTCAGTATATCCCTCACGTTCTATATTTGCGGAAACAGCGACTCTAATGACGTTTTGCGCCATGACGTCACTCACGTTGCAAGGGTGCCTGCCGCACGAGATGCATGACCTGGCAGGACAGTAGTTTAGGCCTATTTCTTCCTGATGGGGAAGTGGGCTTTTCTCAAACAAAATGATGAACCAGAAATTGTATATTTTGGCTACTGAATAGGTATGTAGCATTTTACATACCGTAATCCCAGGAAAAGCTGCATTTGCCTTTTTCGTCTTATTATGGCATATACATTTAGGATACAAAGATCATCCCATGGCTAAATCAGTATCCTACCCGGTACAGTTCCCCCTCGAGCTGTATCCTCCTGAGACCCGAAGGGTCTCAGGAGGATACAAGCTCTCAGGGGAACTGTACCGGGTAGGATACTGATTTAGCCATGAGATAACCTCTAAGTATTCTCTGCAACTTTCAAGATGAAGGGGCAAATTTTCCATAAACTGGTACCCGTAACCATCAAATAGGGAGCAAAATGGGCCCCCTAAGGAAATGGAGATCTAGAAATATAATGTTTCTAACACATACAAAAATATAATAAAACAGACAGTCTGACAGGTTAACTATATTTAAGTGAACAAACTGCTTTGTGCATATTTTTGGGAATCTACATTTTATAATATTGTATGTAAGACACAAGAAGTCACAAAAGTGTGTGTGACTAGAGACAGAAAATTTAAACTACTAGAAGGTAGGAAAAAATGATGATAAACAGGATATTTGTTCTTGGGGCCTTACTAGCCCCTTAGCAATAATAAAGTGCAAAAATGCCAATAATATTGGCAATATTGCCATATGCAGCTTTTGTTTTGCTATTAACTACACTTCCACATCTGAACAGAAAATTACATTTCTCGCTTTTTTCTTAAGCCAGTAGCCATACATATCGTTCTTATCACTAAACACTGACATGAAAAGTAAATGATAAAGAAAAATCAGAAACATTACCAGAGGTTGACATGCTGTTGTTTCTGGAAACTGCCATTTTTGGTTTCTTTCGGTGCGGACTAGTTCACAAATAGAAAATAAAGTACTACAAAGTCAACACAGTTTTTCGTCATTATTTTAACAAATTAAAATGTTAAATTATTCCGAGTACCATACAGCGAAGCATATTTAGTCATGTTAGTATATAACCCTAAACTAACATTTTACGTTTTGCAAATATGACATTTGCTGCGGAACTATTTCAAAATGGCGCTTCCCTTCTGGCATGGGAAGTGAAAATCAGGGGCAGCACATTTAAACACCGTTTTCAACATTTTATCTCTTCGGTATGCCTACCAAAATACCGGTTTCTCCTCGTGTATTTGCCTGCATCCAAAATGTGGATATTGACAAACTTGCTTCGTTCTCAGAGAGTGAATTGCGGCCAATATTGCCCTGCCTGGTTCGAATGTCATTGTGTGGGCCTCTGGACACAAGTGAGAGATGGACCCGGCACAGGAAGAGAGTCCTGCAGTGTCTATCGGGTGTAGAGGTGGTAAACAGTTTGGTGACACTGTTATCCATAGACTTCCATGCACTGGAGCAAGATGCCAGGAAAGAACAACAATTAAGGTACAACATTCAACAAACCAACTCATTCACCGGCCATTTGTCGAGGAATTTGACTGTTGCCTGGTGGCAACCTGAATCCATGTCCTTGAGTCTTGATTGATTGAATCAATTAATTTATACAGGGTGGCCATACATCAACATAAAAAGTTGCTTTGCAAATGGGCCCTGCTAGCACACACACATTCATACAATAAAATAATATATTGTAGGCATAGCCTAAGATGCGAGCATCAGCATTACAAAGACAAAGTATCGATAATAAATAACGTCAGTGGATCAGGCAGTACATAGCACCTGGTCATTAGGTTCCTCTGGCGGCCATTTACTAAACCAGTCTAGAGGGGCGAGGCCATACTACCTTGAACAAATGAGCGAAATTATCTGCCGTATAAACTTTCTTTTTGTTAGACGCTGTTCCACAAATTTAAGTATTCTCCTCCAAAAGCTTACGTCATATACTTTGGTTTGTTCACCTCTGGGGCTACTAGGCAGTGCCAGGCAAGGCTGAGAGAGTGTCCACCAACCATATCAATGATGTAGTCCTACCCGGCTTCTCATAGTGGCCAGTCACTTTTTCACCTCCAAATCTGCTAAGCCTTTGGAGGTGAATTGTTCGCAATATTTTTATATCGCCATTGAGCTAGTGCCGTATCCTGTGGCAGAGATGTAGTGCGTATGGAGAGTGATTGTTGGATTGTCACGCGACAACACCAAAATTGGAGCAGGCTTTGGCAACATGGCGTTTTGGGGCCCCGGGGGGAATAAGTGTAACTAGAACTTAGTGGAAGTTGCGATTTTGAAGACCCCGAGAAGCAACCTGGTGACAGCACAGTGTGCAGATAATAGTCACAAGGTGAGATGCAACACTCGAAACAAATACTACATACTTTGGGATGATTATTTTGGTTACCCTCACACCTGTCAAGTTTTCTAGTCCACGGAAACCCACTTCCAGCCCCGGAAGCGTGTTTGCCAGGTCCACGTTCCATCGAGGTATAACGATGCAAGTCGGTGAATCGTTATCATTCATTACACTCTGCCAACAACGTTTTCTGTAGCGCAGTTATGAATTATTGACATTATTTCCATAAAGGCTGGTAAGTGTGAGACTTTGTTGTAAATAAAACTGCAAAATTTACCCGTAGTGCCTAATAAACGCAATGGCCGCGCCCATGTGCATGTGCGCAGTAGGGGTGACGAAGAAAATCAACTTCGTTGGATAGATACTGAGTACTCTTCTGATTGGATAATTTACCATTCTGTTATATCCCATATTCACATGTGTTTGTGGTAAGAGCTCGCTGACGCTCGCTAATATGTAGTAGGCATCTATAGAAACGAGCATCAGCCTTACAAATTTATGTATTACTGTACAAGTCTTTCTTGAAGTTCTAGAGAGGCTTGTAAATTAAGAGATCAAAGTGCAGGCCAACCATTAGCCCAGTTCCTTGTCCCAACCTCTGCTCACCATGCAGAGATTTAATGAATCCATCAGTTGAAGCCATTTTTCACAACAGGTGTCACTCTGTTTGGGCAACTGACCACTAGTTGATTTTCGCTACAATGTCCACTATTGCTGTGATTCAACGGGATATGTATTCTAAAGCAATAAAACTGGAAACTGAGGTAAAGGTCGTCTGCAAAAATATTCAAAACTGTATTCAGTTTGAATTTATTTTATTACCCATAAGGCCATGCTCTTGACCAAAGTGCTTATTTCAAGATTGCGCTGTCCACCGAATGGTGGCTGTTCATGGGCATACCACAGGAAAGGTATATCGGTGAAATACAATTCTTATCTTGTTTTCTACACACCCATGCCTAACCATAGGAGCTGGCTGATGCTCGCTTATTGATATGTAAATGGGTAGCACCATAAAAAGTGAGTGTAGCTTAAATCCTTATGGTCTTGTTCATCTTTATTCTAGTATTGTGCGCCACCTGATGACCAGTCAATATTTGGCAACCCCTCTATGTTTGGATCTCCGAAGTTCAGTCCACGGCATCCATAACCAGCGTTCAATGGTCTGGCTTCATTCTAGCCTAAAATTTGAACTGTGTAGAACTTTAAACATACAAAACCAACTGCATGTGCATATATGACTCTGTTTCATGACTGAGAATAAATTACTGTGCATTATCAACAAGGTGAGATCATCATTTAGTTGCACAAATTGGCTCCAATTCTCATTATAAATAGCTCTTCCAATTGGTTAAGAGTTTGCCGCGAGAAGCTGACTGAGCTTTCTAATCATCCTTATGCACTCTCCATGATAGGAACACAGGTCATGTATGTACATTACCTTAAAAGCTTGTGCTCACTATTGCATATAAATACGAAGGTATAAAAACATACATAATTACACAAGTCTGTAACATCAACCTACAAACACATATATTTTTATTGTTTTAGCTCACCCCCCTATGTTATTTCCACTCTATCTTAACACATATAGTGTTAAACCAAGAAAAAAACTGCAAACATTCTTTAAATCGAAACCAAAAGTCGATTTAGTAGCCCCTATCCAGGGCTATTGGAACAATATTGTAGTTGTTCTAATTTCATAATGCCTGATTCAATGCACCAGCTGATCCCAGCCAGCTGACAACACCAGTCTTTCCTTATATGGAAAAAGAGATCATTTTGAAATCAAGTCATATCAACCAAGATATGAACATCGTGCTGCTATTACACGTAAACAAATGCACGTTTTTTACGTAGTAACTACGGTAGCCAAACATAGTATATAAACAGGCGAACATGTTTTTTTCAACAGTCCCTGATGAGATGCAGAGGCATCGAAACTAGTCGGACAATCACCAAGCCTCCTAACCACCACGGCTACTTGTTTAGTCGATTAGCCCATTAAAAACACATATAGGTATAAGCTAATTGTGATGACCACATTGGTTATTGAAAAGAGTGTAATTACTGCAACAGTACACCTTCAGCCAGGCCAGTTTTCTTGCATTTTATAAATCAGTATGAAAAATGATAATCGAGATACACCATAAAACCAGTGTCAGACCTGGCGTACATGGTGTAAACACATTTAACCATGCATTTGGAGACCTGTTCTTTTTGGTGCTGATTTCAGTGGCATGGTGGCCACCTAACGTGATGGTAGCAGAAAGCTTTACAAGCAGCATCACTGTCAAGTATGTCTCAAACATTTGGGTTAGGGGTCCATCCCACATGAAGTTATATACAGTAAAACCTGTTTTGAGAGACCATCCCTAAGACGGGCCAAAAAGTGGTAACATAAAACAGGTGATCTCAATGTAGGTACAATAACATGGGAAAGATGGCAAAAGGGACAGGTTAAACATGGTCTGAAAAGGCAGGTGGTCTTTTATCCCAGTGGTCTCTCAAAACAGGTTTCATTGTACTGGACAGGGGTCAATGCCCCGTTAGGTTATATACTGGACAGTATCCAAATGGATGTACTGATTTTCTTTTTTTTGGTAAAAAGTGCCTGCCCACTGTAGCAGATTTTGATATACATTTAAGGTGCCTGTTGCTCGTAGTAGGGAGGTGCGCCCTGCACAGAGGTTCCATTAACATGTGGGTATTAAGGAAAATCAAACGGGACCAAAGAAAAATGGCCATTATAAGGATGTGCCCACTGCAGATAGATGCCAATAATAGAGGTTTTACTGTATGTATACGAGAAAAAAAGCAACAAAAGTATATACCTGTATCATTACTGGAATATTTTGTCGCCACCATATATACCATTCTTGAACACACCTTGTCTCGCATGATAATCAATAAAATGTTCTGATTCTGTGATTTGGGGGAAACTAGAGCAAAGACATGCAGGTATGATTATTTTGCAGTGAAACAACTCCTATACCCATATCTACCTGATGAATTGCCTTTGTCTTTAGATCCAAAGTTGTGGGACCACAGACAGAGAGTATGCTGATCTCTCAGTTACAGCAGGGAGTTGCATTGGAATTTGAACGAAGTGATGCCCCTCGCAAGCTGCGTTTGCTTCTCAGTGAATTGTTGTTTGTCATGTCAAAGGTAATTTTAATTTCTTTTAATTGTGCGTGTTGTGTGTCAAGTTACAACTTTGCGGCAGTCACATAATGACGGTCTCAGGCCTTGTGCTGTGACAAAACATACCACATGGTCATTATGTACATGTATCTAGTTGTCAAGTCAGTGTGTAATTACCACAGTGGTTGTGCCACATGTATGCAGTTCATTTGCATCTACATATAACTAACCACTTGTTCATCTTCACACTGGGTATGTTTATTTTTGTTGTTACATATCTCTTTTACATACACATATACCAACTAAATGCAACATATGTTTGCATTGTAATTTACATTACATATGCAGTAAAACCTCCCTATACCAAACACCCTTGGGACTGGAAAAAAGTGTTTAGAAAAGCAAGGTGTTCGGTATAGGGAGGTTTGTTTACATTGGAATTATATATTTGGGACCGAGAAATGGTGTTCAGTATAGAGAGGTTTTCGGTATATGGAGGTGTTCAGTTAGAGAGGTTTTACTGTATATGTTTTATTGTACTATGTATTGTTGAACCAAATGAACATGAGTCTGAATCTAAAATATAAAGTGCAACTTTATTGAGTACATATGTGCACATGTACTTTCAAGGTCTGTGTCCAATGCCCCACCTCTGTTCATTTCAACTCTAAATTGAAGGATCCTTGGAGTCCTGAAACGTGACAGGAAGGCTACTTCATTAATTTTGTAAATTTAATCTCCATTTTTGTATACATATTATTTTACTTTCACTTTATGCAATACATCTCATTGTTGTCCAGTTCTTTAACAAAATAGTTATTTGACCAGTCCCGTGTTGTGGACCCTGCATCTTTGAACATGTCCAGCAAGCCTCTGCACTACCACTAGCAGGGACGGCTGGTGTCATCAGCCAGTTAGCGAATGCTAATGCTTCACTCGTTTGGCTAAAAACATTTTGTAAACAGCTACTTTATTCTAACATGAATTATATGAGAGTCAGGTTGAGCTCTGCAATGATTACTGTTATATTTCCCGTTTTGGCTACAAATTTTGAAGGCTTGGATCTCTCCATGCACCAGCTGATGATGTGTTTATCTGTAACCCTTTACGGGATGGTTCAACATTATCATCATTTTTGAATTAGTACTTAGGGTACTAAATTTCATGACCCCCCTCCCTCCCCCCAAATTAGTACTTTAAAAATGATGATTTTCCCCCCAAATCATAGCAAAATTGCACAAAACGGGCCAAAATTTGATCATCATTTTCCATATCCTGTGAAAGTGTACAGACCCATTTAACCCCCTCCCCCCTTGCGTACTGTAAGTACTAATTCAAAAATGATGAAAATGTTGAACCATCCCTTAAACAAAACTCAAAAGTTGAAAGCTGAAATCATGTTATGTCTTACATTTGATCATTAGAATATCATCTTTTTTTGTATTATTATTCCATTGTGTGAACTATTAGTCCCCAGCTAGCTGTTACATAGAATAAAAAAATGACCCCATACAACACACTTAGTATGTTAAATATCAATTTATACATGAATATGAAGATTACGAATTTTGTTCTGGTTGCTGGCAACATGTATTTACAAAAATGATTCATATGATTAATGTACTCTTGAAAATTAAAGAAGAAAACCTAGGCATCATTACATGTGTTTTGGGCATAGCAGGGTCAGTCAATGGCCATATGTGGGGAACTGGGTGTACAAGTAAAGCATCCAACGTACTTACATCAAATGACATATTTTCGTAATCATTAGATACAAGCTCTGCTGGTTTGAGAGCTTTTAGACCCTTGTCTGTCCAATGTTAAAGTGTGACATATTGTACATAATTTTAATCGTCAAATAACAATTTCCTGGATGTCTCTGTTTAGAATTATTTTTGTCTGTGTTCTTGTTTGCCATATTTGTAGATGAAGGAGCAGCATACAGAGTTTTACTTGAAGACATCCGAGTTGTTTGAGAGTGAAGTTTATCTTGAGGAGGTGTCTGATGTCCTTTGTATTGCACAAGCAGGTAAAAGGCTGTGATTTGTTGGAATACATGTACAACATATAGATCACATATTGAAATCAGGTGGACAGCCAATGCTTTAATAATTTTTACTTGCACCCATATTACCTTGAAAATGGCCTGAATGTGAATTACATGATCCTTTTATCATTATATGGGTATTTCCAGTGCTAATTTTTTCATAGACCATGTTGGCTGCTTCAAGTTCAAATGCAACTATTGTGAATTTCCTGTGCTCCTACATATAACATATTTTCTGGTGCAATTTTCAGTGGCAATGTTACTATCATATTTTCCAAAGTTGTCACTAAAGTAGGATAAGTGCATCAGCATGCTTCTTGCTTGCTGTTGTGGCTTAGCATCCACCCATATCCTTTGTGCTGTGCGTTGCACTCATGTAAGTGACGCCTGTTTTTTCTGCTGATTTACTTGTACAGGTTGTTTCTATGACATCATAAAGTAAGCCATCCTGATGCTGCATGTAGGCTGTTCATACTCTATGATTCTTGTAATGTAAATTTTTGCGAATTTGGTCCAAAAAGACTTTATTGTTATTTTTCAAGTACAGAATATATAGAAAACCATCCGCGTTGACAAATCTCATCACAGGACTGTCCTTGCTATCACTGCATTACATTCATGCTTTGCATTGAGGTAATCCACATCAGGACTTGGGCAGTCTTGTGCTGAGAATTGTTATTATGGGTGGTTTTCTATTTGTACAGTGTTGATTTTCCATTGTCACAGAAAACTGACAAACGTGTAGTTACCTGCTACATGTAATTCTTAAAAAACTACTAGCCCTCCTTTGAAATCTGTCAAATTTACGTGTTACAAATTTACATTGAGGTCCGACAAATAAACTTTCCCTCTAAAGGTCTGTCCAAATCTTAGATACCACAATGCACCAGTTTTCTATTCATTTTTTTTCTCATCTGAAATATTTTTTTTACCGATCAAAATCAATACACTGTTCATTGGTATACCATATATATCAAATTAGACACTATTAAAGTTTCCTGCAAAACAAAATTGATCAGCTTTCGTTCGAAACTATGGCATATTGCTGGGTTAGGTTAAAATGTTTTGCCAGAAGGCCACCACAATTGCAGTTTGTGCACACCTGATTTGTAGAGCTTCCATCCCTTCTGGCGGTAACTGAGGTGGCGGAGGCATTGCTACATGTGCAGAATGGTACCTGGCTCATGTGTCGATTGGTTTCAAATTCTCCAGAGAGCTTTGTTGAAGGTGAGAACGCTGTTCAGTGCATAGCTATTGTACATTTGCTGAAACTGTAATACTGTATTATTTAATGTCCCATCCATTATTATACACATGCACTTGTGACCCAAAAATTTAGTTTCTCTCAGAAGTGGCTATACCTGTTTTAAGTCTTACATCATCTGGGCTAGAGATTTTATTTTGTTGGCCAACTTGGCTAAAATCACTTAAATCTTTCAGCCAAACTTTAATTTCTTTAGTCAAAATTGGGTCACATATTGAAGTATTTTATATCTGGTAAGCAGCAGTTCGATGATAAAACAATAAAACTGATTTTGAAGCTACACAGTGATAAAAGTTTTTAGCCAATTTGGCGAAAATTTAAATTCTTTTAGCCAAATTCCACAACCATTAGCCTATGGCTTATTGGCTAATGGTTAGCGCCAGCCCAGATCATCCATAATGACAATGGAGTGAAAAATAAGTGCGCACATGGAAGTTTAAGACATGGTGTAAAATTAGAATGGCACTTACACTTACATGTACCTTGTTATGTTGAGTGCATAGTAGATACTATAAGTTCTGTCACCTTATTCCAATCACGTAATATCCTTGTCTTTCCCTGATAAGTGTGTGCCAGTCTGGTGGCCAATGGTGAGCGGCAGGATGAGGAGGGCTTGGGTGGACGGAGGCGTTCTGAGGCTTTGCGTGTGTTGTGTGAGATGAACCCCAACCATGCCCTGGCAGTCCGGTCTCTCTGTGTAAGTAGGCCTGCATCGTGTGTAAGATGACCCCCACACATGCCCTGGCAGTCCGGTCTCTGTGTAAGCAGGCCTGCATAGTGTTGTAAGGTGACCCCCAGCCATGCCCTGGCAGTCCGGTCTCTGTGTAAGTAGGCCTACATAGTGTGTTGTAAAGTGACCTCCAGCCATGCCCTGGCAGTCCTGTGTCTCTGTGTAACTAGGCCTGTATAGTGTGTGAGATGACCCCCAGCCATGCCCTGGCAGATCTGTCTCTCTCTGTAAGTAGGCCTGCAAAGTAGGCGAGATGAGCTCCAAGCATGCCCTGGCAGATCTGTCTCTCTGTGTATTAAAGTAGGCTCACATTGTGGGTTAGGTGTACCATGTCACACTAATGTGGTCATAAACACTTGTAAGTGGCTGTACGTGTACCTTATTGTTGAGTCATATAATCAAAAGCAGTCAGGAATTAGATTGAAAAGTCGCCCTTTTTCACCAGTTTGAGTTGCTAGTTCCATACATACAGGATTAGCAGCTCAAATTATGGACAAAAATGTATGGATGGAGAGATTCACTGTCAAATTCTCTCCCTGTTCAAGATTTTTAGAAGCCAGACTCAAGTTTTAACCTATCACATTTATAAGACAGTATGTTTTTTATTCATGTTAAATATGCAGGTTTCAGTGAAAATTACAGAATGAAAAAAATTCCATACTGCAAGCTGAAAACCAGCACATTAGATGAAAAAAAAACCCTGTAGATCATGAACATAAGTCATGCCTGACAGATACTACTGAGCACATGTACCTAAAGTGACAAAGCATACGACTGTCACTGTCATTTTTGTCGGCATGTGGCACTTATAAACTCTTGAGCCCATATTCTCTTGCATTACCTGGAAGTGTTTTGCAATGTTATTTAAAGTGAATAGATTGTCTCCTGCTTAGAAAGGGTTTACCAGTTTCTTTGTCATACCAAGCTGTGGCCCTTATTGGCATTATATCATTGTACATGTATATTGTCTCAAGAAATCCCCACCATCCACTCTACAGGTACAGCACTGCCGCCTGCCAGCCCTGGCCGTGGCATTGTCCCTGCACCACTGCAAGCTTTCACTCTCTCAGTCACCACCAGGGGGAATTAGTGATTTGGTTGCATTTGTCAGTGGACTGCTCCTGAGCAATGATGGTGACGTCCGGAACTGGTTTGCACAATTTATTCGGACTGGACAGAAGGTTTGTACTGAACGTTCAGTGGAACCTTAAAATCGGTTGCAGCTGAAGTACCCTGGTAGTTTACATCATTTCTGCTGATACCTTATCACAACAACTGAAGGACATATTTTTTCTCAAAGTTTGTATTTAATTTTTAAAAAATCTGAAGGAAATTCTTGAATTTATCGTAAGATTCTGTTTGACAAGACAGTTTTCTAATTAGTGTCCAAACAGATAGTGACAGAACCCTCCACTTCATTAAATTATAAGGTCAACAAATGCACAAAGGGATTTTCAAAATCCAAACAATTGCATACAACTAATTTGTGCAAATTATGTCTTTGCAGATTTTCAAGAGTTTTGTTAAATTTTTCTGGTGCTTTCATCGGTCATATTGTCAAAGATAGATAACAGAAGGCTCCTGTGAAAAGCTATGGCAGTCTTATTTCATTAAATATGGCAGTATGTGTACTGATGTAAATTTTGATCATTTGTTGAGGTATTCATATGTCAGTCATCCTGACAAGTATTTGTGGTCTTGTTTTTGGTATTCAGGAGATGTAATGTAGCAGTTTCTAATCCCATGGCACAAAAGGTCGAGGAATACTAAGTCTTGACATTTTGATTTGCTATGGGGATAAGAGAGGTCTAAACATTGCTATCCAATTTTCATAGCCCCATGGATGCACGTTTTAAAGATGTATAAAAAAATTCAGGAAGTGGTTTTGGACAAAAAGACACAAATACAATAGAAAACCTGATGTTTTACTATTTGACCCTGACCGGTTTACAAGACATGTACATGTTAAAAACTCAAACTTTTGGGGGAAAAGTGCATATGTGGCTCAACAAAATTTGTCTTAATTAATGTGGTAAATATGTCTTAGCTTTATTAGATATTTCAGGGCTTCACAGCTATAGAACTTATTGTGCTGCAGGTGTTCAACGCTGCCATGCCATACACAGGTATTCCAAAAAGAGGATTATAAATGTTTGCTACAGTCACTGCCATAGGAACCTCTGGCACAAACATGGGACATTTGATCAAGTATTTAGTAACAGAAGACTATGTTACCAACCCAAAGGACCATCTGTTATCGCCATCTTGTTATAAGTAGAGACAAAGCACTGGACCCTTCTTATTATTAAATGCAGTTGTTAGGTACTTTCATTGTGATTAGCTGCAGCTGTCAAACCTGCCCACGTAGCTTTGGTACACTCCAACACTTATTAAAGTTTTTTTGAGAACAAGTAAAATTTCTCTTCACTTTGACATTGACAGAGTGTATGTAGCTTTTTTGTTCTTTTTTATTCATTCATTTTACATTTTTTTTCCTTTTTTTTTTTTTTTTTTTTAATGCTTTTGAATAGAATTTGGTATTTTATGAAGTTTTTGGTGGGTTGTGCAAGTTTGTGATAATAAGCAGAAGAGTTTTATTTCTATGCAGTACAAGACCCCTTGTGGTTTTTTCATTCATGGAGGTAAATATGTTTCTTTATGTCCAATATTTATGACATTTGATTGGAATATTTGATGTTTCCAGAGGAAAAAGGAGTCAAATACAAGTATGCTTCATGCCCTCAGACTGGAACTCTTGGAGCAACTGATTGCAGTGCTACCAGAGGGCACCACAGTCATGCCCCAATGCCAGGTTGTGCCAGCGAGTGCTTTCATTCGGCTCTACTGCTCCATGAAAGGCATTGCTGCCATGAGGTCAGTCTCCCAAGTTAATGTCAGGTCACAGGCAATCTGTTTGATAATGTTTGGCAATTTGACCTTTTTGAATGTTAATAAAAATAAAAATTGAAAATGTGCTCAATTGGCATTATGGTTTCAAATTCAGATTTCTCATAAGAAAACCTTTCATTCAACATTTTCAAGTACCTACTTGCTAATTGCATATTTTCCTGTAAAGAAAACATAGTCTTGGTCAACAACTCTCTTTGTCTCATTTTGGACACAATGTACACAAAGCATGTCAAGGAAAGCTATTGACCCAGTATCCAAATAGAGCACATCAAAGGTTGGAAAGAATTGGATGAAGCCTACCAGTGACAATTGTTTAATCCTCCTATTTTCATACTAAGACTGAGTCGACAGCTTTCTGTGGGGCACTATTGGCACCATGTGCCCAGAGTACGCCAAGGAAGGCTGCTAACCAAGGGCACTATTGGCCCCATGTGCCCAGAGTACGCCAAGGAAGGCTGCTAACCAAGGGCACTATTGGCACCATGTGCCCAGAGTACGCCAAGGAAGGCTGTTAACCAAGGGCACTATTGGCACCACGTGCCCAGCGTACACCAAGGAAGGCTGCTAACCAAGGGCACATGATTCTGTAGAATATTGTTTTACAAACTTAATGCAAGATTGTGATAGAATAAATTAAATTTAATGAAAATGGAAAAGCAGACATTTGCACATCAGCATGCTCCTGTGGGCATTTTGAATGGGAAGGAGTTAAAGAGGTAAATGTGATAACTGTACAACTTGAGAGTAAAAGAGGCTCATGAGCAGAAATGATGGTCACATGTTGAGTAGTCTTACTAATGTGAGGGTGCACCATTGTATTTACTTAACATTTAGTGTTCATGAGCATTTGGCAACTAGTCAGTATGATCCTGTAAACATTAAATTTGCCCTTGAAGTTTTGTGATCCCTGTAGTCACTCTTACCTAAGTATCCTGGGATGCTTTGTCTCTTTTGCAGGTTTACTGAAGAAGAGATCAAACTGTTGCTGCGTCTGGTGACCTGTCGACCTCCTCCAACACCCTCTGGTGTCCGATTTGTTTCTCTTGGGCTTTGCATGCTGCTGGCTTGTCCATACCTTCTAGGGTAAGACCTTTTGTGAGTTCATGTTGGTGCAGGCTTCTGATCTATTGGTTAACATGGTTAAGAAAATGAAACAAAATCTCCAGTGCCATTTGATGTTTTTATTGAAGCCAGTCAAATTGGTCTGGCCTAATCAATGTTTTTATCAACTCACCAGCAGCTGACTCAGTGAGTATCAATAGCAATCTGACATGTTTCTTAAAATATTTGTATCCATTGATATATCATCAATAACAATCTGACTTGTTTCTTAAAATGTCTGTATCCATTGATATATCATCAATATATCATGGGGAAAACTGGAGAGAAAACAGATTTGTGATTGTACATGTGCTCCCTGGTGCAATCATTGTTTGCCTGGCAGCAGATTTAACTCTCTTAGGGCCAAGTCTTGGCTGAGTCTACAGCTTTCCTTGGCACACGTTGAGTGCAAGTGTATTGAGGAAAGCTCTTGACCTGTGCAATTCTTATGGTCTCTGTAACTAAAGGGATGCTGGTACTTGAAAAAAAAATGACTTTGTAATACAAGGAACAAGAATGTATACCATTTTGTTTATCCAGAGCACATCAATGTTTATCCAAATTTGCAGTGAAAGGGTTAACAGAAATCTTAAGAGAGTGCACCCAAAGAGTGCCTGATGTTTGTTTAAAGTCAAACACCATATGAGATTTTTTAACCCGTGGGAACTTCCTTTGAATTTGAGAAGCCTAAGCTTGGCATACCAGGGTCCTAACTGGTAGCATTACAAGATACATAGAGGTCTGATGTGTAAAGAGAGGAAAATGTAAATCACAGGTTTACTGGGGATTAGCTACACCAAACCTGTACTTTTTTCATATGACTGCTGAGTGAGTTTGCTGTGCATATTACATGTTTTTGTTTCAGGAATGCAGAGCAGGAGAGACAGGCTATAGACTGGATACGCTGGCTGCTACAGGAGGAAGCCTACTTTGAACAGTAAGACTTAAAAATCACATCAATATAACACATGATTTCTAATTTCCCACCAAAATTTCTTTTCCTTTTGCTATGAAATGGTGGCAAGCATCTGTCATGATATGGGCGTATTGGTGGATTCACTAGCACTGGCGTACTGGTGGATTCACTAGCAGTGGCATGTACATTTTTAGAAATTTCAGACATGATGAAGATTTGAAGCTCTATAATAATGGATATCTAGAGAATATTGTTTTCACCATGATCACGTTTATGGAAAAATCAAGTTGCTAAATTTGCAAGAGCTACACAGTTTGTCCCATTTTATACAGGCATCTGACCAGATGTACAGAGTTCTTCCTTGTTGAGATATAGGGACTACAGCAGCCATACACCGTCTGTGAATGTGTCGCAGTAATTTGATGGATCACAGCTTTTTTATTTACATCAGTCTCTGGGGGAGAAATAACAAAATTTGTATATGTTATAAAGGGTCATCATGGTAACATACATTGTCACTGATGTCTATGATAAAGTAAAATATAAAGGTGACATTGGTTCTCTCTTTCAAGGAGTAGAGTAAGTAATTGTAGCATTTAACTTAAGTTTAATATATTTAAAGATCACTGTGGGAAATAGCGCTAAGTGCAAAAAAGGAAAAAACACTGAAAACATGAAACTTCCCAATTCTGACTTCAATGGACTTGACTTTAAAGTACAAAAGTGCATTATAATGACACATATGCAGAGCTCTTCACTGTTTTGCAGATGGTTAATTAAATATTTAATGTAACTACATGTACTAGAACACTGTGTGTATAATAATAAATTTTCCCAAAGGACATATATTCCTAACTGTTTCAGAAGTCCATGTGTGGTGTGAATATTTGATTCAAGAATTATTTTCTGTACATGTATGTGCATGTAGATTTTGAATTCAATTGAGGATCAATTTCTAGCAATAAAGTTTGGGCAATTCTGTTTTGGGGTCAAATCCAGAAATATATTAAGTATACAGTATATGAAATAATTATATCTTAACACAGCTATGTAGCCTGCATGTAGTAATAGTTTTGCTTCAGTATGTTGACATATTTAATGGTAAATGCGTGTGGTTGTTGTACCACATGCTAACCATGGAATTCAGACATAGTAATTTTCTGTTCCTGCCACAGGAAGAGTGGGGTGAGTGCATCGTTTGGAGAGATGCTGCTGCTGATTGCAATCCATTTCCATAGCAACCAGACACACGCTATTGCAGAACTTGTCTGCTCCACCCTGGGCATGAAAGTGTGTATTTTCTGACCTCTGTGAAGTATTCTGACAAATATATTAAAACCAGTTGAACAAAGAGACTTTTTATTTTAGCTACATGTACATGCCTTCAAAACAATTATAAATATTAATAAATTTTCTGAAGGAATGCAGGAACTAACTTGACAATGATGATCAATTACTTTTTTGCAGTGAAATTATATTAATTTTAATTTTGCATGTACAGTGAAACCTCATTATAACGACACTCAAATATCCAACATATTCAATATAATGACACAAATATTTTTGGAAAAAGGGCTACTTTCTTTGTTATTTGACTCATTTATCTGACATATTCAGTTATATGACACATTTCTTAGGGAACAGATGGAGTCATTATAACGAGTTTTCACTGTAGCTAATAGTGTAATGTAATGGTAAATGTGGAATATTTAGCATCATGTATATTGTATCTTTCATTGAGCCAAAGAAAGGGCTGGTGGCTAGGGCTGCTAACAAGGAGAATTGTGTGTAATACTAGCATGGTAATACATGGACTAAAGTAGAAATGCACTGTATAATGTTGTGGCATGCTATGTAAGAAATATGTAATTGTGTGCTGTCTCTTTTCTTCTAACCAAAGACAAGTCCTGAGGTCTGGTACTGATTAGATCTACACCTCTGTATTCCATGCTTCCTTCTTTGAGAGACCAGCCTTGGGGCAGCTAACCTGCTCAAAAGACTAAGTTCCATGAATTCTTCTTTCCACATCATCTGCTCTGTCTCTACATGGGGGGTGTTTAAATATCCTTGGTTGCCACAGTAACTACCAGCTGTCAACTAGGGACTACAAGATTCATTGCTGAGGGTGATAATGACTGACTCCTTGTGTATCACTGAAAGGGGCAGGTCCCCTTGCAGTTGTATCGCTTCGACTGTTAATAAAATCCTGGAGTAGCAGGGAAGACTAAGCTGAGTGTAAAGAGGAACACAGAACTTAGTCTGCTTAGGAGGTAATAGGGCAAGTCAAAAGAGGTCCTAAATTGTAAAGATACTTTATTTAAATTTGTGATATTTGTGGATGTGTAAGCTAGGATAAATTAAAGTAGGTACCATGCGGAAATCAGAACAGTTTGTATTAGATATTTCATATCTATGATAGAGACATTGAAACATAAAGTAGCTGCTAAAAGTGACAACTGGCAAGTGTGCAACATAAGACACCAGAGAAAATATGCTTATTTACAGTAATGTTTGCTGCTCAGGGAAGATGCAAAAGCATGGAAAAGATAGTACCAAGAACGCTATAAATTTAGTTATAAGTCGTTTGGTCTCTCAAAGGAGGAATCACTGCTAACATAACTAACGCTGAAAATCAACATGCGTGTGGAGTTGAAAAACAAGTCTTTTCTGTGTTGATGACCAATATTAACCAAAACTGAAATAGAAAGTTAAAATAGAGTGTGAAACAAAACAATGAGGATGTGTCTTGTCTGTTCACAAATACCCACTGTTCTTAAAAGACCCTCCTTTATGTGAAGTGTTTTACATATGATTAAAGACCCCTTTCATCATTTTAACATTCTGGTGCACCTAGTTTTCTCTTTCAGTGATTTAAATCCTGTAACTAATCACACTGTGCACCAGTTGATATTTTGAAAAACCGTGGGTCAGAGCCTGACACAAGCCGTTCTTCTTATGTGATTGCTGATTTTGAAATAAGATAAATTAAATCTCTTTTTGTGTTAGTTCAGGTTTTGGAAATATCTTTTGGAATTTGATTTAGAAACCTATTGATAAATCAAATACTCGTGTGACATTGCACCACTAGTAAATATACCAGCTTACTATATATTTGTCATGTTTGTTATCATTAAACAATTTTATTGATCTGCATTACAATTTGCTGTCTGTTGATACTGACCTTGCATTAGGATCACTGTAAAATAAGACCTACAGTAAAACCTCATTGCATTAGGATCACTGTAAAGTAGACATACAGTGAAACCTCATTGTATTAGGATCACTGTAAAGTAGACATACAGTGAAACCTCATTGCATTAGAATCACTGTAAAGTAGACATACATGTACAGTGAAACCTCATTGCATTAGGGTCACTGTAAAGTAGACATGCAGTGTAACCTCATTGCATAAGGGTCACTGTAAAGTAGACATACAGTGAAACCTCATTGCATTAGGATCACTGTAAAGTAGACATACAGTGAAACCTTTTTGTAGTGCGATCACTTTTAAGTAGACATACAGTGAAACCTCATTGCAGTAGGATCACCGTAAAGTAGACATACATGTACAGTGAAACCTCATTGCAGTAGGGTCATTGTAAAGTAGACATACAATGAAACCTCATTGCATTAGGATCACTGTAGACATACAGTGAAACCTCATTGTATTAGGGTCACTGTAAAGTAGACATACAGTGAAACCTCATTGTATTAGGATCACTGTAAAGTAGACATACAGTGAAACCTCATTGTATTAGGATCACTGTAAAGTGGACATACAATGAAACCTCATTGCATAAGGATCACTAAAGTAGACATACAGTGAAACCTCATTGCATTAGGATCACTGTAAAGTAGACATACAGTGAAAGCTTATTGTAGTAGGATCACTTTAAAGTAGACATACAGTGAAACCTCATTGTATTAGGATCACTGTAAAGTAGACATACAGTGAAACTTCGTTGTAGTGACACTTCGATATTTAACATTATATTCGTTGAACAACACAAGTTTTTGGGGGACTTAAAATCAAATTTCTTTGCTGTCAGACTCATGTATCTGACTTATTCTGATGGCTGACACACTATGCCGGAAACAGGTGGTGTCATTTTAATGAGGTTTAACTGTGCATGTGTTCTGTTAATGCTGCCGCAGACAGATTTCTCTGTTGCATTTATTTCAGTCTCACAAGTTTTCATTGTCTCTGTGTGATCACGATGATTTTACTTAAATCTGTATTTTTAAAATGTTGGTTGGTTTCCATGATCATGTTTTAGCAGCGACACATATGTGTTGGAGGGTTTGTAGGATTTTAAGATTAGCCAAATACAATCATGTTTTTCTGAAAACACATCCATTTACTGTTTTCCTTAAAACTGGCTAAAACCGAATGGCAATCAAATGGCATATGCCTGAACATTTTTTACTAATTTTCAGTAATAATAAAAAAACGTTTGAAAGAAAATTGTGATACCTTCATGTATCAAGATAACGCACCCTGAGGCAGCAGCTCTCCTTCACTGGGGTTGGGCAGTAGGTGCCCAACCCACACCAAGGAAAGCTGTTGACTTAGTCTTAATTCAAGGCAGAAAGAGTTAGCTTGATTTCTTTTGATTTCAGCTCAAGGCAAGGATTATTTTGATGAATTTTTTATCAGTCTTGTGCTACTTTTACAAGCTCTATTAAATTTTCAGTAGCATTTGGCTGGTGCTTATATGATAAAAACATAGGAATATTTGTTTGATCATTTTCATGCAAAAGTGCTTGACAATTATCATATTTTTATGATAGATAAATATGAATTTTACAAGTTGAAAACCCTTTCACCCCAAAGTAATTAATTGAATTCCAGTACATCATAATAGTAAGTAAAAAGGGAGAAAGCATATATTTGTCTCACTATTACTTTATTTGCCATGAATTTTGTGAAGTTGTTTTAACTGTATGTGTGAACATGAGTAGCATGATATAGATGTTGGTATTATTACATGGTTGCAATAAATTGCACATTTGTATTGATATTTGTAGACAATGTTCATTTTAAGAATTGGTGAGTATATAATGTTGGAACACATGTAGATTTATTTGAGATAAGTTTCATGTTATAAATAACAATTATTACTTTATAGAGTGCTGTGAAGGCCAATGCATTGGCCCGGATGAAAACAATATTCACCCAAGAGATATTTCCTGAGCAGGTGGGTCAGCAAACATTTACTTTTTTCTTGATTTTGAAGCTGAATATTACAGCATCTAGAGGCAATTCCCTGATCACAATTTTTCACATTCATTCTTTTCTCTTCTTTTTGTCTTTATTGCTAATTTTTAAGTTTCGGTGCTTTCATTTTCAGAAAATATGGCTTGAAAGTTCTCTATCATTCTAACATGTAAAGCTACATGTGACTGTAGATGAGTCCTGTACAATGGGCTTTTAATGTCAACAGTCTTCACTGGAAGTGTTTATATTATGAACAATACATGATGGATAGAAGGTTTAAGGGTTAACATGATTAATAGAATGATGTATTTTGTGGTACCAGATGGTGACAGCCCATGCAGTGAAGGTTCCAGTGACTGAGGGACTCAGTGCAGATGTTCCTGGTTTTCTGCCTGTCCATTGTATTTATCAGCTCCTACGCAGCCGAGCTTTCTCCAAGCACAAGGTCCCTATCAAGGTAAGTAAATCATAAAATTTAGAATCTGTAGTCTTATTAGTATGAATTTGAATATAAAGTGATTGATTGCTGATGAGAATCTCATTCTTTGTGGCTTATGATTTAGAATCTGCAGTCTTTTTTTGGAATAGGTAGGTTATCTGCACATGATTTTGAAAATAATTTTATTGCTAATCTTAACATCTGATCTTCCACAAGTCCTGCATTCTATGCTTGATGCACATAAATGTGATTTTACTTTGCTAAAATAAAATTTGTGTAACTGTGTCCAAGATAGAAGGATGAGCTAGTAAATAAATAAACAAACAAACAAGCAAATGAAATGAAAATAAATAAATTGTTTCAAGCTGCCCAGATGTGAGATGTCCAAGCAGCAGGCCAAAGTGTGAGAACATATATGGTGGCACACATAAAGGCTCAATAGACCTTTGTGAAATTAATTTGACCCTCCCTCCCCCCCCCCCCAAAAAAAAAAAAACGAACAAACAAACAAACACACAAAAAGCAACATCAGCAGTCTTTTTGCAACAATGTTATTGTGGCTGATGGTGTTTATCCATATATGTATTGTATATTTTGTAGATGTGCTGCAACAGTTTTTGACAATGCTGTTCTAGTTCAGTTTTATTCGGCAGAGTACTTGTAATAGCTTTGGTCCAAATTAGCTAGTACCGTGAGCTACCGCTGCAACGCAGCGATCGCACCACAGCTCTCTACTTGGCAACTGGCCTTTCTCCGTTATTGGGTAGGTCACTTGATCCTCGGCCTTCTCACGCGGTTCTGCCATCAGTTTGTTGTGTGTTGTTTTTCTGCAATCATCCAGTTGTTATACTGAAATAACGTGGGCACTGGGTGTTCTGGTGTCGGACCTTTACCCCCAACAAAATGAACAAATTCTGTCAAATTTACCTGGTGGTTCATAATCTTCCGGTCTTTTCACCATATTCAACCACTCCTGTCATTTCTGTGTTTCTTTGGAGGAAAACTGTGGAAAGCTACCCCTTGCATCCAGGGGTATTTATCCAATTTACCCAGTTTTCTTGTGCCGGGCTTATAGTCAGGAACTTTGCAATTGTAGACTGTCATTGTAGCAGTGTAAATACTTCCCATAAGTTGGAAAATAATGATCAACTTTGCGATGTAATTTCCCTGTACTTGAACTATGGCGCAATATGGCTGCTATATTGAAACGACCTAACCTGCTGCAAGGTGCACCGGGAAATGACCGTGGCGCTTTAGCGGCTACCGACGGTACTAGGCTAAGCTAATTTGGATCTTAGGTATTGACAGGGGAAAAAAAAAACAATTGGGTGGCCAGACAATAGAAGTGATAACTTATTACCCCTGAAGACAGTACACTAAACTCTATATTATTATGAAAGCAACATTTGTTACACATCTACATGCAATAGTACATTACCTTTTTTAAAATAAATTTCAGGACTGGATTTTTAAGCAGATCCAGAACTGTAAGACACCTATCCACTCTCTGTTGCCACCCCTCATCGAGGTCTACATCAACTCCATCATTCTACCCAGCACTAAGAGTGATTACACCAATGAACCAATCACAGAGCAGGAAATCTTGCTGGTGTTTAAGAAGTCAGCTCTGGTGCAGCCGGACAGCCAGGAGCAGCCAATGGACACAGAGGACAGCAGTGACAGCTGCCAATTACACTTTACATGCCAGCTCCTCCTGCTTTACTATGTACTTCTGTACCAGGACACTGTACTGTCCAATATGAAAACTATAGGTAGGCACTCAACATGTTTAATGCTATTTCATGTTAACCCTTGAGGTGCTAATCACAGTACTATAGTTGTTTTCTCATAAGTATTAAACATATAATGGTTAAAAGATTCAAATTCCTCATGGAGATACCTTTCATTCAAATACCAGCAAGCCTAGTCTAAAGCAAAAAGTAGTCTTAGTCAACAGCTTTCCTTGGGACACTTTGTGCGTAATGCGTGCAAAGTGTTCTGATGAACGGATTCAATCTTAAGTTCGTGGTACAAGGGTTAAGACGACAAATGTAGTGTCATTTCTATTGACAGATAATTTAATAGCAACATTTTTTTTTTTTTAAATTTGCAACAGGTACAGTGTTGCCAATATTTTTTTATGAAAATCTCCCATGTGGTAACAATATAATGTGTGCAGGGTTACCTTATTAATTGACATGTTACATCTAAAGTACAACCTCATTATAATGACACCATCTGCTCCCAGCAAACTGTCACATATTTGAACATGTCGGAAAAATGAGTCAATTACAAGGGAATTCAGCTTTAAGTCCAATGAAAGTTGTGTTAGTAGTGGATATGGTGGGTATCTGAGTGTTGGTCTAATGAGATTTCACTGTACATGTGTTGGGGAATGCAAAGTAGTGAAGTATGACGATACTTAAAGGTTGTGATGAAATTCAAATTTCAACAATAAATTTGTTGCTCTTCAAGCCAAAGTCACCAAATAAGATAAACAGTAATAAAATAGATACTTTTCAGCTGAAGACAGGTAGGAACACCATACATGGCATCAACTTGACATTAATAAATAAACCTTCCTCTTTTGAGGCACAGTAGTAGTACCTGGTTGGAAAGTACAGGTTGATTTACTAGAAAAACAAGCTAGTTTCATGAAAGGGTGGTTTCAAAAAGGTGTGATGTATCAAAAACAGTGGCTTAAGATAGGGACTGTCCCAAAAGGTGGTCTTTAGTGCAGGTTCCACTGTATTCAGGTGTTTTGAAGTCTTCTAAATGCCTAACTGCTGTTACATTTGACAGCGGCCTCCAACAGGAAAGTGGAGAACTACTCCCAGAGCCTTCTGGCCAAGATCCCCATCAAGTACCTACTTCGCCAAGCTCAGAGAGAACAACAGTTGTATGCTGGTCTCTTCTCTCCCATCCTTAGGTGAGTGTTAACAACAACAGCTACAGCTGGCTGATGTGCTCATTTGCTGTAAAGTATCTGCTTTGCCAAGCTTAGCAAGAGCAGTAGACAACACACAACACACAGGTAAGACCTCTGGCAGGACACACTGTCAGGTAAGACCTCTGGCAGGGCATACTGTCAGGTAAGAACTCTGGCAGGACACACTGTCAGGTAAGACCTCTGGCAGGGCACACTGTCAGGTAAGACCTCTGGCAGGGCACACTGTCAGGTAAGACCTCTGGCAGGGCACACTGTCAGGTAAGATCTCTGGCAGGGCACACAGTTACTGATAGCATGTAACTTGATTTCTATAGTACATGTATTTTCTTCCAATAAAATATTTTTTTCTTTTTTTTTTTTTTTTCTTTTGAGTATTTGCTGACCAGCAGCACTGAAGTGATACTGGGAGACAGTTGTCTCCCCAGGGCCCACACAGGCCCAGTCACTCAGCACCCGGGACACATTGCCCGGCTGTGTACAGTACATGCACATAAACCCCATATAGCACTTCTCTAAGCACTTATGGGAAATCCAGTCTGGGAAATAGTTAAATAAATTCACATGACAGTGCATCGTTAAGACTTATTGTTCTGACAGGAAGTGATGTGTCATGTTGCCCTGGCAACCACTATTGTGTGCTGTGTGTTTCAGACTGCTGGCCACCCACTACCCTCACCTGTGTGTGGTGGAGGACTGGCTGGATGAGGAACTACAGGGACAAAGCATTCCCATCATACGACTCAAAAACACTCCCTGCACTGTGCAAGCTGTCACCAAAGGTGAGTACCTCCAGCAACCTGTAGTTGTTATGGTGGTTCCTAGCTTTTGTTTCAATCTCCACACCCCCCCCCCCCCCCGCCCTACCCACACCCACCCACCCACACATACATAGTCCGCCCATACCCAATAGTGCATAGAACTGTTTTACTTATATGCACACAAATCATGATTTTCTGGGTTGAACTTGAGATTAACTCCTTCAGTGCCAACTTGAGATTAACTCCCTCAGTGCCAACTGCAACTAAAGTCAAAGTACAGTCACTGTGGTATCTGCTGTATGCAACCACTGCCAGGAGCAGCTGCATTGCTTTTTTTGGTAACTAGGCTTGGATATAGGCATCAATTTCTTTGTAAAATTTACCTGTGGTGACAGGTCACCTGCTGAATGTGGCCACTTTTTCATGGCAGAAGGGGTGGCCACATACAGCAGGTACCATTGTACTTGAAACAAATTGCTCTGGATTGTAATGTTAGAATCTTGTTCATTATCTTTATGTACATGCTTTGTATTGTTGGAATAAATTAATCTTAACGTGTTCTGCGTAAAAACACATTTCAGTCAAGTACCAGTGTGTCTGTCACACAGAATGAAGTAATCCAGGTCACCAGAGAACAGCTGTTGACCCAGTTCACAGTGTGGCACTGAAAGAGTTAATCTGATGTCTGAGCCTCCTTACCATGACAACATCAGAGTTTAACCAAAAACAGAATGAAGACAATTTGTTGTACATGTATTTATTGATAAATATACACCCTCTAAGTGTGATTAATTTCAAATATTGAAATGAAATAGTTTAAGATAGCAAAACTGGAACAGGCAAATGAATTGTATGAATGTCATTGGTTTGCTGTGATCAAATAAACTTCAGTCATTATCATAGCATAAAGAAAGCTAATTCACATGGCTCTATTCTACTCTTAATTGTGATGTACCCAGCTTATGGCATCAAACCACACATATGGGCAGCAACTCATGATGTGTCATTGTATCATTATAATAGAATGTGGCAGTAGCTGTGTCACACACACAAAAAAAATTGCTGTAACCTGGTTGTATTGTATTTGTGTCTTTTTGCCCAGAACCACTTCTTAGTAGTCAATATCCTATTCCGCAGTTCCAACTCTTTACTCTCCATAAGCTAACCTGTCCCTGTCTAACCTGTATACATATGGAATTACTATTGTCTATATTGCACACATTCCTCTGTAAAATTTTGACATAGGCTGTATCAGCCCAAATAAATTAAAGGGTCTTCAGTGGGTAACTACTCAACATGTTTCGGAGCCTTTTACCCGTACATGTCTCTCTGAGTAGCGGCTCCTTGTCTAAGCTAAATATTCAGCAAAGACAACCCACATAATAAGGAATAAATAAGAACGTGGCAAATGATGAATTAGCTAAATACGTGAAGTTTTGCTTATAAATGCAGAGCTTCATTATGAAAGAAGAACCCCTGTCAAACAAACCATAATTACTAAATTTGTATAGTACAGGTTCAGATAAGAACAATTTGACTTACCCCTGAACCAATATGTACCCTTTGTGGCTGGACAGCTTATCCTAGTTAAACCACCCGCCAGTGTATAACTGAAGTGGAAACAAGCTGGGGCCTAATATTCAGTCCCAGTGATAGTAAAATAAACAGTTGCAACTAGACCACCTGTACAAACCAAGGGAAATCCCAACAAGGACTGCAACAATGGACATCCTGCACCAGAAATGTAAAACAAACTCTGTGATGACACCTACCCCCCAAACAATTAAGCTCTATTTAACTGCCAACTCTGAGTCAATGTATCAACTTAATGCATCAGGTTTGTGACATTTGAGAAAATACTGTCAATTTTGAGTAAATGTGCATTTAGGCATGTCAGAAAAGAATGAAAGTCATTAGCATTTGTGTCAAAAAAACATGTTATCAAAACAATTTTTCTTAACAGGATTTTGAGTACAATTAGGCAAGCTTGTAACTGTCGTCAGTAGCTGCTTGCTACCTATAGCCCCTGCAGGTTTGACCTAACAGAAAACAAGCTAGCCTAAAATGTCTGAAAGGTGAACATTAAAACAGAATGATGCCAAAGATAAAGTTAAGTAGCAAAACAGACAAGTCTAAAGACTGTAAATTATTATAGCCAAACTTTCTAATAATCTTTGGATATTAACAGCTAAATTATAGGACAAGTCAGAAAAGAATGAAAGTCATTTGTATTTAAGTCAAGAGAATGCGATGAAAATATATATTTTTTTTTTAACCTGATATCAAGCACAATTAGGCAAGCTTGTAACTGTCGTCAGTAGCTGCTTGATACCTATAGCCCCTGCGGGTTTGACCTAACAGAAAACAAGCTAGCCTAAAATGTCTGAAAGGTGAACATTTAAACAGAATGATGCCAAAAGATAAAAGTTAAGTAGCAAAACCGACAAGTCTAAAAACTGTAAATTATTGTAGCTAAACTTTCTAATAATCTTTGGATATTAACAGCTAAATTATAGGGCAAGTCAGAAAAGAATGAAAGTCATTATTTGTACTTAAGTCAAGAGAATGCAACGAAAATGTAATATTTCTTAAACAGATATCAAGCACAATTAAGCGAGCTTGTAACTGTCGTCAGTAGCTGCTTGCTACCTATAGCCCCTGGGGGTTTGACCTAACAGAAAACAAGCTAGCCTTAAATGTCTGAAAGGTGAACATTAAAACAGAATGATGCCAAAAGATAAAGTTAAGTAGCAAAACAGGCAAGTCTAAAATCTCTAAAATTATTGAAGCCAAACTTTCTAACCATCTCGGGATAATTACAGCAAAATTTGTAGAAATATTTGATCAAAAGTACATCTTCGAATCCTCTTGACTCAAGTTTATTGTAAATAAATTTGGTTCTAGATGCAAAGTCCTGAAATTTAGAACAAATACGACCAAATCTCAAAATCTGTGACAAAAACGTATTATATCCAATAGTTTCCAAAATATTACTGTCCGGGAAAGGATAATTAACCACTTCAAAGTTAAACTCATCTATTTTGTGATAGACTTTAATACAAAACCTGTCATTAGTGACCTGAATATCCAAGTCCAAAAACACATCTCTGAAACCATCTGAATTGTTACCCTCCAAAGGGATATCTTTTGGGTACATTTCTTTAGCAATTTCACTGAAATTTTGAACATTTACCCAAGCAATGTCATCAATATATCTTGCGTTGTATATAGCAACATGTTGAAAGTGCAGTTTCCATGTGTACATGTACATTACAACCCAAAGTGAGGTCCAGCCCACCACAGTGATGTAACCAGAACTGTGCAGCCAATGAATGTCTATCAGGTCACCTTTGATCCACATTGTTCATCAATATTGATGTGTCATGTATTACTGTGTAATGTTGTTACGCTCACAGCGTTGATGTAATGTGTACCACTGTTTGTTACAGCCCTGAGTGAGGCGCAGACCTGCAGCAGCACTGCAGTGTTACAACTACAGCAGCTGCAATGTCTGCCCAGCAGCAGTCTGTTGCTGTATGTCGATGCCGTGGTGTCGGGGCTGCCAAAGATGTTGGAGCCTGGAATTCCACGCAGAGTCCTTGACCTCATACAGAAGGTCTGGCTCAAGCTCAACACAGTTATTCCACGCAGGTACATACACAACAACAGGAATTTCTTAAGTGTTGAACAGCAGTAACATGTTTAAAATCATAAACAGCATTAAGTGCAACTTAATCATATTACATGTACATGTACCTATGATAAAAGGAACAAAACTGTTACAATAGTTTAATTTTGGCAACAGATATACCCAGTGCATGAGCAAGGTACATCACTCTACAAGATAAATATATATGTTTTTATGAAATCTGGACTGTCTATATACATAACAGTATAAACTGGCAGGAGTACAGTAACTTGTAATGACTAGAGCTTAGAGAAAAAAAATGATGACATTGTCACCTAATAACCAGTAATTAAAGTGAAAGTTTTATTACTCCAAATAATTACTTATATAATCAGTACAAATTGATATTTTTTTCTCTTTCGATGTGTATAAGTAAATGTTTGCTTGTGTTTTTTAATGTGAAGTTGGTGAAGAAGACTTGATGACTGCTATAAAAATCAATTTGTTTTGGTTAAGAATGTGGTCTAATACAATAACTTCAGAATCTATTGTCCTTTATTTTAATCATCTCCCACTATAGATATTGTATAATGTGACCCTAAAATATTTTTTCTCGTAAACTACATTTATTACATTCTTCATAAATATATCAATCAAACTGTTAGTCATAATAACAGCCTAGATTGTTCAGGATCGGCTGGTGTTTTCAGGTTGCGGGTGATGACAGTGAATGCCCTGCGACCCCGTCACAATGGTACAGCTCACATGACAGAGTACAGCGAGGATGATATCACAGTGGACCCCCTTCTGGTGTTGCGTTGTGATGAGAGAGTGTTCCGGTCAGTCAATATCACTGTTGGGATTACATGATATACCTCCACAACTGCTCTAATTCACATTAATATTTTGACACGTTGAGTCAGGAGGAGTATAATTCGTTAGAATATAAAAATTACCGGGTAACCCTCATGTTACGGAGATGTATGTTGCAGTCACTTTTCAGGATGAGACCAACAAGGGCTTTTTTTTCCTTTGTGTCGCAGGAAAAATAGTGTCTAATGAAGAAGTGTAGAGAATATACACTTAACTCATTCCATACTGTGGTCCCAGGCCTTGGTCAGTGGTTCTGGCACTGCCTGGCAGGTCATGCTGCAGCTGCCGCAAGGGCAGCTGCAGCATGACCTGCCAGGCAGTGCCAGAACCACTGACTTAAGACTATAGACATGTTGGTACTTGAATGAAAGCTCTTTTCATGAAGAATTTAAATATGCAATTGTCATATTAAATCTAGGTAAATATACGGAAAAATCAGGGACTGGTATGGAATGAGTTAATGCCTAATTGAACAAGAAGTTGACTTTTCAAATTCAGTGCCAGCCAGCCAAAAATGTGTCAAAAATTAGAAGAAAAAAAAAGAAGAGATATGCCTGCATGAGGCATGAGGGTCACATACACACAGTTAAGCTGCTGTAATAGGAGAATCGCAATATCAAGTCACCAACGCAATCAGCTGTACCATTACCAGTGTCAACTCCTGTCCCTAAATATGCCAGACTCAAAAGAGCTGAAATAAAATGCATAATCAGATCACCTGATAGATGTTAGAAATAATGTTATTAATCATCTTTCATGATAATGTCATGATAGATGTTAGAAATAATGTGATTAATCATCTTTCATTATGTTGTTCCTGTCAGGTGCCCGCCATTGTTGGAAATGGTCATACGAGTCCTGGAGGCCTTCCTGCATGCGTCCCGCTCCTACATGTCGGACCATATTGCCTCCACGCCCGTGACAACAGACAAGTCTGGCCAGGTAAACAGCAGCGCAGAGAGGGAGGAACTGAAGGCAGCATTGGTGTCGGCCCAGGAGAGTGCAGCAGTACAGATACTTCTAGAGCATTGCCTGCCTCGCCCTGATGAACAGGTAGGCCTTGTATTGACACTTTTTTCAATGTGTGCCATGCCAACCTCTACGTCTTATTTTATGTCTCATGAATTTCACCGCACTGCTGCAGTGACGGTATTGGTCAGTGGTTTTTGCATTGCCTGACTAAACTAGTTATGCTGCATTGGCTGACAAGACTAGTTATGCTTGGAGACTAAAGGCATGTTGGTAAATGTATTTGTATGAAAGCCCTTTTCATGCAAAATTTCAGAGTCCAATGACTGTACAAAATGTGAGCCACAATTGGAGAAAGTCCAGAGTTCGTGCAGAATGTTGTTGGGTCAAGTGTTGAGATTTTGCATGTGCAACAGTTTCCTTGGCTTGCTTTTGTCAAGAAGGCCTCCAGAAGCAAAGCAAAAAAATGTTGCACAATCATGTAATTTTCAGTGGCTCTGTTTTTGAATATCAGGAATCATAGCAGTCAGTCATCACATACATGTAGATTATTTTCTGTGATCAATTTTGCAGGATGACAATCAGTTGACAGAGCTGAGAGAGGTCCGCTGTCTCATCTGTTCCCGTCTGCATCAGATGTTTATTTCTGACCCAAACCTTGCCAAACTGGTCCATTTCCAGGTATATGTGAACTGCCCTTCTTCTCAGACACATTTACAAAATCAAAAAGTCTATTGTAATGCATACTGTCCTGGAAATTTATGAAAGATTGCATGCATCAATGTGATGAAGGTGTTGAGTCTATGTTCTTATTAAATGTAAGATGATCAAGTTAAAAATAATGTGCTCTTTGTATCAACACATGTTTTATGGGAATGAGTGCATGTCAAAAGGGTTTTGTAGAAGTCTCTAATACAAATAACATACACGCTAAAAGCCAGATAAACTGAGAGAACTGTCCAAAAAAAAAAAAAAAGACATGTAATGCTAACAAAGTGGACTTTGTTTCCAGGGCTATCCCAGTGAGTTGCTGCCAGTGACAGTGAGAGGCATCCCATCCATGCATATATGCCTAGACTTCATCCCAGAGCTGCTCAGCCAACCACACCTCCACAAACAGGTCACATGATTTGATCTACACATCATGTCCTTATTAGTCACACCAAAGATTGTTCACTTCATCCCTTCCATAATTTATGAATACACAAGGGGCAGTTTGTTATGCTTGAAAGTTGTCCGTATAGAAGGTTAATGTACCACAAGTAAAACCTCTCTTGCTTGGAATGGCCTAAAGTCCATGTATTAGGTGTAGTAAATCTCAAATGTAATCTGTTTCAAATTTTGTCACAAATAGAAAACATTTTACAGAGGACACTTCGATTCAGTGTTACTCTGACCAGGAAAGTTTGTATGGCAATCGGATAATGACATTTTCTTCTTGATAATAATTTGTTTGTTGTGTACTCTGCCTGAACCCATGCCACACCACAGGAAGATATTGGTTTCAATATATGCTATTGTGAAAGGTGATTGGGGCAGGTGAGGCCTTTATTAACCCTTAAAGTGCTAATCACAGCTATAATCAATTTCTCACTACTGTTAAACATATAATGGTTAAAAGATTCAAATTCCTCATGAAGACACCTTTCTTTCAAATACCAGCATGCCTAGTCTAAAGCAAAAAGTAGTCTTAGTCAACGCTTTCCTGAGGACACTTTGCACACAGTGTCCAGAGGAAAGCTGTTGACTCAGTCTCAAATTAGTGCTTTCAGCGTTAACCCTTCTCACAAAAAAATAAGTAAAGACACAAAAGAAAATCGGAAGATCTTGAATGAGTCTTACTCTGGTCAGGAAAAGGTTAAGGCATTTTTCTGTCATACAATGTAATGATTTGTTTGTTGTGTCATTGTTTATGGGTCACAATTATTATGAATTCAGTTGTAGATGTGAAACATTTCATTTTCAGATGTTCGCCGTACAGCTGGTCTCCTACCTCAGTCAACAGTACGCATTGCCCAAGTCGCTGAGTATCGCCAAACTGGCCATTAGTGTCATGTCCACCCTACTCACAGGTGAGCTTCATGTATGTCATCTTATATAGGCCTACTGTTCCAGTGGTAGTACATGATGCCAATATAAATTATTCCTGAATCAAACCCATGGAATGTGACCCTGATTAACTTTGATTCTTCTGAATTTAAAGTAACAGTTTTAGTAGCACACTTAAAGCTGGTAAAGCTACAGGAACTATCAAATTGACTGTCTTTTCAACAGAATCCATACTTTTGAAAAAATAAAGGGGGGAATTCATATTTTAAGTTGAGTCCACAAAATGAAAAGCTGGTGGCATGCATCTACTGGGGCACATGCTACAAGTGGAATAAATACAGTATTATCATGATTACCCAGAACCTTGTACCCCGCATCACCACAAGCTAAAAGCTGGTACTGCATTGGCTTGGAAACTTGATATTTTTGTTTTACGTTTGTCACATTACCGGTCTATGTTACAACATTCAGTACTCAGCATAAACTAAAGAACACAGTTGAATGTCCTGTCCATTGAGGATTAAGGTTTGTTGAGAGATACATGGTCAAGTTTAACTTAGCAATGAAGCAGTGCTGGTTCTAGCCCTGAACTGGTTGCCTGTTGACAGTGCTGCCAAGTGAGCGCCGCCCAGAGTTCTTCATTGCCACTCTGCCTGCTGTGGCACTGATCTGCCAGGCCTTCCCGCCACTGTGTGACGACGTGGTGTCACTGCTCACTCAGCTAGGTCGTGTGTGCTCCTCTCAACTTGCCAGTGCTGGAAACATGATCTGCTCAGGTAAGTCTCCTTTTTGCCTTGAAAGCACACTTCATAGTCTCCGTGTGCAATTTGAAAGGCATCTGGGCCCCACTGTGGACTTTGTATCCTGGTTGAACCATCCTCATTTGCATGTTGCACCCCATTGGTAATCAGTGAAATGAAGTCTGTGGCAAAATACCACTGTGTTATTTGGACATCAGAGTTCAAAACTCTTAAACCTTGTTGGGTACTTTACATAGCAAAATTTACCTTGTGTATTATGCATCCCCTGTTGGAGGGGATGCATATAGCTAAACATAGTGTTTAGTCTTGTTGTCCGCCGCTGATGCCGTGCATCTTATTTTCCTCATAATATTTTTGTCACCTGATGACATATTGCCTCCTAATGTGGTACAGATAATCTATGGGTCTGGGAAATTTTGCTTGTATAATAATATATAACCTTGAGTTCAAAGGTCAAGGTCAAATCCTTGACGCATTTTTGTGCTGACTCAGCAATTTTCACATATTGGCTAATACCTTCTTAATGGTGCATCGTAGGCCCAAGGTTACTATTAAATGTTAACAGGAAAATACCTATGGGCTTTAAATTTGTATGACTTATTTTAAACCTGAGTGACCTTGAAAGGTCAAACTGCATACATCCCTGTTGATTACTATGCAAGTCAATGGGGACTGCAATGCTATTCACATTTTCAGCTTCCCCAACAAAGCAATCGGCCAGATTCACTTCAAACTTGGTGGGGATGTACATGTACATCGAGTCTATATGTACCAATTGTTTCAAGTAGTCATGCTCCAATTATTTTTGGATTTTCAATGGTTCTTTTTTTTTGGAGGGGGGGGGGAGGGAGGGGTAATTTTTGCACTCCTATTGATTACCATGTAAGTCAATGGGGTCTGCAATGGTAGTTCACATATTGACTTCTTGAAAACGGTAAGCCAGATGCACTTCAAACTTTTGGTACAGATACTCCACAGATTTTTAGCATTTTGTCAATATGATTGTGGGTCAATATGATTGTGGGCTACTTTCAGGTCATAGGTCGAGGTCACAATGCCTTGCATAATAAAGTGGTTTACTTGCCACATCTCCCAATGGGTATGACTGAAGTCTATCATACTTTGCCGTTACATGTATTTAATACCCTGGTGAGACTTCGCTTAAATTTGCCCAGAGGTGACCATGAGGTCAAAGGTCAAGGTCAAACCTTCTGCAGAAGAATAGTGGCCTCTGGTGAGAGGCACCAGCTTGGGGCGATGCATAATTTTTGCACAAAAAAAATCGTTTTCTAGTTTTAACAGATACACACATTTAGATATATGAATTTCAGAGTTGAAAATTAAAAAAGAAACATGATGATGCCTTATGTGGACACTGGTTCCTCTTGACAACATCCCCTCATAATATGATACATTAGTGTTGTAACCAGACAACTTACTTCACCTTCAGTGATTGTTGGGTACTTTACACAGGAAAATTAACAATTCTCTCTTAATAAATTGCTGTACTCAGCAAGAATGACTTGCGAGTGGCATGTGTAACATGGAGTACATTTTTGAGCTTAAAAAAAATTATCATTATATAACCACTCACATTATGTCACATGGAATTGTCTTTAGGCTGGTAACCATGGTAACTACATTTTTCTTGGTGCCTTCTTTCAGGTGCTCTTCTCAGTAGCAGTCCAGATCTTCCTTTGCCCACAGAAGGACAAGTGCTGCCCAAGTCCCAACGTAGCAACTCCCCTGAGCTGGACACCACCCTGTCCCAGTACACACAACTGGCAAACACTGTCCAGCAAACCTTCAAACAGATAGTCAAGACCGCAGCGCTTGTCAAGAGTGTGACATGACAAACTGACTGGATATTTCAGCATTGTGATCATCCAACACACAAAACTGGACCTTAAAGTCAATCACATTGATGGCATGATCAGTGGTCTTTGCATTTATACTGGCAAGTCCTGCTACCTTTGCAGTGGTTCCAATGACTTCCCTGACAGTGCAAACAGTAGACTTTGGGCACACTGCAGTTGGGTCTTGTTGGTTTTGTTACAGGAACTAAGAGTGATGCAATTTGCATACAAGTTCAAATGTGAAAAAGTACATCACAAGTGTGGAGTGAGTTACTTTATGGGTTAGAACAAGACATTGCGATGTGTAGTCCTTTGACTCGCTATGAGAGGATAAATGATGATGAAGACATCACAAGAGAACACAGTGGAGGAGAAATACAGAATTGGCAAAGATTGTTCAGAGCTCTACTTTATAGTGTCCGGTGATAACTTTCCGAAGAGGATTTTTGTTTGGTATCTAAGTATGCCACAAGTTGAAACATCCTTTAGAAAGGGTTATCCTGAATACGTTTACACCAGCTGCTAATTAACATGTATGACTGAAGGGTATTTTAACTGTGGCTCAGAGTTTGGGCAGAAATGAACTATGATGTTAAAGCTGGAAGTCATTGAAGACTCTTGCATTAAGTGGAAATCGTGGTGATGTAAACAGCAAACCCGGGAGCGGCATTTAACAATACACAGAAATGATCAAAGCTATACATCTAGGAGTATAAACACAAACTGCAACATATCAGTGTAGTGCATTGTTTTCTTTTTGTGCCACATCCGTGATGGACCAGCTACGAGTTCAGAGGCCAACCCCAGAGCAATAGTACATTGTAATGTAACATTATTTGTGTCCAGTGGTGTTTAATGCATGGTATAGGAAGACGTCAAGGAGGGCAGATCTCCACTGATCCTTTCTTAGTCAGAATAAGACTGAATCAATAGCTTTCCTTGGCAGGGAGCAGGTACAATGTACTCAACCCATACAAAGGAAAAGCTACTGACCTGGGGAATGCCATCATCAATGGTCTTGTCTGCAATTCTCAGCAAAAAACATTTTCTCTTCAGTAACACATGGAATTTAAGTGAAAACCTTAGAGCACACAACCATTTTATATCTGGGTGCTTTGGGGTGATTTGAGCTGGAAGGATTTAACTGACCTGCATCAGCCACTGAGCATATATACATGGTACATGGTGCCATAAATGTATGGATTGATATGTACATAGTTTGTAAATAGGAAATAAACTCTTCATACACAAGAAAAAAACACTTTTTAGTGCAATGTCTTGAGAAGTACTCCATGATTCAAAGTCAGTGGAAACTGTAAATGCCCACAGCACAGATATGCCTAAAGAATGTGTATGGCACTTCACAGCAACTGGGCCAGTTCTCTAAAGGTTCTGCTTCACAGTTTTGAGGACTGTGAGTAAAAATGAAAATGGAATCACAAGTGACATGTACATATCAGAGAATACTTAGTAATACGCTAAATTTTCATGAATTTCTAAAACACATTATGAACCATTTCTCCCTTTTCCAACCATAATTTCTTTTAAGTAGAACAATATGAGGACTGTGTGTTCTAGTCATGCTGACCAAGTTTTTTTTTTTTTTTTTTGGGGGGGGGGGGGGCTGTCTTAGGGAAGAAAGGTTTGACAATGTTAACACAACAGCTTATTCACAGGCCTGGATCTTGAGGCAGCTTTGGTACACTGCTCGGGCTCGGGTATGATCCTGGTTAACCTCTCCCCCCTTAAACTGGCCACAACTGGCTGATTATCAAATGTCACCTACTAGAATGTTTTACACTTGTTTCAACAGTAATAACAATCTGAATAAGAATTCTAGATGACCCCCATCAAGACAACACACCCAAAGTCAACAGCTTTCCTTGGCATGGGCTGAGCATCCAACCTGTGCAGAGGAAAGCTATTGACTTCGTCTTTTTTAAGTCAAAACAAAAAAGTTACAAAAAATGCATGATGTGTATCTGTAAATCCATTTATTTTGGCAGCAGATATCCATTATATGATTACCTGTAAACATTCAAGCAGATTCTGTACACTTATATACATTAATGTTAACAATATTTCACATTTACAGTGAAACCTAGGTGTCACTGTACTTGTTGATGTGCAAAGTCTGACAAGCTAGGGTTTTTCTTGTTGAGATCTAACTGTAGACTGTGTCCTTTTGTCCCAAATTTGAATGGACTTCTGTCCAGGGAAGTCTGGAAGTGTTTGCTCAAAGCGTCCCTCGCTGCCATCTCCTCTGCAATCGTCACAGTCTCTCCAGGAGCTGGAAAATAAAGACAAAATTAAAACAGGCGAGTCCAGGCTACTGACACTGATCTCTTGCACAGTTTAGCCCGTCTTAAGGTGGCACAAACAAAGCTAGGCACTTAGAGGAGTGTTGTCTTCAACCCGCTCTCCTGTTTGGGTTTCTATTTTTAGACCCATAAAACTATATAAATTCTTTTTTTGGGGGATCTTTACATTATATATACATGTACACCAAGAAAAAAAATTTAAAAATGGACATTTTACAAAAAGGTGCGATTTGGAGATTTTTCTCTGGATTCCTGAAAAATATAGTACTTAAAAACTCAAAAATTTGCAAAATGAAACTTCGTTGTCATGTCCAGGTTCAGTTCCTTCACTTTTTCCATAAATGCAATCGATCAATTGTAATCAAATATTAATTATGATGCTCGTGAAGATGAACAATTCTTCATATTTAGGGGGCATAAAACTGCCTTAAAAAAACATATTCCAAAACACAAGGAACCAGTCCTGGGCATGTCTACCAAGTTTCATTTTGCAAATTTTTGAGTTTTTTAGTACTATATTTTTCGAGAATCCCTAGAAAAATCACCAAATCAGACCCTTTTGTAAAAAGCAGACTCTGTGCACAAGAGATGGCATTTCATTTTTTGTTCCCATCAAGAGAGGCCACTCCCTCTAGAGAGGACTCTGTGCACAAGAGATGGCATTTCATTTTTTGTTACCATAAAGAGGTCACTCCTCGTATGAGGCCACTGTTGCAGCCAGGGCAGCCCTACAAGAAGGTACTACTGTATCACAGTTGTCACATCTACTGCAAGTTTTTTTTTAATACATTACACTTTTCAGACCAGTAAGCTACATACACATGCAGCTGAAGCCAAAATACACATTTCATTGCAGTACAAATTAATGCTTTCCTACATATTTTGATGTGAATGAATAAGAAACAAAAAAAAATGTGAGTTCAAAATGAATGCAAGTCATACAGATCTCCACTCTTTAGTTGCACTAATCACAAGATAAGTTTATCCTGTACCTTTTCACAGGTATGTTTTGCACATATGGGTACATATATTTGCTCATAAAATACCTCAAAGCGTTTTTCACCCAATGCATTTGGTGGAAATGTTTAATACCCCATGAGTTATTCAATCCATAAAGGTGTTTACCTTGCCCAATGAGTTGTTTGTCACTGTAGATACCCACTACATACGCCGCCATCACTGTCTCCCTGCCCGTCTCCCACAGTAGTCTGAAATAATTCACACATTTGTATATCAACCACAGAGTCCAGATTTCTGTGACACATCTATATTCATCTTCACAACTATTTCTCAAGACCTTTATGTGTCCTGTTCGATGAATATGCTCATCAGGTGGTGGTCATGCTAGTCTGGCCAAGAATTCTTTACTCACTTCTTCCTCTTAATAAGAAAAGTTCAACTCGTAGGACAACACAGCGGCCATAATAAACTGTCAAAAAGTAACCTAGATGCATCTACCAAGAGATACATAAGTCTGCAACGTGCGACTGGTCAAAAAGCGAAAAAGTTCAAAGGAGGGAACAACATCTAGGAAACTTCAATCCAATAAAGACGCTAAAACAAATACAGTGGATAAAATCAAATATTGGGTAGCCTCCCTCGACGCGTTTTGGGCCCCAGTAAGCCCTTCTTCAGGGGAATGGAGGCTACTCCTGTCCCCTCTTAATAAGAAATAAAACGTCACAAATTAGAAATAAAATGTCAGAAAGCAAACAAATGTCGTTTTGGAAAATACTTCGAAAACATGCCTAACCCACTCAAATAAGGCAAACTTGCAAGTGTACATGTGCAATTATTGCAATGGTTTTTTTTTCTTGGTTTTTTTTTTGGGGGGGGGAGGCTTAAAAAGAGACCTGATCACTATCCAAGGGATAAAATTAATAGAAACTGATGTTGAAATATCCTGTTTAATATTTGCGAAATGTAACACTGTGTCTTCAATGGATAACCGGGGATCATTTCTATTGTTGAATTATTCTTTTAACCCTTGCCTGAGTACAGTCCGATTTGAGCCAACAGCTTTTCTTTGTGCAGGCTCTGCACAATGTGCCCAACCTGCACCAAGGAAAGCTGTTGACCTGAGGCGTGCTTTGATAGTAGGTTTTACGTACAATTCTCACCAAAAGTGCTTTTCTGTTGACAAGAAATTGAAGTGAAAAGACTTGAGACAGTCAACAATTTACATACCTGTGATTTCAGCAGTATTCTTTTTTAGTTTACCTGATTATGTTTTTGAAAGGAAGCTAAGCAGGATGTGTCAGACCAGTTACCTCTATACTGTATTCCAGGTCAAGTGCTACGGAACTTTTGGACCAGTTATAAATGTTCTATGTAGAGTGGTGTTAAAAATGGATGGATTAAATCAGGGCCAATTATTTTTGTATCTTAATTACGAGTACATTTTAATTGTGCACTTTGGGAAAGTATTGCAACAAAGGAACACTCACAAATGTCATGTATATTTATTTTTACTCCAATATTTGGCAAAAATCCACAATCATGGATATAAAAAAAAAAAGAGCTTGATGACCACTTTGTCTTAGACTAATATTGTTGGCAGTAAGTGCAGGCAGTTACCTTGGCTCTGGTGCTCCCCTCTTCTCCTTGAGTAGGATGGCTTCCAAAAGTCCCATGGGATTGCACAGCTCCCACAACTCACTCACATTCTTACCAATCAGCTGAGGCAACAGGAAATCCTGCACAAATAGGTGGGCTCTCTCTTCTCCCTGAGGAAGACAGTGGCCAAATGTAAGTAGTCTGATCACTAGGAATGACATGCTGTAGGATTTATGTAACAACTCTTGCACTTCATAGAACAGTGAATACTTGTACTTCACTTGCTCTGTTCCTGTCATCCATGTGTTTCCTACTGAACCATAGCAGTGGTTGTGTGTCCCCTAGCATCAAGAACTTGAAAATAGACTGAGCGTTACAGTCACTTGTTTATAAGCTGGGCACCTGAACAATGCTCTTATTTGCTTTGCTTCACCCTTAAATCCTTTCATTTATAAAGGTTTTTCTGCTAAGATTCAGCTGATGAACACCCTCCACACAGACCACATCTTTTTACTAAGTCTCACCTGGTCTTTGGCCACTGCTCCAACCACTGCCTTCATGGTCTTGCTTATAGTGCCGACCTCTGGTGGGAAGTCCTGTTTTAAACAATACAAGGATATAACCACGGCTGTGATAATAAAGCCACAATGAAAATATCTTTGAAAGGCCCAATTTGCAAAGGTATGGTTTTAACATCACAAATTACTTTTTCAAAAATAAGCAGAAAACCTAATGAACCTGTATTACCCATCTTTGCAGTGTTATGATCATACAACACTGAGTTACAGGCTCTTTGAGCAAAAATATGATCTTGACCAACAAGTTGGAAATATATGCTTTACATTTACATTGTGGTAAACACTGTCAACTCCATTGCTATTTATACAACTGGGTCTGGTATGAAGCATGACTTCTTTGAAATAGAGTGTACACCTAGGCCTTCACATGAAAGTGACAAGGTTGTGAACTTCAAAGTGACTTACACTTGTATATGACTACAGACTAGGTATTAAAAGAGATATTGTTTCATTTACCGCACACAGCATGAGGTCTTTGATGCCCAGGTGTGTACCCACATGGGCCAGCATGTCATCTGTGACCAGGTACTCGCACACCTCCCTGCACCAATGAAAATCCCAAAAAGTGAAATTATGTTCAACCAGAGAGGAAATTTTTTTTGTCTGATAGCCTGTCAAGCTTGGACTTTGCTCAGAGCTTATGTCAGTTGGATCTGGAAAGTTTGCTTGAGCAGGACTTATTGTGTCTCCAGGATCTTTGTTCTACATTTATTCATTGTAGAACATAAATGATTGTACTTTTCTATTTATGAGAAGCACTGATACTGGCTAGTTAGTGACATTTTAACCAAGTCAAGCAATATGAGATGCAAACCCTTCATTCAGATTCATTCAGGTACATTTCATACTCCCTGTTATTGATAATAAATAAATAGTTAAGTACAATTATCATTTATGTTCTACAATGAATAAATGGTGTCTGTCTTGATTTGCATTGCCCTAAAAATGCCTACCAATACTTCTCATGTATATCTTCTTCCTAGAATGTTGGAAAACGTTAAGGAATTCAAGTCTTCAAGCCATATCTAGGCATTTCTCGGCAAAAATGCAGAGGAACGTCAAGATGCTTTTCACTCTAGCCATTACCTTGGCATTTCTCTACGAAAATGCTGAGAAACGCCAATGTAAGAAAAGTACCTCAGCATTTTTGCTGAGAAATGCCAAGGGGAGAGTAGCATTGCAGTAGACCTCGGCGTTTCTAGGCAAAATAGCAGAGAAAAGGATTTTTGTACAAATTTCCTCGGCATTTTTTGGCAAAAAGCACCGAGGGTGGCTTTTGCTCTGTGTTTTGGCTCTTGTTATGCTGGTAGCTACTGCTTTAACATATACCAAGGCACAGTATGACATAACCAATTAACGCTCATCACAAACTGAAACATAGGAACAAAAACAAAACACCTGCAAGCGTAAATTCAGGACAATGTCAAATACTTTGTATTTAATGGTATGTCATATCACTTCAGACTGGGAACCCACCAGCTTTATGCAGTAACTTTAAAGAATGAATAAATGGAAAAACATCATGGTATGAAAAGCGATTCCCTGGACACCCTGAACGAAAGCCTTTCTAAAAATCTGCAATGTGCTTTCCTCACAAAATATGAAAAATTGTCAGCAAATTTCATGAGGAATTATTTAAATGTGCTTTAATAGGTAAACTGAATATGACTTTTACAACACTTACTCAATTGCTTCCTCAGGCAGACGAGGGAAGTGGTGTCGTAGATAGGCCTTTATGTATACATTGGCAATATATCCTCCTGAAATACAAATGAGCTATTATACTATACACCCACTGGTTTTCACTAGTCATGATAATAGTATCCATTCTTCAAGTTTCATTAAAAGATATCAAGACTACATTCATATTTTTTCCAGATTTAATTAAGATGGTCTGGTGATGCCTGAGTAAAATCAGTTATCTTACCCATTTTTCTGCCTCCATAAAGTGAAGAGTAGCCACAATGAATGCAAAGTATACCTTTTGCAACAAGTATGATCCACAGAATATAATACACTTTAATGTTGATGAACTTTTATCTTTTGATCATAAATGTTGCATCAACAACCATTTTCTTACCAGAAGTTAAGTAAGGCACATGACTGTATACAAATGCAGATGCAAGCCACTTGTGTACATATGTGAAAATGAAGCACATGTAGATATGTACAAATGTGGAAAGAAGACACATACACACAAATGTAAAAATAAAGTACATGCAGTACACAAATGTGGAGATGACTTTTACTGCTTTTGTCAAAGTGCAGTAAAAATACTGGACATACAAAGACATGTGTTAAAAATAGTGTCCAATACATTTTCTTTATCACATTTGTTCAGCAGTTATGATTTTTCAAAATTGTTGTCACTATAAAAGAATAGTTCATCATGTTCAGCTCTCCTTAATTTCAAAATAAATACTAAGAGAAGTGTGCACCACCATCTTGTAGCTAGCTGTATGTGTTCACAATTATTCTGTGGAAACCATCTGAAATTTGTTTGATCAAGTAAAAATTCATTTCCAATTGGTACACTATTTTCTTTCTGCTTGAAGAAGTGGCTGTTTGCACAACAATTTGGATCAGAGTGCTATAATTTTGTATTTTTATAACCTCTTGATCATGGAGTTTCAAAAATGAATGTTCGGCACGTTTGTGTGAAAAATATTCCACTATAAGTTACTTCCTGCTTGGAGAAGTGGCCTTGCACTTCAATTAGAAAGAGACACAACAGCTGACTTTCTGCCTGGCACACCTAGATCACATCAAAAGAATTGGCCCTACAACAGGTACATAATGATGATGTTGTGGGTTACTGGCATGTGACAACAACTCAAACAAATTAACGGCACTGCATGTAATTTACAGTTACTAGACAACATATACAGGCAGCAAATGTTACTCCACATGCTGTTCAATTCAGGCTTTGCATTGTAAAGTCACTCCGTCCAGTCCCTGTGCACATTGTCATAGTTTTCATGCTGCGACAGATATACAGATGTACCTCTTATGGCCAGTTCTTCATTGTCTTCTAGGCTGAGCTTAGTTTCTTCGTCACTTATTCCAAGGCCTCTTCTCTTGCCTTCCTCTTGTTCAATATAAGATCTGCATAGAAAACACAAGACACCAGATTATTTCTTTTCTCAACAGTTTTTAGACAGACTGAGTTCCATGTGCCAAACTTGCCAAAAGGAAAGCAGTTGACCTAGGCCATGCTGTTCTGGTAGGGTTCATCTGCTCTCACTTACTGGTTTTTCACTAACACTAAAAAAAAAATCACTGAAGCAGATAATTTAGCAGCTGGCTTGGGTTGGTTTAATGGGGAAAGAGTTCATCCTGCTTGTGCTGAATACAATATTTGATTGACATGGGAGAATCTGCATATTTCCATAAGTGCAGAAATAAAAAAAAAAAATAAAAAAACTGTCACCATTCTCTAAGGTCCTTGTAACCTTGTAAGGGGAACAAAACTTCAGACCAGACATTTTACAAACACACTATTACCTCCGTATCTTTTCCCCATCTTCACACAAACACGACAAATATATCTGTATGTTAAACTGCAATGTTTGTTGTCACCATGTGACATCTGTACTTGTATAGGTATAACCCAGTGCAAGTGTAAACAAATTTGAGAAAAGGCATGAAACTGACAGGAAATTAAAGGTTACGAAGACAGAAAAAAACAGAGACTCCGACAAAAGCATCATAACTCTGGGATTGGGTCAAGCAGCTGCAATTACCTGTGTGTGAATGCTTGTTGGATAGTGGATTCCTGAAAGTCTTCCCCTAATCTCTTGCCAAAGGCATAAATTTCCGAACTGTAGTTCCTGTAATAATGAAAAAGCAGCACGAAAATTTGTGATGTACATCTGTAAGCATACATTGCAATGAGCTCTGTTATGACAAATTATACAGAATTCATGTACATATAGAAAATGTCGCAGCTATGTTATCTCTTGTATCATACATAATATCTACACAACATGTATGAGAAGCTAGCTATAATATTGTTCACATGTTACAATGAAACACAATATGTGTTAATGTACAATGGGTCTTCAGCATGCTCAGATACCCCTTCCTTATTAAGGTAAGGTTCAGTCAACAGTTCGAAGGAAGTCTTTTCACCAGGGTCATGCAATTATGAAAAGTTTTGCCTACGATTTTCACCCAAAAATATTTCTACTAATGAGAAATTTACATATTACAGTTTACATCCAGGCTCTTTTGAGCAGTTTTCCCTGGAAAGGAATCAAGTGTGATGTCACATAATAATTCCATGTGAAGTTGCCCCCCCCCCCCCCAAATCTTTGTTTCCAATCTTTGTTTCTATCATGCCTGTGCTAGCTGAAACAATCCCTGCTCAGCAGTGCACAAATCACTGACTTTACACTGGGTATGTATGTATGTATATATATATATATATATATATATATATATATATATATATATATATATGTTCAGCTTGGTGCTTACATTAACATATTAACAAAGTTCTTTGTGTAAAGATTTGAACAGTGCCTTTCATTCAATTGTACCTACATACAAATTGAAGGTCTGCTTCTGGTACAGAAGTCCTCCTTTTCCAAAAAAACGCTTCATTTTAAGAGACCACCTGCTTTTTAAGACCACCTTTACCAGGTCCACTGTGCTAAGTTTTCCATTGACCTCCACTGAGAGAATACCTGCTTTATGTGCCATATTTTTTACTTACCTCAGGCCTGGGGTTGTCTCTCATAGGAGGGACCAATGTATATCCTATTGGCCTAACAAATTCATGTCAACTAAAATCAGGATCTATCTTTTTGTTATTATCCCTATCTCAGTAGGCAGTTTCTCAAATCATGTTGTGTTTTAATCTTTCCTTCTTAACCCTCTGGACCCTAAGTATTTTGCAACTCAATGTATATAGAGTTGACTAATAAGCTTTTCGGGACCAGATCATTGAACTGGCCAAAACTGGTTGTGGGTCAAATGTCATCTGATTTGAAACAATGTTTCAACTTATTCTAACAGCAACAGAAAACAAATTAAATGAGACTTGCAGATGAGACTTAAAAAGATATATGCTCCAGGTTGACACCCTTCTTGAGCACCTAACCCATGCCTATTAAAGCTGTTAACTCAGTCTTGATTTGGGAGGGGAGGAGAGGAAAGAGAGTTAAAAGTATTATATATTTATATATATATATATATATATATATATATATATATATATATATATATATATATATATATATATATATATATATGTGTGTGTGACATATTATATGGAGGTGAAAGAACATGGGATCTCGGACATGCAGATATATGAAAATTATCTGCCATTGGAACATATTTACAAATTGAAAAGATCAGATCAAAAGGATCCGATTTTCAGTTTGTGCTTTACAAATCTGCATTTTTGAGGATCAAAGCTACATTACATGTACCACCTGTATTCATGTATTTAGACGACTCAGTGGACTATAACATTTTGCTTCTGATGCAGGCATCCATCTGCTCACCCGTCCTCCCCCGCAGCAATTGTAGCCAAACTCACAGGTCTGCATCAGCAGGCAATCCCGGTACCGTATGAACTGACTGTCTCTATACCGTATGAACTGACTGTGTGCCTGAATACCTTATGAACTGACTGTGTGTCTGCACACCGTATGAACCAACTGTTTGTCTGTATACTTTATAAACTGCCTGTGTGCCTGTATATCGGATGAACTGACTGTGTGTCTGTATACCTTAGGATCTGACTGTGTGCCTTAATACTGCATGAAGTGACTGTGTGCCTGTATATCGGATGAACTGACTGTGTGCCTGTATACTGCATGAACTATGTCTGTATACTGTATGAGCCGACTGTGTCTGTATACCTTATGATCTGACTGTGTGCCTGTATACTGTATGAACTTTTTGTCTGTATACAGTATGAACTGAATGTGTGCCTGTATACCATATGAATTGAATGTGTGCCTGCATACTGTATGAATTGACTGTGACTGTATACGGTATGAACTGACTGTGTGCCTGTATACCGTATGGACTGACTGTGTGCCTGTATGTAATATGAACTGACTGTGTGCCTGTATACCTTATGAAATGACTGTGTGTCTGTATACCGTATGGACTGACTGTGTGCCTGTATACCTTATGAAGTGACTGTGTGTCTGTATACCGTATGAACTGACTGTTTGCCTGTATACCGTATGAACTGACTGAGTGTCACATGCACATGTGGCTATGTGCCTGCAGAATGAAGAGACATATCACTAAATTGGTTATATATGGTGGGATGCATGATGGAAACACTGCTTTAGAGGAAGGATAGCTCCATACCCCTAGTTGATGAAAGGCCAGGTCGGGTACAATGGGGGGGTCCAGGTTAAGCTTTTATGTGTTGCTTGTAGGGCTGATGATTTTCCGTTTTCACGGAAAATCCGGCGGAATCGCGGAATAAGTAACAAAAAAACGGAAAAATAATTTTCCCGCGGAATTTAACGAAAATCTGTAAAAATTTCCCAGTAAAAGAAACAAATCAATTAAAGCTACACAAAATGTAGAAAAATCTGCACATATCGTCTTTTAAAACACTAAAATTAAAGCTCTAAAGCATTTCCATTCTACAAATATGCTTTTACCAGGGCGCCGCCATTAATCTCGCAACTCAAAAGTCTTGTGTGAACTTGAGTTTCAATAGGAAAGAAGGCTGCCGCAAAGCCCAAGCGGGGTCGCTCTGATCACCAACAAGGCTTTTTGGAAAAAAACGGAAAACATCCGAAAGACGATTGGGCAAAAACAGAAAATACTTGAACCAAAAATGGAAAATCATCAACCCTATGCTTGGCATGCACATTATGCTGACAAGGACAGGAGGGTGCCTACTATACCCATATGGTAGACAAAGCAAATGAATAACATCTGCTGTTATCTTGTACAGGGTCACTAATTAAATGCTTCTCCATTTAATTATCAGTGATAAATCTGGACTGCATGCTGTGCCTGAACATACAGATACTTGTTCCCAAGTCTAAAAGGGAAAATTACCTGCATGTGGTAAGCATTATGTAATTTCATGCTGCATACTTATAGAAATGGCAGCATAAGAATTAGAGGGCTTTGCTTAAACATACAAGAGGTAGACCACTGTCACCATCTGTGTGTATACTGGTACAGGTCAACTGAATTTTTATAATAGAGAGTAGGTAGTTACCAGTTGATCCATTCTGATCTGTGTCTGTCTGGCTCTGGGCCCTGGTCTAGTCTTCTTCGATACAGGGCTTGCGCTGTCCTCACTTGCCATCTCTTGTTACCACGCAGTCCCCTCACCACTGAGAAAACATTAACATATGTACACCCTGTAATTTACTGTGTACTTGTCAGACACGGCAAGTTTAATATGGTCCAGTTGAGAATATGCATACATTGAATGCAGTACAATACATACATGTACTATGAAAAACATTATCATTGAAACAATGTGATACATATGTATCCAGCATGTCTAGATACATGACAGTATTGAACCTTATTGATTATCGTATGGCTTGACAGGATATATGTCACTCTGTGTATCAGGTCAGATGCCCCAGTCACTTGAAGCATTGTGTACCATCATCCCCATAAATGGATGAGTGTAAAATTCAATGATTTTACAATGGCATATTTATAAAACAAGACATGTTTGTAAAGCATAGATGCCCCCCTACCATCATTATGTTCACCCTCATCACCCTGTTGATAGTACTAAATGGGACACTTATGAACTTGGGAAGTGGATACAGAAATTAAATTCACTAAAATGGTCTTGTGACCTTGGAAATTAGGTCAAAGTCACCCTTCTTTCAAGCTCATCTAGCCCTAATAGAAGACCATAAACATCTACAAAACAAAAGTTCTGGCTTCAAAATTTAGTAGTTTTTTAAAAGCAGAAACGAAATTCAGTAATGTGACTCTGTGACCTTGGGAACTGACTCAAGGTCACCCATTTTTGAACTTCACCTAGCTCTTATAGAAGGCTATATTCCTGTGCAATATGTAAGCCCCAGGTCAGAAACATCTTTAATGTTTAAAGTTCTACACATTTCAAATTCCAGGTTTGAATGACATTGTATTATGTGTATAATATGGGTCCTGTGGACTGAACTTCACATTTTGACTGGCCATCAAGTGGTACACAACAGAATAAAGATGCACAAAACCATAAGAATTAAAGCTGTGCTCTCTTTTTATGGTTCTAGCCATGTAACCAACCTTATGTGCATGTGTGACACAGTTTTCATGACTGAGAATAAATTACCATGCATCATCGACACGGTAAGATTGTTATTGCTCCACAAGGCAGAAATTTGGGGTGTGACAAGTCAACCATGATTTGTAATCATCACTATGCACTCTCCATGGTAGAAACATAATTCCTGTATGTATGTTAGCATAAGGGCTCGCTTGCACTCAATGTTATTCAAATCTTTAAAAGTAGTTCTTGCTCTTGTAAAAATAAAAAAGTAATTTTAATGACCATCAGTAACACTCACTAGTACAATTAAACTCTAAGGTCAATCCTCAGTGATCCACCAGGCAAAGTACAAGACACGGACCTTATAGCGAGCTCTTATGATTAGGCGTGGGTGTGTAGAAAAAAAAAAATAGAGTTGTATTTCACACCTTTCCCCTGGTATTCGGATGAAAAGCCACCATTCGGTGGATGTCACCATCTTGAATCGAGTATTTCCGTCAAAAGCATGGCATTCATATTTTGGGTAATTTATAAAATAACTTTGCACAGAACACAGTTTCCAATATTTTTTCAGGCACCCTTTAACTCAGTTTGCAATTTGATTGCTTTAGAATATATATCTCATTGAAATGGAGTAATACTGGCACAAATGGGGCTTTTCTTATGTGGGGTCCCCTCAGAGGAAGAGGAACACGTAGCATGGGTTTTAGGTTTGAAGGGTGGCTTTCTGGGAGGCAGGAAAGGCACTAAAAGTGTACAGGACTACCTGGTAGGGTGCTGGGAGAAAAGAAATGAATCAAATTTTTTTTTATTAATAGGGCTTGATAGCAACAGGGTGAATTAGAATTTTAGAATGCAGGGAGGAGAGGGAATGGTGGTAGCCCTTATAAGGGTTCCCATGGGAAATGTCTGAGCCTTAGAGGCGGGGATAGGGTGTATGAGGGAAGGTTTTTCTGTCTTTTTATGGAGGGGGGGGAGGGGGCTACAAGCGATGAGTGTTGGGGGATATATCCAGGGCCAGAGGCCCACCACAGCTGTGAGAGAGTGTGTGGTGGACTCTTTGCCTCGGCTCTGGTCCTGGTAAAAAGGAAAAATGGCGGCATGAGCTGATTAGGATAACCATGGTTTCCTCCATATCATCTATTTTTTCCTTTTTTTCCTAGACCTAGGCCACCTGTGTCACACAGGACCGCGGCGCATAAGCGGAGAGCCATAGTAATATCATTATATTATTATTACTATTATTATGGTATTATCGCTCATACACACATTGACAACATCCAGCAACATGCCAAGAGATGACTTGTGCCACATGGAGGTACAGTTACTGGTGGAATTTGGAAGCTGTACAGTTTAGGTAACCTTACCAGTTACATTCGCTGTATTTTTTGCCAGGCATATGCATCTTACGGCCTTAGACAAAGGCGTGAAAACCTGGCGGCACGCCATCCCACGCAAGTTACCGGTTATAACCACGTTCAACGGCTGTTCTATTTTACAACTTTATATTAAAAAGAACAAATACAAAATTGGATCTGGAAAGTTACACTGAACTTTAGGCAAGTGTGGCTTTGCAAAATGGTTGTGCGTGCACAATACTGTCTACATTGAAGAATGCAGCACAAATGTATTCAAACAAACCACAACAAATACAAACAAACAAAGATAAATGAATGACTTTGACACCAGAGGCACAGATCATAAAAAAATCAAAAAAATCTCAATAACCGCTTCGAACCATAGCATGGTGATTGAAACAAACCAGGTCTAGGCAGCTGATATTTCCCTGAACAAACTTACAACTGGAATACGTCAAACATCCTCTGATATTTATTGAAATTGGGCGTTGTGATCATAACATGCAATGCTGATTATTATTGGCAATATCCTCGTCCTCCTCATCCCATCCTTCTTCTGACAATTAAGTAACTTTTAGCAACCATATTTTCCTCCGCCTCATCTACTTTTTCTTTTTCTCTCTCTCTCTCTCTCTAGGCCACCTGTGTCACACAGGACCGCAGCAGACAAGTGCAGAGCCACATTATTATTATTGTTATTGTTATTGTTATTATTATTATTATTATTATTATTATTATTATTATTATTATTATTATTATTATTATTATTATTATTATTATCATTATCATCATCATCATCATCATCATCATCATCATCATCATCATCATTACCTATACTCACTACTGGGCATACCAACTCCAAGTCAAGGTCAAGACATAGGCTCATATTAGATTTACACCTCTTTGATCACTATCCTGTTGTATTCAAATTCATCTGTGGATGATGCAGACAATATAGGAGCCCCAAAAAGTACTGAATTTTACGTTTTCAACTGACTTTCATGTTTCTCTCATGTATATATTTGGCCGTGTGACCGATGCAAGCCCTGCCCTTTGTCCCCATCCCCGCCTCGAAGGCTCAGGCATTCCATGGTGGGATGAAACCACCATTACATTTACTGTACATTTTCATATTAGCATAAAGGCCTGTAACTTTTGTTACGTCACTTTGTAAAATAAAATACGTACCTAGTGTTGTAGGGACACCTTTCATTGAAAACATGCAAGAAAAAAAAAAGAAAGTCTATAGATAGAATTTAAAGTTATGGCCGTGTTTACCTGTCATAGCCAGCAAACACGTGCTCCAAGTGCTGCTTGCCGGCATGATGTCACTGCGTATGAATATGTAATTTGCCCTGTGTTTATAAAATCATTCACTCAAAAGATGACTGTCAAACCAAACAAAACAAACAGGCTGATAGCTTCATGTGATAGTCTGGCTGAAACAGTGGGTTAATTACAGGTAAATGGCTCTCAAAGGTGTCAGCACAAGAAATTTAGGAACTACTTAGTGCGGTAACCAGACCATATTTGGATGCAATGGTGTATTCATACCTGGTCTGCACCTGCAGCTAGCTGCAGTTACAGTCATGGCAGCCCTGAAAAGGGCTACCAAAGAATTCCTGTCCATAACCACTTTTCACCCATCAGTTTACCCTTACCCTATTTTCTTCCAATATTTCCCTCCTTTTATCCCAGCATGAAATCAATTAGCATGATTTTAAATTCTACAACTTTCATTTACTGCCGATTATATCGGCAGGTGCCACACACCTATACATGCCCATTGCCTTGGAATTTTGTGTCTGTCTGCATTAAATGCACCGTCAGTAAAATTAGTAAATGCACCATCAGTAAATTCATTTAAATCAAGGCTAGATATTTATTTCAAAGACCACCCTGTGGTCTATGATCACAGGGCATTGGACAATCCCCAGAGGACTCAGATGTGTGTGTATTAATTATGAGCAGCTTACTATGGAAATAGTTTTTTCCTACATAGCTGAATAAATCTGTTATCTGTTAATAGTTTGGAAGATATGGAGCTTTTAAAATTTTAATTGCCCCTAATTTGCATCAATTTAAACATAATGAATATTCCACTCAATACGCACAATAGGAGATATGCATATTAATTTGCCACCAGAACTGCAGGTAGGACAGGTAGGTCAGTCACCAAGACCATTTAGGGTGTTTTTGGAATAAATGTGTGCGAGAAAACCTGCGGACAACTGTATTATGATAATTTGCATGAATTGAAATGCTACAACTTTGGTTCTTGGTTCATTGGATGCGGCTATGTCACAAACCCATAAATTGAAGTTGGAATGACACCTCTAACTATAACAGTTTTGAAGCTATTCAAGATTTAAATTTTGCATATTCACGTAATTAGCATAAATTTAAATCCCTCAACTTTGGTTCATGGTTCATTGGATGCATCTTTGCCACAAACCTATAACTTAAAGTTGGAATGGTATCTCTATCTATAATACTTTTGGAGAAATTCAACTTTCAAATTTTTCAATGCCCCTAATTAGCATAATTTAAAATTCTACAACTTTCATTTACTGTCCATTATATTGACAGGTGTCACAAACCTATACATGCACATTGAAATTTTGTGTCTATCTGCAAATAGTGTGGAAGATATGGGGCTTTTAAAATTTTAATCGCTCTTAATTTGCCTAATTTTGAACATCATGATTATTCCAGACGCACAATTTCATTGGTAGGTCAGTCACCATGGCATGTTTGGTAGTTTTTGGAGTGATAGTGTCCGAGAAAACTCAGGTCTAATTTGGTCGTAAAGAAGAATGAAAGGATTCTTGGAAAAACAAAATGTATGGGTTCGCACCAAGTCCTACAACTTTGCTGCACTGTTCAATGGACAGGGCTGTATCACAAACTCATAAAATTGAAGCTGGTTTGGCATCTCTACCTATGATAGTTTTGAAGATATTTATGATTTTCATTTTGCATATGTGTCTAATTTGCATAAACTAAAATCTTACAACTTTGTTTCACAGCTCAATGGATAGGGCGTCATCATAAATCCACGAATTGAAATTAGAATGGTTTCTCTATCGTGATAGTTCAGAAGATATGAAGCTTTTGAAATTTTAATTGCCCCTAATTCGCATAGTTATGAGCATGACAATTTAAAATTTAGGTGCACAACTTCACTGGTAGATGAATCGGTGTGCCAAATATGATGATTGCAGGTGCAGCAGTTTCTGAGATTCCGCGTGGGCAAATTTGGGTGCCATGGAAAGAAAGGAAGAAAAAAAGAAAGAAGGAAAGAAAGAAAGAAAGAAAGAAAGAAAGAAAGAATTCTTGGAAAAACAAAATGCCTGGGTTCACACCCAGACATACAAATAAAGCAAAAACCAAAAACAAACAAACAGAAAAAGAGACGAAAAAACAAATAGAAAATAAAAATAAACAAACGAACAGTAAAAAAACAACAATTGGAAGACCGAAGATAGTATATTTGGATATTTCATTTAAATCAGTAGCGTCACCACGTATAAAATAGCACTGTAAGGAGAGGAAACCTCTTCACCAAGAGCGTCTCACCATCACGACTATTTTCAATCGAGATTTCGAGGTAGACCGTTACAACATATCATCGGAAAAACAAGGAGGTAGTTTCTATCAATTGCTGAACAAGATGAATTGAACGATTTAATTTACTTATAAATATGAAAAAAAAAAAAAAAGATGTGCACGGGACGAACTATTGGCCGTAATTTTCTTATCTCGTGTTATAGCTCACATCGCACAGCTACACCATATCCAGAGGCTCAAACACCGCCGCAGGCACGTTTGTAATGTGTTGCTTATAAAAACAATAATTTCCTGCGATTTGCATACAATAACTTCCATGCTTTTATCAAAATTCAGCAACGTTATTCAGCTCCATTGTCGAATCCGAAAATTGGCGAGGAATGAAATTGTCAGTTACATGCACATGTTCAAAATTATCCAGCGGTGGATAACCGTACCTGCCAACTCAGAGGTAGAAAATTGTAAGTACACGTTGTTTTTTTTGTTTTTTTTCATGGGAAGGCGATTTTATTTTTGTGAGTATTCTTGGCCTCATCTTGTGAGCTGAATGGCTAGCGAAGAGATGCTCATCCATGCTTATTGATGACAAGAAATGCAGCTCTTCAGAAAAGTTTTCATCAAAAAGAAAAAAAAAAGGAATGACATTATCATTGAGGAAACCTATCCAGTGCCGTGGTTAACCAGCTTTATTCGGTGCACCCCGGTTGAAGCTGGGGACTGAGGTAAATGGATATAAGGGTTAGCTGAGATGCTGTGTTTTTTCAGATGGCGTTTACATATGCTACGTCACTTTTATGCTTTAAGTGTGCTAAGGTGAAGGTGGCAGGGAGCTCATGTTAAATGTCTGACATCCGCTCGGAAAACAAATACTTTGGGCATAAAATGAAAAAGTCACCTTTCAATATGGTCATGTCCACACGTGTTATAGGCTCAGAGATCATGGGATTTAACTTGTATATAACCGTAAGATAAGTGGAATTTATTAAAATGTGTGCTCTATATTACAAAACTAACATCTCAAAGGGCTCTCATATCTATCATGTTTAAACGGATTCTGGACTTCATATTTTCTGCTGTGTGTCATCAGGTCTAATTATATCGATAGACGAGCGATAATAGGAAGCCATATCGACCATTTGTATCCTCTGTACTTTTATTATATTACATTTTAAATGTGACAATCAAAATACTGTCTACGTGTTGCATAATAATGCTTATTAACTCCTTCACTGCCACTTTCACAGAAAGTCGAAGTTCTCTGGTTTAACATAATCGATACCACATTCTTAAATACTCTTTGTTAGCCGACCTTTGATCCACACACCAGCGTGCCTTCATTTGCAGACGATAAGTATGGTCCAGAGCAGACGATAAGAATGGTCCAGAGCAGACGATAAGAATGGTCCAGAGTAGCAGCTTTTCTCCCATGGCGCGCTTTCATTGGGAATAATTCACTAAATCGCGTCAAGGAAAGCTGTTGACTCCATCAAAACTTGTCACTGAAAGAGTAAGGGTCAAACTACAATGGAGCCCGAGGCTGCACCAGGACGGCGTCCGTTGTTTACTTATGTCAGAATTGAAAGGCATGACAAGGGTTAAGCAAAGGTCATCGGCCCAACTAAACACAACTGACTGATCATGACCTCAAGCAGGTGTTGTCGGATATTCATATACAAGTCTAAAACACACTAATCAAACTTCCCTTTACAATGCCAGAATATAGAATAATATGCATAGGTTTTGTTCAAATATAGTACTTTTGTTTGTTTGTCAAATAATTTTTACATTTGATTTTATTTATCTTAGGTTCCCTTTGCTTGAAGTTTGCATTGTGGTATATCCGTCGATGTACCTTGTTGGACCTACATTGCGTCAGATGTAATAAAAATGAGGCCTATAATGTTTTGGCGGAAGAAAATAAACCAAATTTTAAATCCAAAAAACACAAAAGGAACCCTCCATTGCGGAGTCAACTAGTACTGTACACAGTATATGCTATTTCAACCAAACATTTTTGGGGGAAATCGGCTCGTTGTGTATATATTCAGGAAGGATGTAAATGCAAATATTGCGTAATCACATATTTCATTTGGGCTTCTTGGCTCTCCATATATCTCTTATGGATTCCCCGTACGAAATATACAAGCACTCTGCAATTTCGTCACAATTAATTAACATAGCGGAGGCATACTTGAAATTGCCCTGGATATTTTCGCAAATGACTTCTTTACATCTTTCATAAGATCTCAAAAAGTGTCAAGACTGATGGGATTTCACGGACGGCGTTAATCTCAGTTTGTGCTGGATCACACGTTCACAAACTATGATGTTTGGATAACAATCATGATTTAGCCACTTCTTGGCTGCAAATATGAAGAAATGTATTTGTTTGACACATCAAAGTATACAATTGCGCATGCTGTCCACCTTACTGGCTAATATTATCACACACATTTGACAGAATGTCACAATAATGACCCGAGCAGCAAACGACGTATACAGTCAACAAAATGGCGGGGCAAGGTTTGAATGCAAATCAGAAAGCAAGACTTCTTCTCAACACTTGCGGACTTGTGATACCGCCGTGCTAAGAATGAATCAATCACAATCTCCATGAAATAAATGCGAATGAAACAATAAGACTCTACCTTAGCGACAGTATTTTTTTTTCATAACTTAAGTGGTTAAACGTGTCAAGTACAATATTATTACAAATATTTTGAATCTTCATAATAAAAATAGTTTCATGTTTAAAGAAGAAGACAAAACACATCTCTAAATATAACTGATAGCATAAACTATTATTTCACAATCTTTTAAGCTACTTTTACTAATATTTTGGTCTGCTAGTTTCAAAATGCAAAGTGCCAATGAGACGAAAGTGTCGCTTACGCTTTTAAATATATATGTATCATTGTTCAAAAACAAATGGAAAAAAATACATTTTTGGAGATGTAGATATAAAAACAGAGGCAAAAACGCAAAATTCAACTAACAAAATAAAACACGAAAAACGAAAACAACACAACCGAAAAAGAAAACAATAGAAAAAACGAAATAAAAAACCCAAAAGCAAAAACGAAAAACCAAAATCCAAAAATAAAAAGATAAAACAAAACAAAACAACCCAACACCCCCAACAAAAACAGAAACAAAAACAAACAAACAAACAAAAAGAAAGAAAAAACACACAAAAAACACCCCCCCCCCCTCCAAAAAAAAAAAACATAAAAAGCACGCACAACTGTAAGTGCGTCGGAATGGCCAATGAGGACCGCATATCTGTAAGTTTTCTACACGAACAAAATATGTCAAAGTGATGATATTGAACTTTTGCACAGATCGCAAGTACAAGTTTTACATTGATCAAACTGGCACGTTACTTCAGTTGAAAACGATGACTTACTTTATTTCCCATAACCACCAGTGCGCCATGGTGTCCTGAAGTTCTGTCTCAAGTTAATGCAAGCGTCAATTCCAACCGATTCTGAAGAAGAATGTTTCAACATAACTTGAGAAACAAAAATATATGTGTACTTTGTATTTGATACTCGGAGATAAATTTTGTAATAAGCGGGGAATATAATGTTTCTCACGATGTTTCAATCTTGATTTATTTGATGTCGGGGATACACATACCCTCTACTGCGGGTAAAGTAAGGGTGTGTGTACGGATAATAGTCAAACATTCCCTGAAACCCACTTGCGGCTTCCCTTTTTTCTGTTTTTGCAGTCGAATTTAGGTGCTTTCGTTCAAAATATATCACTTAAAAGTGGGTTAGTGTGACCACTGTAACTGCCACTACACAGAAGATGGATTACTTTTTTGCACTCAAAATTTTCAATCATAAGAGTAATCAAAACAAAAAGACAATTATTTAACAGGATAAAAAGAGAGAGTTGTACAGTAGCAACAAAATTTTATAGGAACACATTCGTAAACTCTTTTTGAATATACTGCTAACAAACGTTTATTTTAAATTTTACTCAAATCGACATTCTAATTTAAATTTTATTGTATCAGCATACTAGGAAAATCAAAGTCAGTTGCTCTAATATAGGAATATCAGATTTTCCAATTTAAAACAAAAACTAACTGTTTGTGGGAAAAGCATGTATATATTTTGGCTGTATTGGGTGATATCTTATATCCTGTTAATCAATCTCAAGTATGCAAGACATATAAAGTCCGTTTCAGTTTCTACAGCACAGATACACATGGAATTCTCTAAAGTAGCATCATAAGCATACAGTACAAAATAAAATTTTGTGGCGAGTAAGTTCATTTCATTTGTGTAAATTGACATTAAATGGGGGTCAAATATAGGTCCGTGGGAGAGCGTCGCCAGTCAGAGCTACTCGTGTAAGCTATGCACAATATTTTTATACTTGCTATCCGTGGGGGACCGCCGCCAGTCCGAGTTACTCGTGTAAGCTAAGCACAATATTTTCATACTGGCTATCCGTGGGGGACCGCCGCCTGTCAGAGCTACTCGTGCAAGCTATTCATTTTTATACTGGCTATCCGTAGGGGACCGCCGCCAGTCAGAGCTACTCGTGTGAGCTATGCACAATATTTCTATACTGACTATCCGTGGCGGAGCCCTGCCAGTCAGAGCTACTTGCGTAAACTATGACCAATATTTTTATACTGGACATTTCATAATGTAAGAAGTTGGATGAATACATAACGTGTCTTGTATTAAATTTGGCTCAACAGAAAACTAATGTCAGGTAGAGTTTATACTGTCATTGTTTAAGATCAACAAAGTTTTCATCGCATACATCTCGAACATGGTCATAACATTACCCATATGTATGTATTTAATTTACTACATGTATAAAAATCATAATAGATTCAAACATGAAGTTTCCTCAAAATTGAAGCATTATTTTATGCTTTCAGTATACTCCCAATAGCTGGGTGGTCTACCCTCTTAACATGTGCCCTTTTCCCTGCCAGCAATGGTTATATTTCGATCAAAACATGCCTGTCCCACACTGAATACACAGCAATCCAGATAAATATTTTGCTTCCAAAACTGGATTGCTTTTCAAAACGAAACAAATAAGCTCCAAGCTTTACACGATTATTCACATACATAGAGAGGATGGACACTTATAAAAGTTAAGGTTTGGCTGAAATACAAAACCTCAGTCTCCCACCAATATTTGTTCACATCTATCTTACAAGCACGGACACACCGGGTCATGCTGTGAACATAAGGCAATGGCTTGTCGCTCACCCCAGCAATGGTTGGTATGGTGGCCTGATTTCAGGCTTTAGTTGAGATCTTTCACATCTGCAATGGAGTTTGTTAAACTACATCCAAAACTTATCTGCGCAAACATTTATTGCACCTATTTGTGGCAGAGAAATATAACGTATGAGCCATCTACTTCTTCGCAAGGTTGGTATTAGTTATGTAACATTACCTCTCGACCACCATTGCCGTGACCTCCATGCCTGGGCCACAACGCCTGACGCAATTGAGTTGGGACTCAATTGTTCTAAAATGACTTGGCAGTCCTGCTGTGGCCACTACTCGGTTCCTAGCTCTCCTGCCCTCTTTAAAAATAGGGATAGTTTATATTTGACCTGCTGATCCTCTGAGAAATTTAAAAGTAGGACTGGTCTTGGCTTGAAACTATTTTTTTCCAAGATGGCGTCTGGTTGGTGCTAATATGGATGTGTGCTCAGCCTCCACGCTTGGTGGGGGCTTTGAGACTACCGGTACCGCCGGTGCTATACTCTCCTTGATGGAAGGTGTTTTCTGACTGGTGCACTGGTCAGAGAATCCATCCGCAAACTTCCTGCACAATTGGAAGGTCATTGGTAAGAGCTTGAGAACCCCGGAAGGGTTTTGGTCTGCCATCTTATCAATCCTCGTGAATGTCCTAGACATATGCATAGGGAGCGAGATTTACCTGTCGGCACTGGTAGCCTTCTTCTACATGGACAAACTGGCTGCTACTTGTAGCTCATATAGTGGTCTAATGATTTACTTGCATAAGAATTTTCAATATACTGTCTGTGATTGTTGCTCTCCTAACAGAATATGGGAGGGTCAATTTATCAATATTATGGGTAACGGTTTAAAACAACCAATTACATTAGGTATTATTTATAGACCCCCAAGGGACCATAATGATGACCTAGACTTATTAATTAGTGATATTACTCCTATTATCGAGGCTTTGTCTAAAGAAAAATCTGAGAAATATATTGTTGGAGATTTCAACACTGATTTATTACAGATAAACTTGAGGGAATAGTTTGCGGAGTACCTGGATGTCATACTTAACAATTTGGACCTAAAATTACTATGCCAACACGTCTATCTGAAAGACGTGCTACTTTAGTTGATAACATTTTCTGTAGCACATCTCATTCTAAAAAGTCCTGCTACTCAGGCATCAGTTTTACCACACTATCAGATCATTTCCCACACTTTACTTGTTTAAATCAAAACTTGAACTTACACAGCCCTCTTAAATTTGTCAGTAATGAAAAAAGACATAACCAATCTTTGAATAACTTTTACTCTGAACTAACAAATTTTGATATTATGCAAGTTTCAATTACTGATCCTTCCCAAGATCCCAATCTAAATTATAATACATTTGAAAGCATAGTTTGCCAGGCCAAAGATAAGTATTTACCTATTAAAACTGTCAAATTCAACATATATTAGCATCAGCATTCCCCTTGGATGACAAATGGTCTCCTAAAATCTCTGAAATTTCAGGACTCTCTTTAAAAAATACTGAAAACTACGCCACAAGATATCATTGTTTATCATACCATAAAACAAAATCTTAAGGTTTACAATAAAATTATTGACCAATAATTTCGACATCTGAAACAAGAGTTTTACGATCGTCAATTTGCAAAATTAAAAAATGACACAAAGAAGACTTAGGAGACTGTAAAGTCAGTTCTCCATATTAAATATAGTAAGACAGACTTCCCTTCTTTCTTTAAAATAAAAAACATAAAAGTGTCCAACAAACAAGAAATTACTGAACGTTTCAAGTCATTCTTCACTACTACAGGTCCCAAACTGGCTAGGCAAACACAGGTGCCTAACCTACCTCACTTCTCAACTTTTCTCAAAAATACGGTTGTACACTCATTTTTCTTTACACATATTACATGTACTGATGTCCTGGGCATTCAGAATAAGGAAAGACTAGCTCTGGGTATGATCTTTTAACTATGAAAGTTATTAAAGCGGCCAGTGCTTCACTAGCAAAGGCCCTTGTCCTTAATTATAAATCAGTCTCTGAGTACTGGTATTTTCCCTGACAAAATGAAAATAGCAAAAGTTGTACCCATATATAAAAATGTGATAGCACCCTAGTAGATAATTATCGACCCATCTCCCTGCTCCCTGTTATGTCAAAAATTTTTGAAAAAGTTGAATACAGCCAAATTTATGATTACCTTAAATCTAATCGTTTACTTTACAACAGTCAACATGGGTTCGAAAAATAACATTCCACCAAAACAGCAACATTTGAATTTCTTGACCGAATTTATAATGATCTTGATGCTGGTGAAACACCAATGAGTGTATTTTTAGACTTGTCGAAAGCATTCGACGCGTTAGATCATACCATTCTTCTAAAAAAGCTGGATTACTATGGTATAACAGGTATTCCATTAAACTGGTTTCAGAGTTATCTTTCTGATCGAACTCAATTTGTCGATTATGATGGTATATGCTCTGCAACATTACCTATTACTACAGGAGTACCCCAAGGCTCCATCCTTGGACCCCTTTTGTTTCTCACCTACATGAATGATATGCAATCAGCTTTTGATAACTTTGAGTCAATTCTCTATATAGATGACAAAGCATTACTGAAGTCTCTCTCTCCTTGCAACTTCTCTACTGGATCAACAGACCAAAATCTTTCCAAAAATATAAATTCTGAATAACAGAGGGCACATGAATGGTAAGCAGCAAACAGATTATCTTTGAATATCCCCAAAATTTAAATATATGATCTTCCAGTTTCCTCAAAGAAAAGTGTTGCTAGATTTAGAGCTTAAAATCAAATCATGGATACTAAAAGTAAAAGGGTGGATGAATTTAATTTTTTAGGCCTGCAGATTCATAAACATCTTTCATGGACACCACATATAAATTAAATTGGCAATAAACTCTCCTGAGTCATTGGTACTCTCAGGAGACTATTTAACTATCTACCTACTTCGGTGCTTCTTATATAATTCTCTCTTCATGTCTCATCTCAAGTACTCTATTTAAGCTTGGGGTCATCTTTCTGACAGAATTTTTACATTACAGAAAAAACCAAAAAAGATGTATAAGCAACACTAATTTTCTTTCACATACCGAACCTTTGTTAAAAATCCTGAATATCCTTAAACTCAAAGATATATTACGTATGAAAGCCCTTAAATTTTACTATAGGTATATAAACAACCAACTTCCTCTCTACTTTAACAACATGTTTTTGACTCAAACTGCTACACATTCACATAACACCAGATACAGAGATGTTCCTCAATCAGCTATCCCTGTCAGAAGTTCCACACAAAACTCAATACATTTCTACATCCCTAATTTGATAAAAAGCAACTTCTCAAAATATAACAGACAAAGTCTCTACGCACTCTTACACTGGATTTTCAAAATATGTAAAATTGCAGCTTATCAATGAATACTCCGAAATATGTTTAGTTGTAAATTGCTATATATGTAACAGAAATTTACGAAAGTTTGATATGGCACATTTATAATTTTATTTATGTTTTTGACCTGAATTACTTTTTTTCCTTCAGTCCCAGATAACCAGTGTTTATATTATACACAACCAGGTGCTAATGTTGTGATCCTATGTTATCTAGGTAGCTTCAGTGATAGCGGAATTATATATTCCTTGCCTGGAGTTATACTGACAGTATATATATTTGAATGTTATTTTGAGTACTATACTGTTTTGTCTATGTATTTTTATCAAACTCGAATAACATTCTGTCCGAAATGTTTTATGTCATACAGTTGTCAAATAAAATTATTCGAGTCCTTGAGTCCTTGATAGGCAGGTGTTACCCTGGTGGACCTCCTGCTGGTTATAGTCATGCTGAAGAGGTGGCCTTTTGAGTACCTCGAGAACCCCCATAGGCTGTACATCAAGTACTGGATGTGGGAATCTTGTTTCTGTTAACACACACTTGCTTCTGGGGCTAGAAGAAGCGAGATACATACTTTGGCGCATGGCAGAATCCAGTGGTCGCCTGACCTCTCCCATGTGACAATGAGACCAAACTTGAACTTCCTTGCAAAGGAGCTAGTGGCTTGAGATCCATCTATGGCTTTTAGGGGCTCTATCCGGTGAGTAAAGAGCCTTGTGTCCAGTGAGAGCTCTGAGTCTGTATCTCTCATGCACCAATGGTGCCAGGGGGTCAGAAGTCCACCCTCTTTTTGCCCTGGGTAAGTCTCAAAAGGAAGAGGTCTGCCAATATGCAATCTTATCATGGATTAAGCAGCCTACAAGGAGGCCTAGAAGGCCTACAAGAAAACTTTGGACAGGCCTTTGGCCCTGAAACAGGTCTCAGCTAGAGCTCATGAGTTGTGAGTCTTCAATGCCTCCTGATGAGCCCTAAGGACCATCACTATTGTTGATATCCTCCAGGCTTGCCACTGGGGATTGTCTATGACTTTTGCAGAGCAATACCTGCACGTCTTGATTATGCTGGAGAAAGGCATTCATGCCTTTGCCGGGGCAGAAGTCTCCTGTTCATAGTTTCCTGATACCTGTCTGGACTTTCCTTGTCCCTTCAGGGCAGCAACTGTGTTCTAATTTTCAGCACCCTGGGGGTTTAGACTTAGATGCAGGCTGTAGGTCAGTATACCTAGATCTTGTCTCAGACCTGCACTGGGCAGATGCTTCTGGGGTCCACTAGGCTGAGAGTTGGCAGACCTGTTCAACTGGGCACTGCCTTAGAGAACCATATGACCGTAACTGGGTGCCCGCTACATTTTTCAAGGTTCACTGGTGTTGAAAGATCTCCAGGGCCCAGAGAGTGGGAATAGACAGCAGCTCTTTTTAGAGCAGAGTGCACTCAGATTGACAGGCATCGGGGGGGGGGGGGGGGGGGCTGCTTGGCATGCCCATGCCATTCAGTAAGGAGGGTTTCCAGGGTTAGGCCAGGATTCTGCTGTTGGCAGCCTCATAGTCTGGATGACACATGCTAAATTGTATGTTGACCCACCACAAATTGCGATAGTTCTTAAACCTAAAAATATGTCAGATATATCTAGAAAGCACACTGAAACTTCAAAAATAATGTAGCCGTCATAGAAATATTTCAAGGGGATAGAACCCCCTCTCCAATATGTAATGGTGAGAAATAAATGTGGAGTATGCGCCAAATGATGTTACAAACAAATTGAAACAAAACACCAGAAACTGGCAGAATGCACAGAAACCTAAAACATATCAAAATCGTACAATGTATTGTTATAAAGTAACATTTTACATGTATAGTTTTCTCTCCAGGACAAAATAATAGCTTAATATAAATGTTGTATCACTTGACCAAGCACCACGGATGGTCTCCTTTTAAGGAGGGTAACTTAGGAACCAATGATAGTAAGTCAACTTATACAAAACAACATTACTACATCAACCATTTATTAAAAATCATGCTTGCTTTATTTGTCATAACATAGAGGAGGACTGTTTGTTACATCGTAACATAGTGCAGGACTGTTTGTTACATCATAACATAGAGGGGGACTGTTTGTCACATCAGTTTTTTCAAACCTATGAGCAGCTCAGGCCATTTTTATATCTGAGTGGTTGCCTTTGAGTTTGCAGTCTTTCAACGAGATTTCATTATTTTTCTCAGTTGTATACATATTCTCCACAATTTATCAGCCAATCACACTAGGCCAGCTTGTAAGCAACGATTAGTGGTTTATAAGTATGCATGAGTAGCAGACCCAGTCATGTACAGTAGTTACACATTTCCAGCCATGTTCTTATCCTCCCAAAGCGAGCAATGCCATTAGCTGTAACATTCACTCTTTGAGCAGTTCTAGATAATGTCGTTAGAGGTGTCATCATAGCAATGATGCCCTTACGATAAAATATGCCCCTTATATACTTCTCACATTATGGTCAACATTGTCAGCAGAACATTGAAGACAACTACTTGGACGCACATTTTGAATGTTTGTACCCTGTGCAACAGCAGAGCACCTTCAAACTTCTTCACTTCACTATATGAGCACGGAAATCCATGTTGAAGCAATGGATATATCAAGAACTTTGATTGAAACATATGGTGCATGTGACCACCCAAGCCAATTTGGAGTTGAGCAAAAAGTAAATGAGGGCATGCTGCTTGCATGATTGCTTCGCCTATTGAGGCAATTTTGTGCTTGTATCCTTTCCACAAATACTGTTATCAAAAACTGTCATAGACATGGAGGTAAAAAATGAAGCGCACTTTGGATTGATAGCTCCTCTTCACTGGCAAACGTGTTCCTTAATTGCCTGATTAATTTTTTGATGTCCTGCTTTGTGAACATTGCTGCAGCCCCCAGTATGTGGATCCTTGCATTACTTTGGTCGTGCCTTGTTTTCTCATGAAAATTGTGTAATATTTTTGAAGCAGTAGTAAGGAAAGTTGCAACATTTTGTTTGCCATTGATTTCCGTGATGATCATTTTGTCTCTGAAGTGCCTCTCATGCTCAGGCTTCATGTGTGTAAAGTTGGAAGGGGATCAGGGTCAATACTCAACATTGCATTATGCAATATTCAAGATTTATTTATGCATTTCATATTGCATTATGCAATATTCAAAATTGCATTATGCATTCCAAGATTGCATCATGCAATTTAAAGATTGCATTATGCAATTTTAAGATTGTAAATATATAATTTCTGATTGCATCATGCAATTTGGGACATGAGTATATGCTATTGCAATAGTGCAATTTGGAAACTAGAAAATGCTTAATACAATTTAAGATTTCATTTTGCAATTATCTCATCTTAATACAATTAATGTTTTTCTTTTATTTTGTTTGTTGCATGCAAAAAGTACCAAATGTAATATTAGTATTACTTTATGCAATTACTATAATTTCACATGAAATTAAGGTAATGCTTGATGCCATGACAGTATGTGAAATCACACTATTGCATATACAATGATTTGAGGAAAATGATGCAATTTCAACATTTAATTATGCTACTGTGACTATGTGCAGAGTTATGTTGCTAACATTCACTTTGACGTTTGCATGATTCGATAACACTTTGTGCAATTACAATAATAATATCTCTTCATACTCAACTTGGATGTTTTAACATATTTTTAATCTGCTATACCTAACATTTCATTTCTTTTATCCTGTGTGCAATGCCATTTATGCAAGCTAAAGCTTACTTTTGCAACACTATGTGACCAGCTACGTAAATTTTATGCGGTTGACCGTTTGCAGAACGCAGTTTGCAGTACCCACTTTGCAGTGCGCATCTTGCAGAACGCATGTCTTGGTTGCATTATTTCTTTTAGGCCTACATGTTGATGTATGGAATATGCACATGAATTATTTGATATTTGCGTCGTCAATATGCATTTATTCATCCGTCGTATTTTTAATCCAATCTGTCATGTCCAAAACAATATCGGGTAAAATGGAAACTTGGAGTTTCTTTGTTATCCAATATGGTGTGACTTTTTCGTGTTCTGCCATGTCGTGCGTATTCTGAGTCGTGGGCAACAAAATGACTCATGCTCCCTGTTCATGCGCAAGCGCAGAAGACCTAAGCGCGGGCAGCTAGACAGATGCAAACTGTGTCTGTGTCGTGTTAAAATGGGCAGGTATTTCACTACGACAAAGTAGGCATTTTCGCCCATGCCTGGCGGGTTAAACTATGATAGATAAACTCTCGTCTACCCTTTAGTTTGATAAGTCTATGCATTTTAGGTTTCGTTGAGTTACTGAACATCACAGCATGAAATAGGGAGATGTTGAGTTGAAAAAAATGATGAAGGTAAGGAGAAACTAGAATATACAGAAAGGCATACAAAAACGCGTAGAGGAGAAAATTTGAGAGACATTAGGACAATTAAGCCTGAAATGTGGGTCTCACCAGACCAGTCAGAAAGGCGCCCAGTGGCTGTTTACAAACAATATGCACTGAAACGCCAACAGCAAATTTGGATGAATCACCATTTTATCTTGGTGTGACACTAAGAATAAAAGCCTTTCTCACTCAGAAACTTGGTTCAGTAATCAACGAATTGGGCAAAATAAATTGTCTAAGCTCATGTCAACAATGGTTGCCGCTTTCCCGATTTCAACAGACCGTCATCTCACAAACCATAGTGCCAGGAAATATCTGGTGCAGATATTAACAAATGCAAGCATGCCACCTACTCATATAATGCAGATATCAGGCCACAAAAATGAACAGTCGGTCAATGATTACTGGGAAATGCCTGTGCATCAGCGAAAAGTGGCCTCAAGAATTCTTGCCGGTTTTAAGGTAACCGATGTTGACCAGCAAGGGCCATGCCCACTCCACCCAACATCGCCATTCAACGCTGCCAGCACCTCAGATAGGCCTAGGACAAGGCATAGCTGTTGACCTACCAACTTTCAGCAGCACCACCATCCCAAGTTTCACATCAACAGCTACTTAAGCGCAGGGATTATTCAGTGGTTTTAGTGTTGTCATCCAAAACAAGAATATACAGCACACACACTGCTCACTTCATGCTGACAGCCAACATGTTGGCAACAGGAATATTGCATTGCAGAATTGATAATGCAAACTTTCAAGTTCTAAGCACTTCTCCCCATACCATTAACATAAGTAAGCCTCCGGTTAGGCCTACAACAGTACGTGTCAATTGTCTCAAGTAGCAAATCCCCTCTCACAGGAAATATTAAGAATTTGGATATGTTAAGTAGGCCTAGGCCTATAGATCTACCGTCTGCAGAGAACTGTAAGCAACTTTAGCATATGGACCTTGGACAATAATTTGTTAATGTTAAATTACATCCACGTTCATGGAGTCCTCATAATGCACACTAAAGACATTTAGTGTTGTGTGCAAATGTTAATTTATTAGTTAATGATTAAATTTGATGAGTGGGCCTATATAGTAACAAAGGGATATATTGATACTCCCTCCCATATTACTGAATTTTGTCCCCTGGATCAGTAAGTGTAAATATCAGTCGCTGTTGCCAACTGCATTATTGTGATGGAAAAAAGAAAATTGCAAACAAAAGCAGCATATTCAGGGCGCTAATGTTTCAATTTATGGCCTGCGCATCCACATTTATTACAGCGCCAACGATAATATTGAGACTTGCTTGTTCTGTAATGTGCTGTTGTTTTTCTGAGTGTCTTTAATGGTCATGGGTACATGTATGTTGACTTCCAATGTTCTCCAAAAGAAACAGTGGTTGGATCTAGCCACTGTCCATTCAGTACTGTGTTCGTGCTTAAATGAGCTACTTTCCTTGAATGAATAAATATTATGTTGACATACGAGAAAAAATCCGCACCGCCTGAAGCATGGCAGACGACTTCTGGCAGCACTATTTGTGCACCGTTCACTGCTCAGCCTCGGGGTGAACCGTGCTCAAACAGTGCTGCCAAAAGTCGTCGGAACGCTTCAGATGGTGCAGATTCTATTTCTCTGCACATACATTTTTGCACATGTGCGGAGAACAGGGAGCATTAGTTGGTTTGTCGCCCACATCTCAGAATACGCACTGCTAGCAGAATATGAAATTGTCACACCATATTGAGCAACAACGATCAAAATTAGGCCCAGGCCCGTAACCAGGGGGGGTTCGAGGGGTTTAATCGAACCCCCCTTTTCAAACGAACCCCCCTTTTTGTCAAACGAACCCCCCCCCCCCCCCCAAGTAACATTGTGAAACTTATTTAAAGCCAGCCACCTAGTACACAGGTACAGTGAATGTTGATCATTGGCGCCCTTTTAATATCGCCGCTTTGCCTCATAGATATTTATCATATAAAACGTCATATTCTTCAAAATTTTTAAAATAGACTCACAATTGTGGAGCTCGTTTCTCATGTTGTATATAATTTCTGAGCTTTCACTTGAAGCTACGCTGTCCTTTTAAATGGTAAAACGTTTAACTCTTTCAGGTTCATCCCCGTATTCAAGACTGAGTCAACAGCTATATAGTGCACTTTGCATGACACAAACTTGAAAACTGTTGATCCAGTCTCGTTGTGCATTACATGATTAAAAGCCCTGCGGAAAGCTGTTGACTTAGCCTATATTATTTTTCAAAAATTAAATCTAAACATAGGTCTAGCATAGTATACATATATCATATTAAAGAGTACTAGCTCTATGAACGATTTGATATATGTGCCTATTTAATATGTTGGTCTTATATAGCCATTAGATATACATGATGGATCTCATTGAAATGCTCAAATATCACTGGATGTATTCGTTGGAAAGGTCTTTTCACGAGGAATACAAATATGAAATTGTTATATCGATATTGTATCATCACTGAGGGTCCGTATATATACGGACTCAGACTGCAAAGTGTTAACTTGATTCTTCATGATGAAAGGCATAGCCTCTTTTCTTTATGATGGAAGCCATAACTCATTTCTTCATGGTGGAAGCCACAACTACTGTGTTAATTTGAGAAAAACTTAGGAAAAAATTCTCTTCAAAAGCTGTCCTCGGTACATGTGACAGCAATGTGATTGTCACTGAGTGTGAAATGTATCTCAAAATTCACAAGGCAGTCTAGGACACACAAAAGTACATATTCATATTGATAATATATATAGTATTATACTTTATTAATCTAAAGGGATAGTCTATCTCATCAGAATTATAATGAACTAGCCGTATACCCGTGAAAATCACGGTTTTTTTGAACGAAAGATCAACCGTTTTGATAACATTCATTGTAATGTAGGCTGATTCACTGGGAAATAAAGACAAAAAATAAAATCTTTGATAGTAGTAGGGATAATCATTATTATAGCGTTCAAACAAATACAAAATTACATGTGGGCCTACAGGTAGATCTATATTAAGAATCAATCATTTCAAGATTTCATGGAAGACTGTATTTCAAAGTTGTGCAACCAAATAATATTGATTTTGATTATTTTCAATATTAAGTCCTTGTAATCGCTCCCACTGTAGGCCTACATGGAAAATGGAAAGCTGAAAGTTGTGTTTTCCCGCATTTTTTTCCAAAGTCAGATTGCGTGGGGGGGGGGGGGGTCTTTCTGTTATGTCGGGCTAAGGCCTGCACGTCAGACGGCTAAAAATGCGTTTTCGGCTAGTGTTCACGTTTACTGTTTTCAAGTGGAATTTCAAAAATTATGTAGGAGCATAGGCCTATATATAACATAGACCTGCATGTAGGCCCTACAACTGACCTTTACATAGGTCCTACATTTTCATCAAACAAAATGCAAATAAATTGAATTTGTCAATGAAACCAAGTAATGAAAGATAGTTATAAATGTTGCACTTAAGAAAACTAACTTTATGCAAGAAAATGTATATTATGTGGACAATGATCGGCTATGCACGCAAATTCAGTAGACTTGTAGAGCTCCAGGGCCTAGTGCCTATGTAGGCCTAGGCTAACATGTAGAAGTCAAAAACAACTCGCAGCGATGAACGCTAGGTGGCTCTCTATCTACGTCGCTTGTCCTTATATAATGACGTCATTCAAAATACAAAAGATTTGCCCTAAAAAATCGATTAATTGCCGATATTTATCGATTGGCCCAACGAAATGAAAAACGGTGAGAAAACCACGCTGAGGGGGCCCAGGGTAACACGTGGCCCGAATTTCAAGGCATTTCATCCAGTAGTTTTAAAGTTTTTCTATACAAAGCTGTGTATTAGGCTATATATAGATATCGCTGAAGTAAATCACTTCAATATTTTTTGCCGTGAAATAAGCATATATGAAAGACAGAAAATAAGGGCAAAACCCCCCTCAGATTGCAGGAAATGCTGTTTTTAGGGGTTCTTTTTTGAAAATATTTCCCGGGGGAGCATGCCCCCGGACCCCCCTAGCAGAGCTTCGCGCCTTCGGCGCTCGCCAATGTCACTTTATCATTGCAAAACGAACCCCCCTTTTCAAAAGGCTGGTTACGGGCCTGAGGTCTACAAGTTTTCATTTTACAAATATATATTGGGGACACGACAAGTTAGAATTATAGCAAAATGAATAAATATTGACAATGCAAATATCAAATAAACAAAATAGTGATCCCATTTATTGGCATTTTGCATACACTAAAATGAAAACGACATAAAGCAATTTGCGTACTGCAAACTGTGTCCTGAAAACTGCGTGCTGCAAAAGGTGAAACCGCATTTTCTTAGTCAGGCATACCTGTATTAGAATATTGCGTATTAAAAAATGAAAACTAGACCTGTATTCTACAAATATGATGTTGTAAACAGCATACTTTAGCTTGCATATATTGCATTACACACAGGATATTAGCAATGAAATGTTAGGTGTAGCAGATTTTTGATCATGTTTAGAAGTATCTAAATTGAATATAAAATTTGTAAATCAGAAGGTAGTAGGCTACACTTATAATTATGGTAATTGCTGAACGTGCTACTGAATCTTATTGATGTAAAAGTGAGTATTAAGAGTGTAATTTTGCAAATTGCACATAGTCATAATAGCGTGATTTAATAATGAAATTGAATATTTTTTTCTAGTCATTGCAATTGCCAATAGAGTAATTTAACTAATTCTTTATGGCATAAAGGAATATATTCATTTCATGCAAAATCTCATTAGTTGCGTCAAGTATTGTTAAAATTACATTAGAAATATTTCTAAATGCAAGAAACAAGATAAAAAATCAAAAACTAAAAAACAAAACCAAAACAAACAAACAAACAAACAAACAAACAAAAACAAAAACGAAAAAAAAAAAAAAAAAAACAAACCCAAAAAACATTATTCGCAAGAAGACATGGTGATTGCATGATGATATGTTGAAATTACATTAAGCATTTTTCCAATTGCAAATTGCACTATTGCAATAATACAGTGAAATATCTGTATGGCACAATGCAATCTTAAAATTGCAAAATGCAATCTAAAATTGCCTATTTGCAATTTCACTGTTGCATAATGCGATGTTGAATATTGCATAATGCAATGTTGATCATTGACCCTGATCCCCTTCCATAATCACAAGCCTTAAGTATTTTGCTTTACAAGTCCAATGATTTGACTTTAAGAAGTTTATGCCCTGCCTTTTCTCCTCCATAAATATATGGACAAGCACATAATAAACGGTCAGATCTGTAGTTGAAGATGGATACCCCTGATCTAAGTGTAAACTGGATGTGTTGGGAATGTTTATCACGAAGTTTTCGTTTCTGTTCGGACTGGATTGATCTTGGATTTGTACATTGACTTCTACACTTGACATGTACAACCTGGCCAGGGGCAACATTAATGTAACTGCCTCTAGCTTCACTGGCTTTGAGGATACCATCACAACTTTTTTGTGTCAATATTACAGTCGGTTGGCCATCTGTAACTGGGTTTTCACAAAATTTGCAATCATTTATCTTGCACAGCTATTTTAAAGTAATGTATATATGCAAACACAAAGTGATATTTTCCAAAGTGCAAAGCAAACTTACGTATATTCAGGTAATTTTATAGGATCATAATTTATACCTGGAACTGTAGTAGAGTGAATTATTCCTGGAGAACTACAGATGGTATCGAATTTTTGCTAAACCTGGTGACACCAGGTTCAAGACAAACAATGAAGCTGATAGCCCAGCTTGAAACTTCCTCGCTTCCACTCCACACGTGATGTCCACTGACCAATCACGAGGAGAAAGGTAGAATCGGGGCGCATGCGCAATGGAAGTCACCCTTCCCTCACCCGCCTCCCTCATTCCACAGGAACCGAGTGGTGACGCCACCGGGTCTTTTTCAGAACAACTGAGTCCCAACTCAATTTTGTCGGGCGCTGTGGCCCAGACACGTAGGGATACGCAATGGTGGTCGAGCGGTAAGTATACTCACTAATACCGAAATTACTAAAAATTCAACGTTTTACCATTCAAAATGTCACACACAACATTCTGTAGAATGGTCAAGCACTCCACAACCAAGCAAGGCTTACGATACATTATACTTACACAGGATTATATAATGCAACATTTGCCTGTGTGTATACATAATTGCAACATTTGCCAGCAAAACCTGTCCAAATCCTGTAAAAAACGCTGATAAAGCATTACAACGTGTGCCCTTCACCATCGATTGCTATCATGCATACAGTTACTTCATGTTTATACTGTGTTCAGCTATTGCAGTTACTTTTCCACGTGGCTTCCAATTTTGGCAGATCTAAAATTTGTTACCTGACCTTCAAAGCTGTCATTTGCTCATATAACAGAAAACGACTGTAACATATTTTTCTGGCCAGAAAAATGTTTTTCTTGTACCCAAACTTTCTACGTACACACATTCTTTTCTAAGAAATAAATGCCGACTCAGTAAATATACTGCATAACCGTGTTGATATGGCACTCGTACATAACTACCTCCATTGAACCATTCTTTTCTAAGAATGGGGATTTGGTCGAGTGGATATGTACGTTTCCCATTTCAGCTAGGCCACTGGTGCCAAAGCTTGCAGGTTCGAGTCCCGCTCGTTCGGAACATAAAATACCAATTTTGTTCACTATAAATATGATTAAAATTCTGCTTTTAAAAAAAGGATGTTAAAACAAATACCTTTGTCATTACTATCACGTTTTCGCCACTTGCTTCGAAACTTCGTAACAGTTATATTAAGAGTTATTTCAGCACGTAAAAAAAACGGACGCGGAACTAAATACAGTCTAAATCTATTCAGTAAAACATAATGTATGCCTGCATCTGTGGGTTTATTATGATCACAAGACATGGTTGTGTGCATATCCTTTGCAAAGGAGCACATTTGTGCTTCTTCGCTGTCTCATCTCTGTTCCTCTTCCTTTAGCATTATTTTGCTTGAGGTCTTTGAATTAATGTTTAACGCTTATTTTTGTCCACACAGGTCAAGCATCGGCATTTGAGATGAACACAGCATGAGTTTACAAGACCAACACAGCATATTTTCATTCTTCTAGAGTTTGGGAACATCTCGATCGGTAAACAAACAAGACCTGGGCTTTTCCCTGAACACTGATAAACGCTCTTCGTATAAATAAGAGTGGATGTCTCTGATGGGTTCGCGGACACACAGGAAACTTTGGTGCTACATCTGTTGTTTTTACTGCAAGGTGGCGAACACCTTAACATACCTTACACTAAAACAACTGTAGATCATTCTGATAATGAAAAACTATTGGCCAGAGAGGAATCTACTTAGCAACTGTATCATGTTCATTCATGAATGTAATGAAACTTTTTTACGCATCGTTTAATGTGATTTGTATGTGTCTTTTTAGTTTTCGAAATATAACTTTTGCACGGTTAATATAGCGATCAAGTTCTATTTTATGATCCCACTCAAACAGAAATATTTACCCCCTGGCTTAGAGTAACTGTAAAGACTGGAGCGCTAAGAGCCCGACAAGGAGCTGGTGCCGCTGGCCTACGTTATCCCCCAAATCGACATGCCACGCTACAGACAGATTGACGAGTTTGACGAGTTTGACAGTCAGCTGCGGAAAAAGGCTCTCCGATCCACCAGATTCAAACGGACTCTGGCTATTATATTTGTTATCGTCTGTGTGACAAGCCTTCTTGTCGCTATTGCGTTTGCTACCAGAAACAAAGTTGTGGGTCTGGTGAAGACAACACCGGCTTCAGCAATTGCTCGCCACCCTACGATCGTGGAGACGACATGTGGCCTTGTCTACGGTACCCAGGAGAAAGGCATCTACGTATTTAAAGTTAGTTTCAATAATTCGTGGTCTTTTGTTGGCTTTTTATGTAGAATTTGATTAGATGATAGTGGGACGGTGAAGATGATGATGACAAGGATGGTGATTATGATGATGAGGGCGGTGGTAATGATGACAGTGGTGACGACGACTATAGCAATGAGATTGGCTGTGGTGACAATGGTGGTGATGATAATTGGAAAAAAGTAATGAGGACAATGGTGCAAAATAGTGTATGTTAATTTTAGTTGTGTTACCACAAATAAATCTATATGCAAAATGCGATAGCTCAAAATCGGCTTCACCAACCAAATGTCATTGTATTTTTTTTCATTTGTAGGGAGACATTTAGAAAAGAGGTAGTCAGAGTACTAACAAAAGTATATATATTGTTTATACCTCAACTGACAGGTCAGTCCGTCCGTTCATATTTTTATTTTCGTCTTTTGCAAAACCCTGAGCTAGATTTTGTTTAAACTTAATGAGGGATATACCCTGGGTGGATCTCTACTAAATTTGTTCAACAGGTCGCGGTCCATTGATTTGTGGATTTCTTTATGTTCGATAAAGCCATCTCCAAAATCCCTTCGCCAATTGCATTCAGTTTGCTTTTTTTTAAAAAATTGAACAATGATCGGTAAGACTGGTATATAGATACTTGTGTGCATGCACACTCTTGCGATTAAAAAAGAAATTAAATGATTTTTTTGCACTTATTGTTTTGGGTTGGTGGGTAGGGGTAATCTTCGCCAAAATGGCTTGAAGAATGGCATTGAAATGGCGAACAAGCACTTGTTGGTACCCCTAGGCCAGGATGAAACTCACTTGGGGTTGACAGTATGAAGGCTGGCTGAGAACTGGCTCTTCAATTTGGTCTTTTATTTGTTTTTTGTTTATTTTTGATTTATTTGTGGTGCCAGATACAAAATCTTTGGTTGGTACAAGGACAGGGAAGCAAGTGCCATATGTTTTCATACTGTTAAAAATTGTAATACTTTTTTTAACTTTATACAAACGGTTGTCGGTGGTAAATGGATCAATTTACGAACGTTTACTGTCTTCTAGCTTTTAGCGAAGGCGACGTATACTTACTAAATCTTCAGTCAACTTTTAAAAAGATCAAATGACAAGAAATAACAATCGTAAATCCAGCCAAACTTTGCTTAACTGGATTTAAATATCTGCTTTTATTGTCGAGGCTCAAAAGGAATGTAAACAACGTTCGCCTAATAATTCGTACTTTTTGGCAGGGTGTGCCGTATGCTGTACCTCCCACCGGTCGACTGCGTTGGAAGACACCAGTTCCCATAGAAACCACAGTCAAGTGTCACCAGCCATCGAGTGTGACGCAAGCCTTCTCATTTGGATCAATGTGTGCCCAGATGGATTTGGTAACTGACGAAATAAAGGGTTCTGAAGATTGTCTGTTTATAAATGTTTGGTCCCCAAATACAGACAAGAGTGCCAGTCTGGATGTAATGGTATGGTTCCATGGGGGTGGGCTGGTAACTGGCAGTGGCAATCATACAGGTATGTTACAGTTTCACCCCCATTAAATGGGTACTCCCCAACGCTACCACGTGGTGCGCTGCAATTTCGAAATTCAAGAATACCTGATAAAATTAGCTGGTATCTCTGTGGCATTACACAGGTACAACGCTGGGACACGGTTCTGTTTGGCTTTGCAATGCAGCAATATTGTAGTCCCAAAGAGACAGGAATGTTTAACCTTTGCAAAGATCAAGCATAACAATTAGCTATCCATAGACTGTCATTATACCAATAGCTGGATAATAAGGAATTAACTTTCGCATAAATATTAAAATGTATGCGTAAATATCATTGATGGCAAACAAAATAATGGGAAGAACAGCGAAGTTTAATTCACAACAATATTGCACCTTCAAAGGAGCTTATGTTTTATTCACCAGATCTGTCACCTAATGCTGATATAGCCCGGGAGGCAGGAAAGGTCTTCGTCAGCTTCAACTATCGACTTAACGCCTTTGGTTTCCTGGCCCTGCCAGAATTAGCCATGCGACAAAACAGATCATCCGGCAACTATGGTGTTTATGATCAAATTCTTGCTTTGAAATGGGTACAGAGGAACATCAGGAACTTTGGAGGTGACCCTGGCAAGGTATTTAAAGCTTTATTATTGTTCATCGTGATTTAATGATAGACGAATGAGATAGGTGCTCATTATAAGAAGACTAAAGACAATAATAAAAAGACAACCCCCAAAACACACACACACACACACACACACACACACACACACACACACACACACACACAAAACAAATAAAAATACCCCCCGAGAGAAACAAGAAATTTCATCGGCTGTATAATAGTTCACGCCCCAAGAAAAACACTCAGCAAGAATCGACAGGAAATATATTAACTGATCACAGATCATGACAGTTAATGTAAACGAGAAATGAAATATGACAACATACTTTTTGTTTACTCCTGAGTCTGGCAGTATTCAGATCAATTTTCTCATCCTCAATTAACTATAAATTGTTTAACGGTAGCTGCATACATCACCCAGGCTATTGTTTAATGCTTTAATCTCATGTTTTCAAAATATTTAAATTTTGAGCACAATCTGAAATAATCTCCTTATTTTCCTCTTGACAAAAACACTAGTTCCTATTCAGCTGGCCACATACAGTACAGATACAATATAATTATTCCTATTATCATGTTAACAGGTGACTGCGTTTGGTTTGGGCTCTGGTGGAACTTGTATCCATGCTCTGCTCTCCATGCCCCGAGCCCATGGTCTATTCCACCGGGCCTGGATATCAGGGCCGTCCGTGAAGCCTCCAGATGAGCTCACCCAGGCTTATGAGGACAATCAGATATTCCTCCGGTGAGTTTACTATCGAACGAGAACTGCTATAGCCCACTTCTATGACAAGGCAAAGTCAGCTGAAATGTGACTCATTTCAGACAACATGCCCTGAATATGATGGGGAATGGGAAGAGAGACTAACCATTGAGTGATGCACTGGAAAGTTTTCAGCGAAATTTAAAAAACCCACTTGCCATCCAGTTTTATTACTTCACAGGGTTTAATTCTAGTCTCAGCAGGTTGTATCTGTTGATTTGAGATGTTCTATTATACCCTTGCTTCTGCTGCGTTACACAACCATGATGTGTAAAATGTTCATGTGAAAATTTCTAAGGCTCTATGCGTGAACATGCACAAATATCGTCGACAAATAAGGTAAATTGATGGGTACGGTGCCTTCCTCTATTATTTCCTTTGTTTATTATTTTTCATTCATTCATTCATTCATTCAATCGTTTTGGAGTTCGTCAGAAATAAAGCTGCCACTTATTTTGTGGATCCTGTTTGGTGTACAGGAACAACAAACGACCAACAAATATATAATATTAACAGTGTGACGTCATCACAAATGGGTTTGTGAATCCCAACCTGAACAAGGTAGGGAAACCGTGCTACAGTTGATCGCTTATTTTACGCTTTCATTTCTGTTGTGGTCTTTTTCATACTGTCTCCATGTTCCATGTTAATCTAATACTTTCCTCTACTAACTTTGATAATAAATCACTGAAAGTTTAATAAGACTGTGGGATATTAGAAGTGGTGTTTAATGATACAATGCTGATGGATGGTCCATTTTGCCCCATCTCTGGGGCAGACTGTATCGCCTTGAGGGGCACAGTGGATTACGTACTTTCATACTTGCATCTCCTTCTTCTTGGAAAGGAGCGTCCAGGAAACTATAATGGCTATCAAAACTCTCGTTTTCGTCCAGTCATACATGAACACCTTGTTGTCTGTGTAGTAATAAGCACACTATTGTAATTGAAGGCTGTTGCTCTTTACATTTAAGTCCTTACAAGTAACATGGGGTGGGGGGGTGGGGTATTTATTCCGTATTTCATCGAATGGGACCAACTGGTTAGGATCACATAATTCTTCATCTACATTACTTGTGTCATTATGGAGTGGGCTGCGAAAGATTTTTTGACGTGGGAAAAAATTACCAAAAGTTGGCTCGATATCGGTATATGAATGACATAATATGAAACATAAGCAGGGCCCTGAACAATTGTGCTGACCATGCTATTGTAATGGAAACTGCAGACTCAATAGCAGAAGTAGTATCTAAGCCTGGAATCAGACTTACTGAACATTATAAGCTGGTGTGCATCACAATCCAGACAAATATAAAAGCATTTTCTCTTCCAAGACTCAGCATAACTTGCAAGTAAATAGTACGGCCAACCTATTAAAATTACTGCGCGTAGAAATCGACCAGATACTAGTTCAACTTTTGGAAACATCTCTTATTCTTCTCCTTGAAGGCTAGCCGTTAATTAAATATGCTGTACTGACTAGCCAGCTCCCCAGATGGAAGTTTTCTACCTTTTACTCTACAAAACATTGTTTTTTAAATAGTGCACTATCAAATGGCATCAGTATGAAATTAATAAACACGTCTAAACTGGAACGCATATAATTCCGTGTTCTGAGGCTGGTCGACCATGAAAACCTATCACCATATAAGGAGCTACCTCCCATTCTTGGACAAGCATCGTTTACAAGTTGCGATTGGGATTTAAAATCTTAAATTCTCTGGCTCAACTATACTTAAATAAAAAATGTATAGTCAGGCAAGAGGAATCGCTTTACAATATCTGAAAAACAAACATCATATTTATTTGGGCAGGATAATGTAGTGACGTCATGATAGTCATAGTTTAAATCAACTGCAGCAAGACTATCGGACAAATTGCCTGAAGACATGGAATTATCAATCAGTAGATGGTTTTAAAAAGAATAATATTAAGTTATGGACATGCCTCACACGCAAATGGATTTATTTTAAATCATAACTTGCATTTTCTCAGAATCAGATGGGACTTTTTCCTTTTCCGACACTTAGAGCCGTTTGTTTTGCGATGGTGTATTGCAACTTCTTAATTTTAATCTTGCATTACCTTTTCTTTTGCAGATTCAATTTTTTTGCGCAACTACACTTTTCACTGCAAAGTGTGACTTCTTTAGTAAATAGTGTTTTATGAGCTGATATGTATATAATGTTTTTTATGCTTATCTCTTTCTACTGCGGTTATTGTTTTTTGTATTTAAGACAACTCGGTTTTTGTAGCCTCTAGCTAGTGTTTCTGTCTCAAAGACTAAATATGAATGACAGTTGACTGTGTCTGTCAACTCCAGGACACATTTGTTCAAAAAATGAAAATATTCAGCAAAACTATGCTTCCTAAAGGGATATATACAAATAATAAATCAGAATTCCCAAACCTAAAGCAAGCTCAACTAAGATTCCTAAATATAAAAAGTTCTTCATCATCGCTCAGGGAACTGTTCCCTAATACCACCAGGTCATATGTTCAGATTTATTCTATGTGCTCCATCTCTGGCCAGTTCTTGGTTTTTCTTTCCATGCGCATTAAATGTAGTGTATAATTGTGTGTGTGTGTGTGTGTGTGTGTGTGTGTGTGTGTGTGTGTGTGTGTGTGTGTTTCTGGAATAATTATGCGAAACGATAAATTCAATAGTACAGGGGTAACGAACTTCATGAGTTCATTTGTTTGTTCTTTTGAATTATTGCAATGATATCTTTGGCCAGCATACTGGGGGTGGGGTGGGGGGACTGCTAAGAGGGAGTCTGCTTAAAGGGGGACTGATTTAACAAGACCTGGATGAAGGCGTCAGAAGACCCGTTCTGGTTGAACAGTGTGTATGTTAATTTATTCCCCGTGTCCCTTGATTTTTGTGTGCCCCAACTCATCCATTTTTAAGGGTAACCAAGTATCATATAGATGAGTTTTTTGTTTTTATTTTTTTAAAATTTTAATTAACAGGTCAACTAAGTGTCACAAGGCGAAAGACGCACGGCAGTGCCTGACTGATCTGCCCATGCAAAAAGTGTTAAGATCTATCCCATGGGATGAGTACCCTTTCTGGAGAGGAAAGATAATGTGGGACTTGCCGACCAAAGACAGATTTCAAGGTTCCTTGTTAGTCGTTGACGGTACGTAACCCTTGCGATGTGAGAGATAGGAGAGCTGCGTACAAATTCTGTCATACACAGAAGAGCTCTCGTGCTACTTTTTGGCATTTCATGGATACCTGTATTGCCTGGGCCAATTAGAATAATTATCTAAAAAATCCCCGAGACTTTGTTTGTTATGCAACAACGCTATGAATATCTGATACGGAAAACGATAGTACTATGATTTTACACACATAAAGCTCATGTTAAGCAGTTTTTTTAATATCATATTCATCAATCCATATGGAACGTTTGAAGGTGAGGGAGCAAAAGTAATGAAGAGACTCGAAAAGCAATTATATAAGCATACAGAAAGTATACATGTCGGAGATTGAGTGATCTATCCATGTAGAAAGGAACGTGAGTGTACCTAGCCTGGACGCAAACAGCTCACGTGTGCAATCTTTGACGTAACCCGTGAATTTTTCGTCGGAAATCATATGCTTTCTATGTCATTGGCGGCCTAGCATCTGCTAGGTGTATAACTACACTTACCTATCATATGGATAATACTTAACTCAGTGAATTAAATGATACATGAAATAATGAAATGAAATAAACTTTATTGACTCTGTCACAAATAATACGTGACATTTTGTCAATACAAACACACACACATACACACAAATAAAGTACAAAGGTGCCTTACATAGGCGAGCATTAAGCACCTATGTGCGTTGATGCTCATACAAACTACGCTAAAAAAAGAAAAAAAAAGAAAAAAAAGCTGCCAGAACTGCCCTCTGGTGGCGATAATGGAACCAAAAATTTTTGCAGTGTGATGTATCAAATCATTATCGTCCAGTTTCATGATAAATAGAAATTTTTCTCAGTCCGAAAGGGAAGAAAACAAGGGAAATATTTCAGTAAGCTGTTGAAAAAGGTTATCACGTTGTGTTGAGAATGTTTTACAAGATATTAACATATGTTCTTCACTTTCAATTTGTCCACATGTTTCGCATAATCTTTTCTCCAAAGGAGTTTTTGCTTGTCTTTTGTGCCGCCCAGTTTCGATTTTAGGATTATGGGCGCTGATCCGAAAACGAGTAATACCTTTTCGAATTTCATAATCATTCACTAAATATCAGTATAGTTCTGGTCCGAAATCATGCTTGAAGTTTACATATGTCTTTAATTTCTTATCATCTTTACTATTTTCGAGTAAAGCTTCGTTCCATTGATTTCGAAATAATTTTTGTATCCTTTTTTTTTGAAACGTCTAGTTGGAAAATCGTCCTTATTGCCACCGACATTATTCCACATATTTTCAAAGTAAGTCATGAATACATTCTAATTCGCAAGATAATGAAATGAATTTGCCTGTTAAATTGACTGCTTTAGTAACAAGAGGAGGCACTTATATCTAACGATATTAACTACACACTTGCTCTGGTCCCCTCAGTTACCAGACAGGGAACCATGCTATCACCATGATGAGAAACCTTGAACCAGTTATGTTATTTACTCACCTACAGTAACACTTTGTCTGGGAAACAAGTGAAAATTCTAAGCAGTTTTTAAGTTTTAAAACTGAATGAATAATACATACAAGTGAAGAAATATATACATGCGTAGCTTAGCTTAAAACATACATAGTATACATATAAACAAATAAATAAAAATAGTATTTATTATAATTAGTTTTAAAATCACCGATGTTGACATTTTCCTGTAAAAAGTTGGGACGGCTGTTCCACACTGTAGCACCATTGTATGAAAAGGAATACAAACCTTTAGTCCATTGGCTTGACGTGTCAGGTACATGTTAGTGTCCCTCAGAAGGTTTATTTGGTCCGAAAGACAATTTGGGGCTAAACCGTTTACACATTTAAACATTAAGCCTGCAGTGTGAAATCGCTGCCGCTCTGCTATAGTTTGCCATTTTAATTGTTTTACTAAGTCCCCCCCCCCCGCACATTTATATAATCATTATTTCCTGCTATTACCCGAGCGACAGCATTTTGTAATCCCAGGGCCATTTTAAGTCCCTTTGCGCTGCGGGTACCCCACACTGTGCCAGCATAGACAATGCAAGGTAATATCGTTGTCATATAAATTAATTCTAATATATTCTTTGGTAAAAACTTACTTAATCTTCTCAAAGCAGCTAGTTTAAACATAACTTTATCATGTAATTTTTGAAAATGAGCGAACCAATTTATATTTTCATCCAAAGAAATACCCAAATATTTCGTATCATAAACTTCTTATATTTCCTCGCCGTCCATAAAAAGTTTGAAAAGCTTTCATTTTTTTTTTCTTTTTTTCGGGGGGGGGGGGGGGGAGGTGATAAGCATCGACCTCGATTTACTTGCATTTACTGGCAGCTTATTTCTGGTGTAACAATAACTAACATCATCTAAACTATCCTGTAAAGCACCAATTACTTCATGAAGGGTCGTACCCGTGGAGTATGGTACCGCCAGCAAACAAGTTACATGAACCATTGTTGACATACGGAACAATGTCATTTATACACAAAAGGAAGAGGGAGGGGCCGAGGATAAACTCCTGGGGGATCCCTATCATAACATTTAACTTACTTGATGATTTTCCGTTACAGACTACTACCTGTCGCAGCCCGGACTCTTGATTCTCCATACGCTAACCTGTCACTGTCTAACCTATATACAGATGGAAGTACTATTGTCCATATTGCAAACGTTCCTCCGTAGAACTTTGATATAGGCTGTATTAGCCCAAATAGATTAAAGGGTCCAGCGGGTAACTACTCAGAACATGTTTCGGAGCCTGTACCCGTACATGTGTCTCTGCGTAACGGCTCCTTGTTTAAGCTTAATATTCAGCAAACACACCCCACATAATAATGAATAAATATGAACTTGGCAAATGATGAATTAGCTGAATAAGTGAAGTTTTGCTTATAAATACAGAGCTTCAATATGAATGCAGAATGCCTATCAAACCAAACATAATTACTAAATAGTATAGAACAAGTTCAGATAAGAATAATGTGACTTAGCCCAGAACTAGTATGTATCCTTTCTAGCTAGATAGGACACATTAGTCCAGCCACTTGCCAGTGTATAACTGAGGTAGAAACAAACTGGGGTCATATATTCAATCCCAGTGATCACAAAATATACAATCACAGCCAGACACCTGTATAAACCTAGGGAATTCCTAACAAGTACTGTAACAAACGACATCCTGTACCAGAAATGTAAAGCAAACTCCATGATGTCACCTACTCCTCACTATGAAAGTCTCCAAGAAATCGAGTGCTATTTAGTTGTAAACCCTTAGTTTACGTTTCAAAAGGATGAATCAAATATGTAATAATTAAGTAAGTCCTGTCAATTTCTGGCTAAGTGCTTGGGACAGCCTATGACTGACTCCCGGCCCTGGAGTTTATGTTGCAAGAGAATGACTCACGTTTGTGACAAATTGAGTAAATGCTGTCAATTTCTGACCAAGTGCTCAGGACAGCCCATGACTGACCCCCCTGCGCTGGTGTGGGTGAGCTGATTTGACTAAGTTTTTACATTGAGTAAATGTATACTTGCATGTTAATCTAAAATGTCAGAAAGGTGAGTATTAAAACAAAATGATGCCAAAAGGTAAAATTAAGCAGCAAACCATGCAAGTGTGAAATCTTTAAAATTTTTGAAACCATTTTTTTTAACAATCCCTGGATATATTTACAGCAAAATATGTAGAAGTGTTTGACCAAAATACATGTTTGAATCCTTTTGACTCAAGTTTGTTGTATATAAATTTGGTTTTGAATGCTAGGTCCTGAAATTTAGAACAAATACGACCAAATCTCAAAATTTATGACAAAATGTATTATATCCAATAGTTTCTGAAATATTACTGTCAGGGAAAGGATTCCTTTTCATCTCATCCTCCTGTGTATCTATCAAATTAACAATGGGTTGTTTGTGCAATTTATATGCGTCATTTCCTCTTATGTGTGATATATTGTTTATGCCAAGTTCATTTTTTTAAACATCCAGATAATATTTTTCGCAGATGATCCCAAAATTGTTACCTGCCTCATCAATGTCAGTGATAATAAATCTTTGGTTTCAACATATTTTATTAAAGCAATTAGGAAACAGGGCGATGCCCTATATCAATCCTTCTTGCACACATAAGAGAGAAATTAGAGAAGACGATTGACAACACTTAGGACTGATGCAAAGAAAAACGCTACAGTAACAATGACAGATAGGGTGGCAAGCCACACGATTGGAAGAATAACAAAGCACGATACGTGTTCACAGATAGAGAGAGGGTGGTTGGAGTTGGTCCTCTAATTATGTAACCATGTACTAGCATATAACATTAAATAAATATCACATATAATCAGGTGTCAAATCTAGCTGTTTTAAGAAATAAATCTTTCTTGTAGTTCTTTGACTGCTTTTGAATGAATGAACTATTATGAATATCTCCAATTAGAATGAAAATTCAAATATTTCCCATAAGTTATGAGAGTGGGACGTCCAGATTATGGCCTTTATTGTGATATTACACATTCAATTGATAGGCAGATGGCTCAACAATTATAAAAAACAGTACATTTGAATTTCTGCTGCGGTGATTGCAAACAATTTGGTTTACACACAAGTATGGAAAGGCTACCATATAGCCAAATCGAATAACAACTACACATTCCGTTTGTCATATTAGATGGCAGCTTGCCGTTGTCTGTTTCATGTTTGTTGAGCAGGTTATCTGATCCAGGACGACACGTCTGAGGCCCATAGAAGTGGCATTATAAACGATATCCCCCTGCTTATTGGTAAGTACCAGTGGTAGAGGATTTGTCAACAGTTGTAGAAAATAGCCGAGTCTGACTCACGCGTTAATGGTCCTGATGTACATCTTCTGTATGACAATCAATTCGGTAGGTTCAGCTTGTCTGGAGTAAATTCTGTAGGAATAATATGGATTAAATGGAATAGAAGTGGGTGTAACGGATGCTTATGCGTGCCTTTTAGCAATGATTCAGGCTGCTGCTCACGTGCATGATATCGAGGCACATCAATGGTTCAAATATTCGTGTCTGTGATGTCACTGTCTCTGGCACAGTCTTATGCTAGCGAGATGTGAAGAAGATTGAACAGTTTTCCTTCGCATGGGTTGAGGGCAAATTCACCAATGCCACACAAAACTGTTGACCAACAGCGCATTAACTTTGGACAGATAGATTGTGGCCAAATTAAGCGAGTTAAGTGATGTTGGTCCTCAGTTTCCCTTTGGTAATTCTTTTCAAGATCCTTGCAATGGGGCGAATGTTCCAAACATGAACCTGGCCAGCGCGTGGTATCTGAATGCATGCACGAACAGTTTGACCCAATGTTGCCAATTCATCTACGTTATATCAATTTTAAGATACGAAAGTAGTGTGTTAGGAGGTTGAACTCTAAAACTACAAATACAAATAGATTTATAGATGACCTGTGTGCTTTAAACAATGGAGATGAAATAGAGGAAACTGGAAAAACATATATCCCAAAGAATTTATATTAAATCTGGAAAATGAAAGTGGTACAAAAGCTATTTTCCTTGATCTGGACATAGAAATAAAGAACAACCAGTATGTAACAAAAATATTCAACAAGAGATACCAGTTCAAATTTGATATTATCTCATACCCTGATCTGACAGGAAACATTCCGGAGAAACAAACATATGGAGTTTGTATCAAACAATTGATACGTATTGCTAGAAACACCACACTTTTTAGCGATTTCGTCAATAGAGTCAGAACTTTTTTGCAAAAACTATAACTGTTACACAAAGGGTATAAAAAACAACAACTACACAAAACTCTGTTGAAATGCTTCCAGATATATAACCAAATACCTAATAAATACAACACTAACTCAAGAACATTCGTCAAAATATATCAAGATGGAGCTTGAAATGACAAAGTGTAATTCTCAAAGTGTTTCGAGTGGTAAGAGGGAAAGTACCAGGGGTAAAGTGTACTTAACCCACCTGGAGAATTTCCTCTAGTCCGTCTTAAGTCGGAAAACCATGGTTATACTCACTTTTTCAGGATTTCTTGCTTTTCAATCTTCATCCAGTATAGTGGAAGAGGTGGCTTCCAGCTAATACCTTAGTACACTTTACCTCATGGCACCTCTAGTCAACCTCATGGTGCTAAACATTGTATTACTATTTACCTGTTTATACCAGTGTCGGTGTGGTGGAATAGTGTATGAAGCTTTTAAGTTTCAAAGGAGACGTCCGTCTGCCATGCCTTGTTAACGCCGTATCTCCAAAAATACTCACTTTACAGAGACCAAATTTTTATCACAGGGGGCTGTTGAAGTGCTTCAGGTGTCTATGGAAAAATAGGTCACTAGGTTATATATTCAGCTCACAGTACTACATTTAAGAAAAAAAGCGTTAGCACAATATCTAGAAAAACATTGAATTTAGCTTCATCAATTATTTATGACAGTTGGTCCTAAGGATGCCTCAGATGCCAATCGAAAACTAGGTTACTGGGTCTCATATTTAGGTCACAGTGCTGCATTGAAGAAGAATGGCGGTACCATGATATTTTCAAATCTTAATTTTCTCATTGTAGCTGCACCAATTATTTAGAACAGTTGGGTCTAAGGATGCCTCAGACACCTAGTGGAAACTAGGTCACTTGGTCACATATTTAGGTCACAGTGCTGATTGAAGAAAAACAGTGTTGCCATGATATCTATGCTCATTGCATTTGCACCAAGACTTTGTCATTAGGTCAAACAGAAGTAACCTTGACCTACCCAAGGGTATTGTCGTCACCTACGCCTCCGTCCGTCTGTCTGTCCATCCATCCTGGCCCAGGGGTTTTCGGTCACTGGTCGGCTTCTAGTTAAACTTGCAAATAACATTAATCAAACTGCCCATGCTCCAAGCCATAAATTTATATATGGATGAACCTATTTCAAGGGTCATTTGTTTTTCATTTGCAAAAGTATATGCGGCCAATGTGTGTGTGAATAAAATGTAGTTTTCCTCTTTTTATGGGATACAGTTAATCTACTCCTACCTAAGCTTTTCACCAACAGATGACAGCTGTATATCTGCACAAATTATGGAAGAAAACCAACATTGGAAGCTTAACTATATTCAAGATTATATTCCATGTGCACATCACCCATTAAAATGATGATTACACTGAACATTTGTGTTTTCGGCAATAAATTCCTCTGGCAAATACGACAATGCGTTTAGGTATTGATTTGTTTAAATACCTCTCTCGCTAGATTAATTATGGTAAGAAATGTGAAGAACTTGCGATGCAGTTGCCTGATGTGATTTTCAAACATTCAGAAGAATGCTCGACTTCGTGTTCATCGTCTGCTTATTTGAAATATGCTACTGTTTTTTTCTTATGGTGAGCAGATTGGATGTAACAAAATCCAAACAGCACGTGTTTCGTTTTTGTTTGTTATGTTTTTGTTTGTGTGTGAACTAATATCTACACTCGGCTGGCACATGCTTATACTTTGCATGAATGGCTCAAAGTTGGCAATTGGGGCTCGTGGTGTGTTTTAATGACTAACAGATTTTGAAACACTTCAAGCATATTAAACGGTAAAGTCTCGCATGCTTAATTTATACAACATGGAGAAGACTCAAAATGTTAATATAGCATCAGAGTCTAGATATTGATGACTTAAATTTTATTGATTTAATCCTGTCTCAAACAGGAAAAGGTCAAATGATATTTTTGTGACACTACACCCGAAACATGATGATATAACGCCATAAATTGATTCCATTTGTACCAATATGTTTCTGTCCTTGGTCCATAAGTTACTTTATGTTGGAAATTTGTTGCTCAATGTTTCTCTGATTAAAGTAGGCATATTTGTAGGAAACATTGATAAGCAACTAATTGAATAATGCCAAACCACCGGCATCAGAGATCCGGGCAAAACGTTATCCTAATACTGTATCTCACTTTTAAAGTGTTAGATAGTTTTTACATGTACATTCTAGGGAACACGGCACAAGAGGCTGACTTGAGACCGGCACAACCGGTCAACACTTGGAAGTGGAAATACTACGAATATTACGTGCGACATAGACTAGGTACGTTTGGACGAAATGTGACATCACAAGTTCTCAAACTGTACCCGCCGGGCAAGAAAACTCCAGAGTACCAGTTCACTAGCCTTGTGTCTGACGTGCGAGCCATCTGCCCCGCCAGTCTGCTTGCCAGAGTAGCCGAAGGGACATTTGAATCCCCCGTGTACAGTTACGTAGCTACATCAACTCCTTCAAAATTCATACGTATGTACAGCTTTCCGGCCCGCTATGCCTTCCACGGGTGGGACATGCTTGCTTTCTTTGGGCGTATCCACCGCTACATCTTTCGCCCGAATGACAAGGACCGGGCTTTTAAGAACAATATAAGGGCAGTAGTATTTCAATTTGTAGCCAGAGGACGCCTTGAGAGATGGAGCACTGTTAAGGACAGTGTGGCACTTATATCTTCCAAAATTAGATTTAATCAAACCTACAGAGATTTTAAGTGCTCACTCTGGACAAATAAGGGATTAATACCAGACTATTCGTGGGTAAATTGAATGGTAACTACAATTATTTTATTAACATAATGTCATGATTCAAGAGATGTCTTCAATAAGTGGACGGATGCAAACAATAGCAGGTAACATACAATTATATCATATATATATATATATATATATATATATATATATATATATATATATATATATATATATATATATATATATATATGTATAATATGCATTCTGGCAAAAGTGACGTAATGCAAGATTGTAAGATTGGAGAGAACGCTAAAAATTCGGATTATTTATATACAGGGGAGTTATTACTTCCTGATGCACCTCCAACATTTTGTTTTATAGCAAGACGTCACATATGCAAATTGCAGAAACACTGGTGTTCTTTAAATTGTTTGATCAAGGTGAATTTAGATTTCAAAAAAAGCTGATGAACCTTACTTTAACATTTCAAGCATAAATACCAAAGGCAAAACTGGTATTGACTAATAACGGAAGAGGCTTTAATCGTTTTTCCAAGAATGTAATTTCGGTCACTGATTACGTTATTCGAGATGAAAAATGCTTTGTATAATCAGTCAATACACAGATAAGAGACTTGATTTACATATATTGGAGAAACATAACCCAGTATCGTTGAACCTTCTTTTTAGGTGGGCCGTAATTTGTTATAACTTATTGACACTGTACTCAGTAAAATGCTGATGACCTGTAATATATGTCCGGTCCTTAACATAGAAACGAGAGTCCCTCGCACAATGTCGACTGTACTGGTACGCATGTTTTATTCGAACGTGACTTCTAGGTTATCAAACGTTTTGAAAGTTATGGATGCAATGCAACATTTTACTGTAAATGATCAAGTTTTCTGCAGCCAATGGAATGTACATTGGGTGTAGCTTTTATGGTATGATTACGAGGAAGGAGCATTTGAAGTGTTTAACATCCCGTATAACAATACCTACCCGACTTACCATTCCACACAGTTGTGCTGGAGATTTGATTGTACGCTTAACTCCTGAATCAACGAATTCCTACCGATAAATCAGCAACATTTCATGAAGTTGGGAGAAAATAACTTGGAACTTATGTAAACGGGGAATGCGCCAACATTTGCAAGTAAAAAAATGAATTAAACACATTGTTCACGGTCAACCAAGCATTTATTTGTGAAAAAGTGACGGAATTTCCATTGTGTGTGCAGGCTGCACCTTTCCGTTTCACCAAAATACGGCTCAAAGGTCACCAAACAATGTCCACTGTGCACGGTTGCTTTACAATTCGTTCACACGGGAGAATGTTATTTAGAAAACATTAGATAGGTGTGAAATTAAGCAAGCCCGAAAATTTGTATTCTATGAAAACGGTAGCTTAATGCGGGAAAAGTAAAATTGATCATCTTAAGTTTACGGGACGTAATCCGCATGAATGACAGCTCTTCCGCGTAAATTCCATGAGGTGGTGACGCGCCTCGAAGATAATTTTACAGAGATGAGCGACAAACATATTCATGTTGTACATGTCCCGAGAGTTTAGACATTCAAAATCTACGCTCTTTTAAATTAATTAGTTGAAAAAGAAATGGTAAGCTTCGCCCACAAATGCCAGTAAAACAAAAGAAACTTGGTTCATTGCGGAAGTGAGTTCCACAGAGTGGAGGGACAGTTGGATCTCAATCACTCCTGGACCGACGTTAGCGTCATGTCCGACCCAGTGTATTTTATGACAGAGTGTTCATTGTGCAATGGCTGCAAAATTCGTTTCACTGCTTAAAATGGTAAATTGTACAGAATGTAATTATGATTGTAATAATTGCGCATGTAATGAATATGTTCAGAGTCACAGAGTTAAAATGGTAATTTTGATCAATTCTCCAGCTAAAATCTCTCTAAAACCTTTACATATACAATGAAATTCAAAACGATATTACCTTAAATACCGTTCAATAATATCTGATATCAATACAGCATGCACACAGACACAAATTATATCATGAAACTCATACTCGTACGTACAATACACACACACACACACACACACACACACACACACACACATATATATATATATATATATATATACATACATGCATGCATACATACATACATACATACATACATACATACATACATACATACATACACACATTATTTATGTGTATTTATATGTATGCTTACCAGTGGAATGCCTGTGGCCTACAAAAATAACGAAATGGGTGCAGATCCTTAGCGTTCACACTCAATTAGGGTCCAGGGCAGCCACTAAATAATATGTCACTGATTTCCATATTGCCTATTTTGTATTTGTGAAATTATCAAAACCTTATGATATGGAACTCAGTTTTTGCGAGATAATGAATAACAATTAAATGTCATTTTCTTGACAGTTGAACGCCATCACTCATAGGCTGAGAACATACAGTCCGGGTAATGAGAGTTGACGACGATGAGTTCAGGCTTAGGTTCCCCTGATGCCCTCCCTACATTACGCTGACACTGGTATGTCTGGATACCATATCGGAAAACCAAAGGAAAAATAACCGAAAAAAGTCTCAAATTATGTAATTATGTCCACTAAAACTTATTTTCCATAAAATTACACCAGTGGCACGTGAACTGTAGCAGTGTTAGATATTTATGTATCGGTACTAAAATAGCTATAAATCTTGGAAAATGCTAGAGAAATGGGAGCCTCAGCAGGTTTATGAATTGACTACCGAACAAAACAACACAGCGGGTTAAAATTTTTGATGCAAAATGATATGTGATTCTGGTTACCTTTCGTTTGCTTAATTGAAGTTATTAAACTGATTTGAACATTTACTTGTTCCAGTTGTAGCTTTATCACACACTTTTTTTTTAGTTTATAAATTATGAAAGTCTTTTTCAAGCTCATGTTTGCAAAATTGAAATTATTGCATCCTGACTGTCAAGTATGCCTCATAAATTTAGCCACACACAAACCCATATCGATACGGGCTGATGTTACGTTTATAAAGAACACTATATTGTGCTTGGTCCACTCTGTAAGTGATACTTAGTTATAGTTGCATGACTGTGAGCCATTTTACAAACAACACAGGGGAAGGACATGTACCACATAATGAAACCGTTGGTACACCCATGACGTCGCAGACGCTAACACTATAAAATATGTCTATCCACACAGACATTAAACACAATGTAAGGCCACCTGTCTTTTCAGACCGTCATCACGTCGCCCGTGCTAGCTATCCTTATTATTCAATCTCCATTGAGCGACCACCTGCATTATATGACCACTTTTGGGCCTGCCATAGGGCAGGTGTCCCAAATAGCGGGCTTCCGTTTTTCTTAAAGGTTTATTTAAAAAGCTTTTCAGCACTGTTACCGCTGGCGGCCAGCAGCGACTAGTTAGCTGGGTAACTTTCAACATAGTTGGAAAACGTAAAACACAGAGCAACTTCCAATCAATTGCACACGGATATCAAACTTATAACTGAATCGGCCAAGCATACATGTAGAATCGAAACGTTTGATAAATTTGTGTTTTGGACGGCAGCTAAAATTTAGTTATAAGGCAACGTTTGGAGGCAGGTGGCAGTCAGGTGCGTGGCACACACAACATTTCATAACTATGAAGGGTGTCTAACTGGAATGCAATTTGGAGAAATATCGTTACATTTTTGGAGGGTAATTGCTAGTCAGCTATAAATGATAGCGCATTTTGCCACTGAATGGGCATAATATCCCGCAGACAACATGGTGTCAAAACTCAGAGTACGTAAATGTAAGGAGCAGACATAACCATAATGACATTCGTGTTTTTGGAAAGGCGTACATAACGAAAATAACAGATATAGAGCACCATGGTGTGGTAGGTTGGCAATGATGGGGGCATGGTAAAGGAAGGTCAAACGGAAATGGTAACATGAACGCAAAGGCCAATTATTATTATTAAAACGGGTAGCGAATAAATTGGGTTTCTTCTTTTACATCCTAACATAACAACTGACAAAACGAAACCAAAACAAAAACAAGAACTAACTGACTAAATAAATAAATAAATAAATAAATAAATAAATAAATAAATAAATAAATAAATAAATAAATAAATAAATAAATAAATGAATAAATAATAAATAAATAAAAAAAAATAATAAATAAATAAATATAAACAAAACAGAGATAAAGAAAACCAAACCAAACCAAACCAAACCAATAAACATTGTAAATCATTGTAATGCTGACTCGTTGAGCAAGTGTGCCCCGTAAAAAACAAAGCACCTCTTCAAAATGAGTAGGCAGATACATTTCCCCATATATATATATATATATATATATATATAATATATATATATATATATATATATATATATATATATATATATATATATATAGATTGAGAGAGAGAGAGAGAGAGAGAAGAGAGAGGAGAGAGAGAGAGAGAGAGGAGAGAGAGAGAGAGAGAGAGAGAGAGAGAGGAGAGAGACGAGGAGAGAGAGAGAGAGAAGAGAGAGAGAGAGAATGAGAGAGAGAGAGAGAGAGAGGAGAGGAGAGAGAGAAGAGAGAGAGAGAGGAGAGAGAGGAGAGAGAGAGAGAGAGAGAGAGTGTTCTCACATAAATTAAAGTATGGTATATATTGAAAACAGAAACACAGATTGATTCCTGTGCAGTTTGCACGTCCTCAATGTTCTCACATAAATTATAGTGTGGTGTATATTGAAAACAGGAAATTGTTTACATTGATTATCATCATAATCAGACAAACAAGGGAATCAATGTTCAACCCTTATCATAATTATTATGATCATTATTACCATGATTGATAATTTTATTCTGTTCATTCCACAAACCCTGGTACTCCAGCAAGGCAAGTTAGTCACGACAATCATTTATTCAATTTTCGTTTTCTCAAAATGTCAAATAAATATGTATAAAAAGTTTATATGCGTGCAATAGCATGCTGGAACTGATAAAAAGAATCGGTATAGGCAATAAAAAGCGGATGTGCTAGTGACCTGCTGCTCTGCATAGCTGATTAAGTCGACACACACATTATGTCTGTTAAGTGGTCATTGTATCGGGAGCAAAATTACTCTGATTTAATGGATCTCATACGAACTCTTGTTTTACGTTAAATATTCGGTCAAGTTCGGTTCATGCGAAGATGGTGCCCAAAGGAACAAACCTTTCCGGCCTAAGTTAAAAGAACACAGGGCTATGGACCTCCCTTTGTCAAGTTCTGGCTTGAAAACAGTCCTCGAATAACCATTCCCTAGCAGATATGTATTTTATTTAGTAAAATACCCTTGAATCAAACGCATAAGAAACAAAGTAAAGACATGTTCTTCCACGTGACCGCCAAATTTAATCATTCTTCAACATAAAGTGTTCGTACCTGCAGAATTTAATCATTCTTCTGCATAAAGTGTTCGTACCCGCAGAATTTAATCATTCTTCGACGTAAAGTGTTCGTACCCGCATAATTTGAACGACAAACAGCCTCGTATCTTGATATCGCTGAACAAAGGCTACCTCGCGCTGTCTAGAGAAATACCTGTGTTTCCACATTTTCAACATATGTTTCGTAAACATTGAATGGATTAAATGGACAAGGCAAAAAGAAAACAAAAATGAAAAATCTCTTTTTGGCAAGATTATGTTCTATCAGCCAACACTTCGTAATGGATACATGAGATATGTTGTTATATTGGCCCTTTTCAGATCAGTTATTATCATTTTAATGACGATAGGAAGTTATCACAATCCGAGGAAAAGTAGAAATGCAGCATACGCAAAAGAATAGCTAAAAATTTTATTTCACGAAAAATAATGTTTGTTGTGAAAATGGGGGTAAAAAGGTCAGTCTGTATCTTCAAATGGTTACAAATTTTAAATTAAGTATAAGGTATAATTATCCATAAATATGCACCAAGGCCCTTAGAGAGTAAGTTTTTGTATATCAACATGTGTTTCGATTTATTGACAAAAGCTTGCTGTTATCTATATTTATGACAAAATAATTTCTCTTTTTACAAAAATTAAAGTTTGATCTATATTGGACAAAAGTGGTGGCTTAGAATTAACATCGAAATCGTACTTTGCCTTCTGGTGATAAAATGCACCAACCTTTGAATACTATACTTGGAAGGAAGACTGACTTCAGTATCAAAGAGAAGTTATTCACAAGAACTCCTTTGCATGAGGAACATCACAAGCATAGAAACACATTTTTCTCTCTTTTTTTCATATATGTAATATACAGCACACATTTCCCTTTTCAATCTCAAGAATTCATCGCGCTCGACATTGACGGCTTCAGACCATTCTGGCCCGTTTCTCCCAAGTATGGTGTTCCAAGCTGTACTCAGAAAGCAGGCACTCTGCATTGACCGAATTGTATGACCATAAACCCGGTTGCACAGAATCAGACGTCCGTCACATTGTTCTTTCAAGGCATTATGTAGCTATTCATTGCTTTACCGTATCAATATGACTTGGATGCTCAATTCACATGCCCATCTGATGCACTACCTAGTCTGTAACTACTTCATTTTGGGTTAATTTGCGGACCATACAATCCTTTTATTTTTTGCTTTTTTAAAAATAAACTCTACTTTTGCTGAGGCATGTCAATCAAATCTACTAAGAATCTCTATTTGTGAGAGTACTATATCAGTTTAGGTGAAAAATCAACAGAGATGAAAGCTTGTCAACGTTTAGTGTGTTGAAAAGCTGACACTAAAAAAGCTTAATATACCAATGCTGCAGGTAATGTCAATAATTGGTCCGACCAGAACGCTAATGTCTTCCGGAAAGACAGCCCCTTTTTTTAGTTGTATAACATGTGAAAAATTTTAGAATCAGAATAGGCAGCCGTATTTTGGGAAAGCAGGACGAGCGGTTCGGTTGTTTTTTTTCCATTATCATGATCATGTTTCAATCCTTTTTTGCTTTTGACAAAAAATCAAGTCACTGATAACATGTTGCCAGAACTAATTTTACAATAGCTGTCTACGTTCTGCACCGCATTACAGCAAAACGCTGCCTGAAGGTTACATGTATGAGTGACACTGAACTTCATATGTTTCCAAGATTATTTCTGAATTTTTTCATACATACACGTATGTCTTTATCTACGTTTTCAGCTGCAAGAGTGTTCTCACGCCTACAAATTTCATTAGCCAAATATGCACAGCAGCTTGTCGTCACTAGATTATATACACGTTGCAATGCAAAAAAAGAAAAAATATTTTTCTTGTTCTAATATTGGCTCACTACAATCCTGTTTTGGCAATGAAAAAACATCGAACCATGTGAGTTGGTTATGCTGCTGACATTGTTGGTCCTTCCAACTGTACTCCACGTAGAATATATGTATACAAATATAAAGTGACGTTTCGCTAGGTCTCTAATTGTGTATAAAAAGCCAAATGGACGGAAATGACAGCAGCGCAACTTGTAGATACATACCACCAGTAATGACATGACCATGACTAACTGCCGATTTTTCTCTCAACGTGATTGTAAAGCTCTGCTCACCCATTTGATTCAATGCTTGGAAAATGTATGTTCTTAAATGTTTTGACTGAACTTGATAAATAGTAAGAACCATGTTCACCTGTAAACTAGAATTGCCAGGCACAATACTAGCATTATATTCTTTGCGAGTACTGTCAGAAATAATGGGTATCAACGTCTCACTTTTGCCATCAGCGGATTGCCACAAGAATCGACCATCCGAGACTGGAGGCTTCGCCACAACGGGACAGCTGATTGTGACGTTCGTATCTCCGGTAGACACTATTTTCTCTTGGCTACATCCAAACTGAGGGACAAATGTGGGCATCTTAAGTATTACGCTCGTCGAAGTATCTTTCATAATGTCCGACATGCGCGATAGAGTTGCTACACAACCAATTGTCATACCGTCTAAACTCGGTCCCATCTTTATTGCTTTGGCTTCAACGATAACCGAGTAGTTCTTTTTGGGCACGTATCTTCCTCCCGGGTCACTTACACACCCACTGTGTTGTGTAGACTGTTCATTGATCAGTTTAACAGGTTCCTCCTTATTTTTTCTTTTGATATACATGGATAACTTAGGCTTTGGGTAACCTCCTATAGCCACACATTTAATGGTTTGCAACGATCCATACTTCAGAAGCAATGGTTGTCCCTGTGTAAGATTCCTTGGAATTCCGGAAGAAGTTGTTGTCTGCAATATTATTTTGTTCACGTTACTGACTGGAGTTACTTCCTTGAACACACGTACTCGGGATGTAGGAATAATACAGCCATAGACTCCTGTCTCCCATGTTTTTATCCCCTTTATTGTCAGTTTGAATTCAGCGCTAGAAGTACTAGCATCCAGCATCTTCAGTGACACGTTATAGCGCCCAGTCCTTATGAACTGATCTTCCAGAATGAGGTTTGTTGCAATATCCACCTCTTTGTTTCTACAGTCGCGACGCACCCATCGCATAAAATACTGAGGCTTGGGGTCATTGCTTCTCACGCTGCAGGTAGCGGTCATACTATCTCCCGCTTCCACCGCATTGTTAGACACTTCTAAGTTTACCAATATCCGAGCTTGTACGATTAAGACACTACCCAAACTAAAACCAGCAGCAAGCAGTGCACAGAAGTACTTTCCGAATGACCAGCCACAAAATGCCATCTTGTGTAACAGGCAACAGAAAACGATTTAGTTCGCTTGGCAGTTTTATTCTGGCAACTGGCGTCCGTCTGCTCTCGGGCAACCAGGCAGTGAGAGTGATTAGTAATAATTATTGACCTCGGGCCAAATATTCGAGGCAGGGAAAACGGAAGGTGGCTGTATCATGTGTCCAATATTACACAACGGAACCAACACGAATGAAGTTGATCAGGAAATTTCAGATCCACTTGTGTCAGCAAAATTACATTCATGTATTTGTATAGAATTGGTGTCATAGCTTAGCTAACATACCTGACTTCAAATTCAAAGGGCCCATTTCGCACTTCAACTTTTGCAATTTGGACAGTCATATTTATTCGGTACCTCTGTCTGATAAGTTTCATGAATGCACATGGAATCCTTTTATCAGGGAAAGTGAAAATTGGATTTTGCTATCTTTCCGTATATTAATGCATATTCTCATTCACATAAGTCCACTCAGTCTAGACATTACAAACATGGTGGTTTCCCCCTGGCCTGTTGATAAATTTATTTGGCTGTCGTTGCTTTGAATGTTCAAACGTTTTGCATTTACAATGGTAGGAGTGATTAAGGTATAGATTAAGACAGAGACAGTGACTGTATTGGCCATGGAGCGTACAGTGACTGTATTGGCCATAGAGCGTGCAGTGACTGTACTGCCTATGGAGCGTTTAGGGATTGGAATTTGTTATTTGTTTGGTTCAGGACTGTACGGAAGACGCGGCCCCATTGCTTCTAGTTGTACAATAACAAGTTTTATCACTTTTACCAAATGACCCTGGAAATAGGGAAATTAAATTCAGTAATAAAATTGACCGTGTCTTTACTAGAGGAAAACACTTATATCATCCCTTTATCTGAAGCAAAACGGTCATGACATCATTGTGTATGCTACTGTATTCATAAGTAACAGCGGTGGGCCCAGTTACCTTTTCTTGCAGTTGGCAGTCTAGAATAAATGATCATGAAGTCAAAATAGCCAAGATCAAGATCAGTTGGTTCAGGTGGGTTCTGCTGCATGAAATCTTCGGGCAGTTGTGAAATCAATGGTTGAGAAACTTAAAAGCTGCCTTTGAGGAGTCAAAAATTACAAACGGGCGTCTTTAAGGATTCGAACATTTTTAATGTCTTAAAAGATCATAAAGTTTTAAGGCAATCTTTAAGGCTCTCTTAGAATGAATCCTTAAAGGGTCTTCAACATGTTGCACCCCTAAGTTTGCTGATTTCCTTTAAGGAGACACATTCCTGGCCTGTGATAAACGCGTCTGTCCACAAGATCCCGCTAAAAGTACCCTTCATGTTTCGTGTGAATCCCACAAGGGCAGTTTAAGAATAAAATTGTAATGTATGTGAATATTGACACAGCAGGATATTAGCGAGCGTCAGCGAGCTTTTTCCATAAATACATGTGAACATCGGATATAACAGGAAAGTAAATTATCCAATCAGAAGAGTACTCAGCATCTATCCAACGTAGTTGATTTTCCTTGTTATCCCCTGCTGCGCATGCGCACATGGGCGCAGTTATTGCGTTTTTTAGGCATCCCAGGTAATTTTTCGCAGTTTTATTTAAACTGAAGTCTAAAACTTACCGGCCTTTATTAAATTCATGTCAATAATTCATAACTGGGCTTCAGAAAACGTTCTCGGCAGAGTGTAATAAATGATAATGATTCATCAACTTGCATCGTTGATACCTGGATGGAATGTGGACCTGGCAAACACACTTCTGGGGCTGGGAATGGGTTTCCGCGGTATAGAAAAACTTGTGAGGGTAACCTAAATAAACATCAGAAATTATGTAGTATTTGCTGCGCATGTTGCGTCTCACCTTACTAATATATGCACACTGTGCAGTCACTAGGTCGCTTCCCGGGCCTTCCAGATCGCATCTTCCAGTCACACTTATCCCACAGGGGCCCCAAAACGCCATGTTGCTAAAGCCTGCTCCGATTTGGTGTTGTCGCGCGGCAATCCAACAATCACTCTCCGTACGCACTACGTCTCTGCCATAGGATACGGCACTAGTTCAATGGCGATATAAGGATCTCGGGAACAATACTTAAATTTGTGGAACAGTGTCAAACAAAAAGGAAGGCTATACGACAGATAATTTCGTTCATTTGTTCAAGGTAGTATGGCCTCGCGCCTCTAGACTGGTTTAGGAAATGGCCGCTAGAGGCACTTAACGGCCAGGTGCTGCTGCCTGACCCACCGACATTATTATCGATACTTTGTAATGCTGACGCTGGCATCTTAGGCTATGCCTGCAACATATTAGGTCAAATTTTGTTTTATAATGATAGGGATACTGATAATTTTGAATGGCATAATGGGCATAAATATAATATGTAAATGGCTAGCACTGTAAAAAGCGAGCGCAGCTTTTATCCTTAAGATATATATATATATATATATATATATATATATATATATATACATATATATATGTATATATATATATATATATATATACATATATATATATATTTATATTGTAAAGTCCAGCCCATTACCATTTTTTTATTCTAATACTATAAGATTGACAGGCCTTTTGTCCATTGTGTGGTGTTGGAACGAATGGGCTGTGCAAAGGCGCCCCTGGTGAGTGAATGGCATACTACAGCATAGATTGACGGCACATCCACTTCAATACGTGTTCAAACATTTTCAAAGATTTGTGACAAGAGACGTACATTGGTTTGTTTTGGTCAATCCAAAATGGTGGACACTGAGAAGCTAATGCTGTGGTCTGTGGTTGATATTTTGACCAGTGATGATGGGGAGACACATATCGAACTATCTGCCCAAGGGAAATAGTTATACTTATGTGCTGTGTTGGGTCTTACTTTGCCACGTCCGTATGTGCGGAAAAAAAAAAACATGGATTTTTGGAGGATGTCATTCCACAGTATGACATGGATGATTATCGTCATCATTTTAGAATATGCAAAACTGTGTTTGAGCAGTTATTGTCTCATGTGGTGCCACAATTAGAAACTACGCATGAAGGGGGTTTCTGCCATAAGTCACCCCAATTAAACAATTACAGCTTTTCATATGGTACTTAGCCAACCAGGAGAGCATGCGATAAGTGACCAGTGCTTTGGTATCAATAAGCACCACTCACGGAATCATTGTTAAAATGCTAGATGTCATGGAAAGATTGGTACCTCAGGTATATATATATATATATATATATATATATATATATATATATATATATATATATATATATATATATATATATATATATATATATACATATATATATATATATACATACTTATTAAAGCAGTAGTAGTGGTAGTATTCATTGTAATAATCATTAATGTTTATATGTCTGTATTGTGGGATAATAATTCACAAAGTCTGTAGTAGGTGTCAATATTGATGTTGGAACTATTCCAAGATTTTTTGGCCTGTTTGCACCCCCCCCCCTTTTTTTTTTAAGTTTGTAGACATTCGTATGTTACCTTTTAATAGGTTTATGATTTCTACTTACATGATAAAAACCTCGAAATGAATGATTTTGGTCCACATTTACTATAATACAATTCAGTGCTTCATTTTCTTTTAAAATTTGAATGACTGGACACTTGGATTAACCATAATGATTTGGAGAATCATTGCATATAAAGTGTGATACCCAACACATCATATTTTATGCCTAAGGCTAAGGGTGCACAATCAATATGAATTTAAAGTACAGCATAAAATGTGACAGAGGTCTCCCTGTTATATTAGGGCCCTGTCTGGAAGCATCTATAGTGCACAGATGTGGATTGAAATCTCAATACCACCTCTATATATGCAATAGGTTTGAAGACCCTTTAACACTTAGGACTTCATAGTATCGACACTTAACATAAATTGAAATGATACAATTTTGATTCAAAAGAAAGACCGACAGGGAGGGAGGGAGGGAGAGAGAGAGAGAGAGAGAGAGAGAGAGAGAGAGAGAGAGAGAGAGAGAGAGAGAGAGAGAGAGAGAGAGAGAGAGAGAGAGAGAGAGAGAGACAAGAAGGAAATTTAAGGTTGATGCCTCATTACATGGCAATTTTCAGGTTCATTTTTTACAGCTTGTGCAATGGCCAAATCATCAAAGCCAGAATGAAATCTCCAGAGAGATTGAGCACCTGTATAACGTACCGAACATCATAGGGTTTATAGATGGTACCAACATCAGGTTGTCAGGGTGTCTGGAGTCTGATCAAGATTACATCAATAGAAAAGGATTCCCTTCCATGCAGCTACAGGCTTGTAATTCTTACTAAGAAATCTGCAGTAAGAGAATTTAATGTCTGTATTTCAGAATGTCTTTGATACAATGTGAAATATGAAAATTTTGCTTTCTATTGTGGGACTGTTTGGAGTAAAAAGAAAAAAAAAAGAAAAACAAAAAGACATGCAGATGATGTCTAAAAAATCATTTGTAAATTAAGTATTTTCATACAAAATTCACTTTCATATCTAAAAGTATGATATAGCACCATGTAGAATGACAACCACCAATTCTAATCCAGGTAGCAAAAAAAAATGTGTTACCAAAAAGCAATTTTAAATAAGAGACCATTATTTGTAGGAGAGGGGATTCCTAAAACACGAATGAATATACCCAGCTTTTGCCCCCCAGCCCACCCCACCCCACACCCAGCAAAATAAATTAAACACGATTCTGTGGTTCTGCCCAGAAAACTGGGGGTCTCTTTGGTAATAAATGGTAGGTTTTGGTTATTTCAAAGTGTCAAAATTTTACATCTCCCTTAAATATATCTGCTACCCACCTACCCCCCACCTTCCCATGCTGGAATAAGGGTCCACTTAATCAATTCGGGTTACGGTGCTGTAACCTAAAATTTTGGGTTTTTATGTATTTTTTGGTTGGGGAAAATATTTAATAAAGACTTGTGTTCACAAATACGGGGCTACCTTCTTTGAAGCTTTTTATCTGAGAGAGATCACATTAGTTTTTATGACCGATTGTTCAAGACACCTGCCTCTTATTTGTTTATTTATCTGCAATGAAAGACCACCAGCTGTATGTGTAAACATTCACTGCATCCATAGTAAACTGCATTGTTTTTATGTTGCAGGTGGTTGTCCATCATAAATTATATATACATACAGCATGCATACACTTGTTGGCCAGGCTGCACCCACGACGCCGGAGTGTTGATAAATAGTGGTCTGTATGAAAATGAACAAGAACTTTTTGCAGCAGATAAATGTACCATTGGCGATTCTGCATATCCTTTTTTTGATTGGTTGATTACAGTCTTTTAAGATAACGGTCGGCTTACTCAGTGCCAAAGGGTCTTCAATCACCAGTTATCATCCATGAGACAGCTGGTAGAAAGGACCATCGGACACCTCAAAGGCCGCTTTTGCAAACTAAAGGACATTCCACTACATAATCCAAAGACTAGCTGCCAACTGATTATGGCAGGATGCATTTGTCATAATTTATGTGTGCTTTGTGAGGATGATATTCAAGATTTCTTTGACGATGATGCAAATGAAGTTGGTCATAATGACATTTATGAGTACAGGAACCATCGGAGAGGTATAGACAGACGAAATCAACTGCTTGAGAATTACATAAGACTGCAGCAACAAAGACTTGGCGCCTGCTAATTGATTGTAATTTTCGAACAGTACATACCTCTTTTTGTAAACAGAGTGATAATATTTTATCTAATGTTTGGCTGTGCAAACGTTTTCCAATTAGCCCAGATATTATTGCCCCATTAGAATACAACATAATTAATCCTCTTCCCTATGGGGGAAGGCTCATACTGTCTGTACATGTACTGTTTATCATCTACAATTGGCAGCCACATGAATGACCTTTACTATTGAAGTCCCCTACCCCAAAAAAATGTCCAAAACCACATTCATTCCCCCCTCCCCAGTTTTGATTTTGTCCTATCTCGGTGAATAAGACATAATTGTCAAATTTCAGCCGATTTCGATCATGTTAGGCTCAAATTGTAGCTTTGACCTTTAGAGGTCACATGCAAATTAAACAAGAGCAACATGATTGCAAGCAATCACTAAGGATGCCTCCCCCCTCGCCACGGTTCACCCTGCACCTGATGTGTGAAAAAATCCCCCAAAATCTAATCAGCTGATCTATGACCCTAAATGTACCTCTGTACCAAATTAGAAAATAATTCACCCAGGCATTATGTGGTAACGCGGTTGGGCCACTGAAAATAGATAAATAGCTCACTGTATGCTGTAATTAGGTCACAGTGACCCCAAAATCTAATCAGCTCAAGAATGTCCTAAGATGCACCCCTGTACCACATAAGAGTAAAATCCACCCAGGCATTTCGAAAGTATCGCGGTAACAAAGGGGTCGGACGGACATACGGACAGACAACGCAACAACATAATGCCTCCCCCCATATGGGAAGGTGTAAAATTGTGCAGTGTTACAATAGCTACAATATGAGCGCAACTGGATCCAAATTGGATTAAAATTGACCAAGTTACAGCCAAACAAATATTTCAAAGGGCCAGATGGCATTCATCTTTGACCTCTAGTTGTAATTTACATATGACCTTTCAAAAGCAAAGGCCAAGGGAATTTGGTCCTCTGAAATTATCATGTGGGTGTAACTTGCTGAGAAAAGTTAGGAGCAAAGTGGGAAGGCACTCCGGGAAGCTTCCATGAGCACTTACTTTGGAATCAGAGACATATAGTTGAGCTTGTTATGCTGCTTAAATACAACAGAAACATTTTGGAAAAAATGGCAAGATTATTAACTTTTTCAGTTGGATTATTCAGGATAGAATTTTACCTAGGTTCTGTGCACATTAAATTGTGTGCATTTTTAGCATGAAGATTTAACCAGACAATTATCATAGTGGAGCTATGCCTCCCAATAATAAGACCTGGCACTGTCACCTTTTTAGACTGATAGTCACACATGCCTGTTTCAGGCACACCTTGTGACAGTCTGTTGTACTGTGAAATTTGTTATCACATTAAAGTTTTGTGTCTGAGCTGTATCTTTATTATCATCCGTCCTTATATCTAAATGAAACACTGCACTTGCATGTATAAGAATTAAAAAAATTCCAAGGACAGAAAAATTCTTATAAATCTACTTGTCCATGTGAATTTTGGTCTAACAATGTACATATTATGGGTATCAAGGTTATAAAGGGGTTTCTTGCATCTCCCTTAAGCCAAGTTACCAAAAAGGTAGTAAATGCAAAGATTTGGGAGCTTTTGCAAGAAAAAGGCACTTGTCCACAGGACAAGTGAACTTTGAAAGTCACTTGACCTGCACAATAGGATCATAGGAAATTTCGCACCCTGCAAAACTGAAAAAGGTAGGTCTCTTGGCCAGCTATCTGGGTAATACACCAGGGATATACATAATATACACTTTTTATTCTGTCTGGACTCCTTACCCTTGGCCCTGAAAGGCGGAAGGGGATCGTCAACATATCATCGTTTTTCCGTTGGCACTTTGTCACAGCAATAATTTAAGGTAAAAAAGAGAGAGATAACCATATCAAATTAAGTGTTCTAAAACATGATAATGTTTTAACTATTCCTCTTATAATTTACCTGGATAATAGATTCTGATCCCAAGATCAATCCACATTAGTTTCAGCAACATGGGTGAAGTAAAACTGACATTTTAGACATCAGATGAGCTATTCACCGAGATCCATTTTTCCAATGGGGTTTTTTGTCGGGGTATCATCAGTGATGCACGTGCATGGCGCGTGGCCAAACTGTATAAATACCCCAGCGTACAGCACCTGGGGGCCAGTTTTCCAACACTGGTCCTTGACGTGACACCATAGAAATCCTGTAGAGGTGTGCATACGACGGAAGCCTATTATATTGGGGTACCAATGGGGTTTCCACGGGGTCTGCATAGAATAGCATTGCAAGCCACAGACGTACATTGGAATAGAATCCTATTGGGGTACCAATGCGGTTTCCACGGAATCTGCATTGAATGGCATTGCAAGCCACAGACGCACATTGGAATAGAAGCCTATTGGGGTACCAATGGGGTTTTCACGGGGTCTACATTGAATAGCATTGCAAGCCATAGACGTACTTTGGAGTAGACGCCTATTGGGGTACCAATGGGGTTTCCACGGGGTCTGCATTGACAACCATTGCAAGCCATAGACGCCAACTGGGGTACCAGCAGGGTTCCTACAGGGTCGACATTGAAGAGCATTACAATTTATAGGTGTACTATTAAAGACGCTCATAAGAGAATAGAGATATTATTGACTGCTGCAATTTATTCATGTAATGTGTCAAAGATGTTAAATTTTGTGCAAGTAGAGTTTCCTATTGATACCAATTGACTTTGTGCTGTGAGAATTAGAGGGGACGACATAAGCTACTCATTAAGAGCCACACATCCTCTTTGACCTTGACCCGGCGTTCGTGAACTTGAGACGCATAATATGCATGAGTGAAACCAGAATTAAGCTACACATTTTAATCCAGAAGACGATTTGGATCCTATTGATGCTGATTCCAGAGTTGGACTTTCTATGTTTATTAGCTGAATAATAAAGATTAATTTGCTTTGTTGCTCAATATCAACACTTGAGTGGAACTCCATCATTGGGTGTGAGACAGGGGAGAATTAAAGTTGGACGGTTGTATGTTTATATCTCACTTCCCCCATCCCATTTGGTCTTGGTTCTGAAAGTGGAGTGACTGTCTTCAATTCATCTGCAAATCAGTCTAAGCTGGGCTCGGTCGTTACACAATATATTATATGTAGGTATATTTACACATTTATATTTATATATATTGTAACAATACCAATACAGGGACGGACCTTAGCCTTAAAAATTTGTGCCAAATGGGAAAGAAAAACTGTAATTGTTGCAGAATCCGACAAGATTCTTATATAATTCAGGAAAACGTGTGTGTGTGTGTGTGTGTGTGTGTGTGTGTGTTTGTACCATGTGATATACAACATAATGTTGACTTAGCATGTAACTCGTAGTTTCCATTTTACTCTGAATGTTGAAAAGTAATGGGTAATAAACTCGGCGTAATAAATTTAAACGTGTGGCATAATACTACGGCCGAACAGTGAAAACATACTGAGTGTTCTGGTGTTTTGCAGCTGGCTGCCAGTGACTTTCAGTTGACTCTTGTTCACCTAAGAGTTCAGGTGGCAATACACACTTGCTAGCTGACATGTGGGTAACGCAGCATAATAATGTACCCCAGTGTTTGCAATGGAAATATATGATACTGGTGGTATAGTGGAAGTTATTCGCAGTCAACATTTTTTTTTTTTCATTGAAAAGTCCCACCAGGTTGACAAAACACATACACTGGACATGATAATGTTGCAATGACATATATGACAGTGGTGCCGGCTGCCAGTTGCCCGTTTATATGTTGGCAGGTTATTGCCAGTTAATTGCTGTTGTGACAACACTTTGAGCAGTAAGGAAATTAGAGGGCAGTAAGGATGCATGTGGCAGTTTACTTGCCATATTCTGTGGTTCACCATGACCCCTGATTTTCAGTTCAGGTGATAGGAAGTTTACACATTGCCGATGCAGTCCTTGCCCCTAGGCTCTACAGTTTGTGGCAGTATGTGTGACCAAAAAATCAGATAAACTGTTTTTTTATGGTTTGTTTCCCTGCCTGTTATTTGCTCCTTCCTAATTACTGAGCTGAATGAGGTTCTGCACTGTTGGCGAATGGCACCAAGGGTCAGAGTATATTATTTAGACACTGTTTAAGGGTCCACCCCTCTTCTTGATCTCCATTTTCAGTGTCAGGATGCCACCAAAACGGCGATCACAACGAAAGAAACAACCACCCAAGCGGCTACGGGACAACGATGCAGAACCACCCGTCACACCGGCCAAGAGAGTGCCCGAGCAGCAGCCATCAACTTCTGGCTCACCTTCCCCAAACACAGGTTCAGAACCGCCTATGACAATGGCCGCTATTGCCAAATTAATAAGTGAATCAATGGCCCAGGGCTTTCAGGTTTTGACCTCCGCCCTGCAGGGCGGGTCTACAGGTAGCAGTGTTCCGCAGGGCCAGGCACAGGTTTCTGGTACAGCACCAGCGGTACCGCAAAACCGGTACCGCAAAACCAGGTTGTTGGTGATAATGTTGAAGAGGGTGAGTTAGACGAGAATGTAGAAATTGATGGTATGGACCTTGGGAAACATATGTACCTGCCAGTGGTCCATAATAAGCATCAGCATGCTGGAAAAATGTTGTGTCTGGATCCAGTCACAGTTGAAAACCACGAACCTACCCTGTTCCCTAACCCTATTTTTTTCATTCTCAGCGAGCTTGGTGTAAGACATAATTCGTCAGCTGAGGATTGAAGTGTGCTATCTGCACTTTTTGAAAAAAATGAGTTAATGGTCTCCTGTCCTTGTACAACCCATTAGGTATATTTTCATTCATTTTTCATATTGTCAAATGCTAAATTGAAGGTACAGGCTCCAATGTTAAATTGTGCTATTTGCAATTGCTCTGAAATCGTGAGGGTTGAAGTGGGCTATCTATACAAGAAACTTTTAACCAATCATGTATGCTGCTGAAGGTCACGTGATCAGCTTCTGCATCTTTAGAAAGCAGTGTTGCAGCATGTCAAGAGAGCTGAGACAAAATCGGAAAAGAATCCGCTTTGATGGTTTTGAAGTTAACTTTGGTAACCAAAAGAAGAAAAGTTAAGTTATAAGTACACAAAGACTATATCTTTCTGCTCTAAAGTGGCATAAAAGGATGTGATTGTGTAGAAACTTATTTAGCAAAAATAGCCCTCGTCTCAAATACTGATATTATCACCCGCCCTGTGTTGTAAGCATGTAAGTCATTCAGCTAGGCCTACAATTCTACGCCTTCAAAACCCCCAAGTTTGATTAAAAATTCTAGGCAGGTAATGATCCATTGCTCAAATCAATGAACTTTGAGCATGTTTAAGACATGTAGCTTGTATTTCTCTTTGGTTAATATGTAAGCCTATTATATGGCTTTCTATTAGGCCTAGTAGGTATAGGGCTAACTGTAGGTCTGGCAGAGCAATGAATATATTTATTGGGGGGGGGGGGGGGCATCTAGTATAATATACATACATAAACGAAAAGCATCATTTTAACATTAGACCCTTCCCACTCCTGTTTGCAAGATGCATGCATTTATCCTGACCCCTCTCTACCCCCCACCCTCCGCCACATGCATTGCGCAAGATCGTTATGTCACATCTGCAGTGCCAAAGCATAGGCCTTATTTATCACTTTTGGCATGGCGGACGTAGATCTACAATGTCACAGGCAATGTCAACTTGTTAAATACACACAGAAAAAATATTATGTTGAGCCAGATCAGCAAGATATCGCCTCAAACGCTAGATTTTTTTCTTTCAAATGTCATAATTTTTATCGTAAAATTACATAAATTTCTTGTCTTCTGTTAACATAAGATGATCTAAGCAAACAAAAATAAGAAACAGTAAAAAGGGAGTTTGGTAGGATAATTATTTCTTAAATTAGATAAATTTTGTTAAATTGGATATATATATAACATAATTTTCTTATATAAAATTTATTAATATCTTTATTGTATAAGATAAATATCTTCAATGTATATAGTTGAACAAAATTACAGCTGTCCCTTATTTTCACTCTTTCTTTTTCATTACTTAAGTTTATCTTCTTTTCAGAAAAAATATGAAATTTATCTTGTTAACAAAAATATCTTGTTTTAAGAAAAATATATTGTTTTAAGAAAAATATCTTGCACATAAAATATTTAGCTGATCTGATTCAGGAATTTTTTCTCTGTGTCAAGCTTTTCTTCATATTTATCATTCCACACTTTGGCCAAACCCTAGTGTATAGTTTATATCAGGGTTAATACGTGAGGGCAATTATATGATGAAGATTCACACAGCTTGCCCGTGCATACGCAGCTAGCCCCCCCCCCCCTTCCAAACGCATTTCACTAGACTCTTATTTCCCCCTTTGTTGAAATATAATAATTGAACGGTCCCTCTTATTTTGGTCAAAGATTTCTTCTTTACTTGAAAAATGACCTAAATAGTATTTACTTGGTAAGTTGATTTTGAAATTCGTACAACCAAACTCGAAATTCAAAACCACAAGCACATTATGGTATAGTCTCGTTTCCAAATAATAATGTCTATAGAGAAAATAGCAAACACTCCTGGGTGTTTATTTCAAGGATTATTAGAAGTTTACGGAATTGTTTAAGCCTGATTAAGATTTACTAATTATTACAATTCTTCTTGTGGCAATTTTGTTTCAAATTTCGGAACTTTTCCCAAAACTATGAACATAAAATGTTTATGAGAGTTTAAAAATATTTGAAATCTCAATAGAAAAACACAGTATTATTATTAATTAGCAATGAGCTCTGTTAAAATACTCAAATTGAGTAAGCTGTACATCGGAATAGAAACTGTCTGAAATGGTAACTCAGAGCTTAATGCTTCAGTTTCAACAACAGTTTATGATGCGATTCTACAGCAAAGAGGAAAAGTATGATACATACATCTCAAGTGTGTTAAAATATGGCTTGTCAATGAAAATAATTCACATTTCTGTAAAATCATTTGATGAGAAGCCTTTTTTTTAAACCATGTTGGGGCAGATAGCACAATTTGACAATTTAGTTCGTAAAACATAATGATATCTGGGTCAGATAGCCCAATTTGACTCTAAATTCAACAACATAACTGCACATAGCCCTGTTCAGCATTTAAGGAATTGTAAAAATCTCAGAGGCAAATTGTGCTTTTTGCATTTATGGTATTTTTAAAAAAGGTGTAGTAATGTATTAACAAGTTCCATCTAAACATTTTTTTGAAAGTACTTTGACATAGTTTTCAAATTTTGGAAAAAACCTTCCTTCATGTTCTCCTGTATTTCTTATAGAAATGCCAGAAATTCAAATGCTTCTATCTCGAAACAGAGAAAAGTGTAGTTGGCACAGTTCAATCCTCAGCTGACAAATTATTACTTAGGACTTGGTTGCCAACCTGGACCAGGATGTCTATTATCAAGATGAAACAACTAAAGAACTACAGTAATTACTGCCGATGTGAGGGCATTTGCCCGCAACGAGGATTCCAATTTTTACCTGTACACCTTCCATTGTTTAGTCTGTGATAGCAACCACAGATAAAGATGTCCCAAAGCATAGAGAATCGGTACCAGAGGTGTGAAGCTGAGAGGGTTACACATTACCATTAGCCGTGGCCTCTATTGTGAAAACGAAGGAGTGAGCCAAATTCGCTTACTTGCTGATTAGAAAATCTGACCAATAATAAAATGCATAATTAATTACAGTCCGGAAAAGTTCGGTACAACTCGGTATGAACAGGCCTATTTGCCAATTTTGTTGAGCCAGACTCGCATTTGTTTGTTTCTTTTTTGTTTTGGTGCTTATTGATACATTGCCACCTGTGTGTTTATGCAATGGCTGTAATGTGAGGAGGTGAAGGTCCATGCGGAGATGATAAAAATATAAAAGGTGTGTGAATGTAAAAATATTGGAGACTTCCAAGTTTATACACAAAGCATCGTTCGTGGACTATGTATTTATCTGCACATACAAACTAAGCTATGCCATCAATATTGGCATTAATGCGTTGTATTTTGGCTGAATGAGTGTGTTCCGTGTAGGCCTACACTTACCTATTATTAAAAACAAATACAAATGTCAAATTTCGTCAAACATTTCGTTATAGATGTATATTGTGATGCGATACGCGCTTCACAAGTTCCGATGCTGCCCTGGAAATTCACACAAGTAATAAAAACTGAAATGGAACATAGTAATGGTGAAAAGTTGAAAACGAGTATCGTCGTGATTGGGCACTCGGATTCCCGTCAGGTTTGGTTTTCAGAGTCGCCTTCGATACCTCTGTCCATTTTCTCAGAAATCGGTTTTTAAAATATAGCCTAGTACACACAGATGCGTTCTCCCCAAGTTTTAGCATGTCATATTGTCGCATATCACAGTCCAACACTGAACTGTTCTTGACATGGTCAGATTTTTGGGAACATTAGAGCGAGTACCCAACCCAATAATATGTGTCGGGCAATATGGCCGGACACGCAGGTGTTGGCAACGGAGGTCGAGAGGTAAGCATAGGCCTACTTACTAATACCGAAATTACTAAATTCCTCACGTATTAATGGAGTACAGTAGGCACTGCCTAGATATATTTATGATATTAAAAAATTTTTAAGAAATCAGTCGACAGGACATTTCTGTGCGGGGCATGGGGGGGGGGGGGGGAGGGGAGACGGTGTGGTGCCAAAACCGAACACCCGTTTGCGCAGTGCCACATTTTGATGGACTTAATTGCATAAGCTTACGAAGTAAGTCCAGACAAGGTTCCCGTGCTGACACAATATTTTGAATATGTGGCGAATGGCGGTAATTTTCATTACACGTACCACTTCACGATAAAAAGTGCAGGGAGTAAGATGCAACATGTATATGGTAGATCTGCTTCAGCGCTGGCAGTGGCCGTCTTTTTGTGTTTGGTAGCCTATTGATTAGGCCTATGTTTGATAAGTTTTTTTTTTGTTTGTTTGTTTGTTTGGTTTTTTTTTTTTTGATTTGTGTGTATTTTGCCATTTTCAACATGGCGGTACTGTGATTTTTATGAATTTTCTTTTCTCTCCTTTTTTTCCCACAAAATTCAGTTAAAGTTAATATTTTTAATTCTGGAAACACACACACACACACACACACACACACACACACACACACACAATCGGGAAACAGGGTGATGTCTGATGTTAACCCCTCTTGCAAATTAGGCCTACAGAATTGGGTTATAGCTCAGGTGCGTTAAATTGTCATCAATAAACCATTCACGTTTTCAACATGTAGAACATCGTTGATCTGATCTGTTCAAAATTAATAGGGATAAGTCTCTGTCAAGTTTGTTCAGATGATGGCAAAATGCTTCAAGATTGAAAATATGTATCCAATTACTTTTAAAATCGCACAGAAAGACCTGTGCGCACTCACAGACCATAAGGTGCACGGCCACAGGATAAAGAACTTTCATGGGATCATCTTATTTTCATTTTCTCCACTGACTGCATTTCATCAAACCTGTCGGGAATGCATCTGGACTCCAATAATTTAATTTTAATTAAACGATTTATTGTTATATTGCTTGATACAAATATATGCTAAATTGCCTGCGTAGGCCCAGGTAGTTTTTTCCGAAAATCATTCCCTGGACCCTTTTCTTTGTTATGGGATTGTCTTTTCGATAGGCCATAATTTAAACAAAAACTTTTAAATGACAAAGCAGCACATTCTCTGTGATTTACGCAAGCGCCTGTGGAATGAATCAACCACCTAAAATTTTGCATTTTAAGAAATAACGTTATGCTGACATAAACCCGAAGAGAATATCCACTGAAAGGGCATCGAGCCAAATTCTGGACTATCCTCTGCTATTTCTCTGCCTAATTATGGACAGAGGAGTTGTTAACAATGTCAAAACATCATCTGTAATAAAATGTGCATATTTGTCTACATGTGAATGTAAGTGTTGCCTAAACATTGCGATCATTAATATAAAGACTGAAGCTTATTGGATAGGGTGGCTTTAATTTACTCTGTGCCAACTACGACTAAAGTCGAACTACTTAAAACTAAATGCTCTGAATTATGACAAGGATGGTAGAAACAGGTTCCTTGTGAAACGATCTTTTGTTCAAGCGCCGGTGTTCTGTTGTGTGAAAATATTGGAGGCAACCATCTATGACTGTCTCATGGGGTTAATGGTTCAAACAGAAAATATATATCTATATATATAAAAAAAAAATGTCAGGACACTTGCATATTAACACAGCCCTCGTTAACCGACTTCTGTGCCATCCATGTACGTACTTGTCCCTGCTTATTTCTTACATATACATGTGTGTGTACATATATATATATATATATATATATATATATATATATATATATATATATATATATATATATATATATATATATATATATATATATATATATATATATATATATATGTATACATATATATATATATATATGACATTTGGAAATATTGTTGATTTCATTTTTATTAAACTATGTTCAAGCAGTTTTGAAAAATAAGGGCTATATCAGCGTAAAAGATAATAACTGTTTTTGCGGGTAAATATTAGATTCACTTTCGGAGCCTGGAATATTCAGCTGTCTGTCTCTCATAAATGAAACATTATATACTCTTTACTGTAATTGCAATTCATTATCTGTCGTTGTTCATCGTATCAAATTTTCTAAGTCAGGTAAGAATGAGAGGAAGGGAATATGGAGACTAAACTATATCCCTAGTGCACAAGTGCACTGTTTCGAAACGCAATTCATCAAACCCAAGTTGAACTGTACACATACACCTGAAAGGGTGAATTCGTACCAAATTAACTCTTTCAGGGAATTGTTTGACATTGAATTAACAATTTTCCTTGGGACGCTTTGGAGCCAAGGGAGGCTTTTGATCTGGACATATTATTCATTAAAGATAGAGGTAGGCTGGCATTTGGAAAACAGGCCTTTTGACTGGAATATGATTCTGAAATCATAATAGTACTTTAGATGAGCACAGCTTTAGTTAACATGGCACAATAAACTCCGAATGATGAGAAAACCAAGCACATGTTCAGGGAGAACAAAGAAACCAAGCAATTCTCAATCGAAAGAATTAGTCTTTATTCCCAAACACAATATTGCATTCAAAATATTTTTGTTATATTCAATGGGATATTTAAGTTCTCTATACACTCAATGAGCCGATACTTTGTCTTAATTTCAACAAACAGAATAAGCCAATTAAAAAGAATGTCACTATGGATTATATTGCATATGGTAAGGTTCAGAATTTTTCTCCACCTGCGGCAGCTTGGATTTAAGAAACTACCGCGTATGCATTTGGTTTATAAACGAATGAAGTTCCTGTAAATCATGTTGCAAATATTATAACAACTAAACTATAAATGTAGAAACTTTATACGTAACTTAAATGTACAACTATAAGCTTTATTGCCCTGCCATTATGGACCACATTCTAGAGCGAATGTACGGTAACATACACATTATGGACCACATTCTAGAACGAATGTAAGATAACATACACAGATTGTACCCTAAAACCTCACAATGAATGGTGTGCTGTTTATGGTCTCCCATTTAATTCTCAAATTTTATCTACTCCCTTTAAACTTTCCACCAGGATCTCCTTGCTGAAGTAATTCTTTTCCTCCAAGTCTTGTCCGGCCTGCAGTATGGCGGAATTGGGTACCTGGATTAGACAAAAAAAAGTTCTTTAGATGTTTATGGTTTAAAGTCATCATATATTTTGGTTTCAAAATCACGATAGTTTCACAATTTGGAGACTTTATAATTTTACTGGATATGAGCACGTAATCTGCATATATTTGACGATTTTCTGTAAGCCCAACGTTTATGTCGACTAACTCATCGCGTCTATCCTGAGTGACATTTTTCCATAATGCCATCGTTGTGTGGCGGAATTGGGTACCTCAATTAGACAAAAAATGTTCATTACATGTTTTTGGGTTAAAATCATCACGTTTTGGTTTCAAAATCACGATAGTTTCAAAATTTGGAGACTTTATAATTTTACTGGACATGAGCACGTAATTTGCATATATTTGATGATTTTCTGTAAGCCTAACGTTTATGTCGACTAACTCATTGCATCTATCCTGAGTGACATTTTTCCATAATGCCATCTTTATGTGACTGGGATATCTTATATTTGATTAAGCAAATCAATAATCATTATAGAAAGTGGGCAGTTTGTAATGGCAATAGAAGATATGCATATTAAGTTCCCGCCCCAACTGCATACCTAATTGCCTAGTCTCGCATGATGAGATATATGCGAGATACGGGTCGGTACCTGTGGGGACATGCGGGATGTTACTCATATTTTGGAAATACAGACTACTTATTAAAGGCATTTGGAAATTTTTTCTTATATATGGCCCGGGAAGTACTAGAAGAATACCGGTTTGGCATTTGTGAGCTTAAATTTCTCAAAAAATGCTAATTTGCGAAAAATAAGCATATGGCCTGTCTGTGACAGTGATGCGACCCACACGTTCCATGTGATCGCCAGGCGTGAAACGCGTGCTTTGTGGCAGGGCATTACTATGCATACTGCGTATTGGTGTATGTGTGCAAAATTTTGTAAACTGAATTAATTTGGTTTGAAATGCTCCATTTGTCCACGGATATAACCATCGTCAATGAAAAAATCCCGATATTATCCCTAACTAGTGGTACCTCTCTGTGGTTCCATCGGCTTTAATCCTGCTGCGCGGTCGGGGTTTATAATACAAGCTTTCAAAATACATCCCGATAACCCGTGGTATCTCCTATTGTTATCCCTAACTAGCAGTACCTCTCTGCAGTTTCATCGGCTTTAATCCTGTCATGCAAAAACTGACCTTCTATAATTTGAAAATGTGCTCTTAAATTCGGAAAAACCCTGATGATTTACAACCCCTTTTGGTATATGCCTTCTGTGTTGTCTATAAGAAACTCGTGGGAGTTTAAAGATCATCTTACCTAACATTGGCATCGTTCTGTATTTATCGACAGCCTGTTAAATATTACAATGATGTAGGTTTTGAAAGGTTTCATATCAATAAAATTTATTTATAAGTGTTTCAGGAAATTTTATGCCTTTACCAGAGACAACACGGTATTTATATGTCGGGTTCCATGAAAAAATGGTGAACAGCAAAGGCTAATATTCTAATCCTTTGCCCCTTCCATTAAAATAAATCAGCAGCTTTCTTAGCGTAGATTGGGCAGCCAGCCGGGTGACGCTATCTTCATAGGTTTCATCTACAATTCTCATTTAAATTGCTTACAGAACTGTTGCATTTTAGTAAATTGCATGTCCCTATTTGAGTCAACACTGTATCTACCGATCTGATTTTATTTACAAATTGTAAAGAACGCTGATATTATTCTAGGCACTCATGTTTACATGCGACTGGACAAAATGAGTACAGTGACCCGCTTAATGGTTGGAAGTGTATAAAAAATTTGATTGCAAAGCTACCTTGTATATGGGTGTGTAGCTTGCATTTGGATGTCCACTTGTATAAACAGGGCTATTGTGAGATCTGTTGTATGCACCAAGGAATCCCCATCGGCGACGGGGACTTAGATTCTGGCCACTGCGATGAATAAGATTACAATGGAAGAAGACAGCATCACCTGGTTCCAGTTCTACATGCATGACAGGAAATCTTTTCTGTGCCAGTTTCACTCTTTCCTCATCGGCTCCGATCTGTTCCCCAATTTTCGTAGTATTTATACGGCCCATTTTGTGGGACCCATTCAGTATCTGTTGATAACATAATAAATGTAAATACCTTCTTTGTTTTTATACACGACAGATCACATTAGACTGATGCATCACTTAAAAGTTAAAGTTATCGATTTATTGACTTTTCTGCGCGCACAGATGTTGCAAATTTAAATGAGCTGTCGGGATAATTTTTTAAGATATTCCCAGGTTTTACCAACATATCGCACTGGTATAATCACTGATTATAAATCGTTTTTTTTTTTTTCATTATATTTAGTAGATTAAAATACATTTGCTGTCATTATTGTTTTTGTATAACCTGTTAAATTTACAGGACACTATTATCGTACGCCTCTTGTAGGTAACATGAACACTTATAACGAGATCAAGCTGTACATCTATAATTAAGGGCACCCTTCGCAATACCTTTTAGCAGTTGAGTGCAAAGTTATCTCTACTTTCTCTCGTTATATCAATTTTTACATTTTTTCTGTGCGCTGTTCTGATTTCAAATTAATTTGTCCAGAGTCTTAGGCGACACAGGAAATCCATACAAAATTGGGGCGCAAATGATATGGCAGCTTTTATGGTGGATCAGTGGAGTATGGTGTATGTATCGTGGACAGTGGAGTATATTTTATGTGGACGTCGCAGTTAGCAAGATTTTTTTTCGGAAGTGTTGAGGTAGACCCATCATATAAATATCCCTGGGATAGTACAAAATCCGCGAACACAGTTTTTAATGTATACATTGGAACCACCGACACTGAAGTTGGACGTTACGCTGCCCTGCAAACACCATCAGTATTGTAATGGTGATAATGAGAAAGGTCAGGAATTCCACTCTTCGTCAGAATCAAGAAGCATTCGCTAACATACACCACTCACTTCAAAAGCGGCCAGTGTGTATAAACCCACACAAAAACCTCACTTTTCTCGCTAATGAGGGAAAGCTTGCATACTGTGCAGTAACACTTGTATTGAGTTAAAAAAATTGGGGAAAAAAAGGAAAAAACGCGAAGGAACAAGTAAACACACAATACAAACCAGGGCCAGACGAAGGCCAACTCTCCGCATAGAACAAAACAGCTACGGCAAAAAAAGCGTAAATGCCTATCTGATAACGTATGGAAGCCTCCTGGGGCATGCAAGGAAACTACAGGGACAACCCTCCACTCATAGCTACAGGACAACCCCGCGCCCATAGCAAGCAGCAGCCAACAAATAAAAAGCAAACTAGATGATCGGTCGGTTACAAAAATTACCAAGCAGTACAAGGAGACAATGAAGAAGAGTGGACTTGCCTAGCATGTAGCGAAAATTGTCCTGAAAAATTGGAATCACAGTTCTCGTGGTTTCCTATGAGCACTCGAGGCTTCTGCCAACATTTGTGATGCCAAATTATACTAATGCAACTAATGCAGTTTTTCATGATTGCCAAGTGCCGGTGTAAAAAGAGAGGACTAGGGATTCTGTTATCAAACTAAAAAATTGTTATCGAGATATTTCTTTTTCCTGATTTTTGGAGAGCTTACGTTTATTCACGTGAACAAGGAAAACAACTGAATGTTTCATGATTTTTTGATTTCATGTAAATTGTTAAAATTGAGTTTTGTTGGTATACATTAGGAGTATTCATGATTCCGGATTAGCGTCTGCACCAATGCAATATTATTACATTCCTTTATGGGTATCAAAAAATTTGAATTTCGCTAAATCACCCAATATGAACCTTGCGCGGACCAGAAGTCATGCGTGTAAATCGGACCATATGCATGTTTTGTTCAATTGGACCACCTGAAACTCAAGATTTGTCTCTATAAGTATTTGAAATGCATTTAGTTGCCGTATCTACTGGCCCAGCTGCTGTGAGGATGGGGCTCGGCCATGCTTATTGGCCAAGATGTTAACAAAACAATATTCGACAATACTATATTCGCCCAGCTGTTGTGCCAATAAGGTTCAACCTTCCTTTATTTGCCCAGCTGTTCTACCAATTAGGCTCTGTCGTGTTTTGTGAGCCCAGATCTTCTGCCAGTAAGATTTGACCATGCTTTATTAGCCCAGCTGATACGGCAATAGGATTTGACTGTGCTAAATTTGTCCAGCGATTGTGCCAACAGGATTTTGTCACTGCATCTATCTGCATAGCTGTAGTGGCAAAAGGGTTCAGTGCCATGCATATTCGCCCGGGTGGTTTGCGAGCAAGGTTCAACCTTGTCTACTTTGTTAAGCTGTCAGGTGCAGTTCACTTTACTTGTGGCCAACCTTGGCTTCTAACCCAGGATTTTAAGGCAGACCTTCGGTTGATGATCAGCGTTTGATGTAGTCTCTGGCCATTGGTTATTTGTATATAATTGGTATAGATCCTCCAACGCCACAGTGCGATGGAAGGGTGGCCTAAGCAACGTGTTCAACATCACTAGAGGCATGAAGCAGGGTAGTATTTTATCCCCTACTTTATTTAATATTTTTATTGATGACCTACTTAATGAACTTGAAGAGGCACCCCATGGCGTTCGGTTATTCGATTTGAAAATTAATTCTTGTGCATATGCTGACGATGTAACCCTCATGAGCTCGACCATTACTGGTCTTCAGGGTTTGATAGACACATGTACTCGTTATGCTGACTATTGGCGCATGAAATTTGGGATTAAAAAATCCAAGTGTATTATTCTTGGTAAAAATATGTTTAAGGATACTCCTACCTGGTATTTGGGAAATCAGGCTATAGAGACTGCTAATGAAGTAGAATTACTTGGCGTCTCTATAGATTCCTCCGGAAGATTTTCGAAACATGTTGATAATAGAGTTAATGCTTGCAGACGAAGTATATATAGCCTGACATCTATAGGTATGTCTTATCCAGGACTGTCGTCCGACGTGAAATCTTATTTGTGGAATTCCATAGGAGCTCCAACACTCATGTATGGTATGGAATGTATCCATTTAAAGAAGTCAGATATTGATTATTGTAAATCCATTCAAGGTTCTATCATTAAGAAAATCACAGGATTTGTTAAGCGATCTCATCATTCCTATCTCCTTCAGGCTTTAAATATTTTCCCTTTCAATGAGCTTCTATGTAAGAACACAATAAGTCTCTGTAAAAGACTTGGCGTTATCAACTGCTATGCCAGGGACCTGTAAAGTAGAGTTCTAGCATCCTATATACTCACTGGTAAATGTGCTAAAGGCACGTTGGTAGACCGAGTCGTTACGACAGGTCATTCTCCAGTGAGTGTTTTGTTTAACGGTACATTTGATTACAAGGCTAGCTTTAACTCGCATAATAATGGGGTGGTTGACTCTCTCAGATATCTAGTTCACCACGAAAACTTTCTCAAGCCATGGCGTAGTGAATATATACTGGCTAATCTTCTTACACGCGCCTTTTAGATTGATATTCTTTGAATAATTCTGGTCTCTCATTCGGTGGGGGGGTTTGCTCGAGGGCTTAATACTTCTAAGCTCTCGGGCAGGCCCAGCCCACCAGGGGAGACCCTGCTGATACATTTACTTGTAGTTCCTATGTGGTGCAATGTGACTTGAATCCCTTTTATTTTATTTTATTTTGTTCTATTGTACTCCAACTTGGTTTATTTAATGTGCTCTATATACTTTATTTTTTAATTACCATAATGTCTTATCTTGATGTATTTGAGTATTTCCTCGGAAACGGGGGTTCAAATAAACTATTATTATTATTATTATTATTATTTGCGTGGGCTAATTGATCACATACGATGTTATAAACACCAAGGGCAACTGCTAATTGCTTTGGGCACATGTGAAAAGAGAAAGCACAATCTGTAGACATTCCATTATTTGGTAAGCCCGTTGGTTTAAATCTATTGTGTTATCACTGTTTACATAAATTTAGCATATCATATAGGGGACACTAAAGTAGATACAGTTTTTGATCTTGGTTTAATGCAGGTCGTTTTCAGCATGGTTGTGTCAACAGGGCTCAGCCCTGCTCATTCACCCAGCTGTTGTGCCAGTCGAATTTGACCTTGCTTATTTTGCTTAGATGTTGAGTTGTGCCAATAGGATTTAGTCACATTATCATCCCGCCAACTGTAGTGGCAATAGGGTTTGACACCCATGTATATTGGCCCAGTTGTTGGGCTTGTAGCCATTTCCTTAAATTATACATACGATTTTCTGCTATGTATACTAAGATTGATTACATCGTTATCATTTGTTTAAAAAGGCGCACTTACAATGTGATTCATATTTCACGACAATGCAGTTCACCCAGCACCCAAAGTGGTGTAATTTTGACTACTTGGATCCGAATTTTAAATTCCTTTCTTGACTTGTCTTGTAGATTCCAAATTACACACATATCTCGTAAAATATGCGTCTTTCTTCCATATGGTATCACTTTTATTGTACATTTTGCCAATCGTTGGTGCAGTTGCTCAAATAAGTTAAGTGATCCAAATTACACGTTCTTCCCCAATAGTTTGAAACAGAAGAACACAGCAGAGACCTAACTATGGGCAATGGAATCAGGAGGAGCCCCATTTTCAGACACACACACACACACACACACACACACACACACACACACATTTATATATAGTGACAGACATAGACATAAAATAGACATAGACGGAGGCACAGACACAGACACCACTGGTCATGTACAATGCATGTGCTGCATATTTCCAGTACGCACCCTGTGGAAATGGCGCATAGCCTTTGATCCTACAAGCACGTAACATAACGCTGTATGTACAAAGCGACACGCATGTCTCCTTCTCAGTCTACTCTATGGCTGACCATTTACTGCTATTTGTTTGTCAAGTTGTTAGATTGGGTAATTTACTGTTTCTTTGTATTTTTGAAGGCAGAGTCCCACACATCCAAGCAGCGGCACGTTATTTTAAATTATGTAAAGTAGCAAGCGTTTCTTCCTGGTCGCTGCAATATAGCGGACGAAGTGGGAAAAGTATGTGGGAAGATTGGCAAAACACAACTGAAATGATGGATCGGTCGCAAACATATGCGGATACAGTATCCATCTGACTTACCTCTAGGCAACCATTATCTTTGTCAGCTTTGTCTATTGCGATGTAAATGGTTCCCATTTCGGGGGTTAGACAGCCGTTTATATACCAATAACTACAAGGTAGGTGACCGCCATGTGCGAGATAGAAAGCAAAAGGAAAAAATAAATACCGTGCACCACGTCAGTGTACTTCAATTTTGGCCATCTTGCAAAGGCGATCATGGTTATGTTCGGTCTGCTGTTGATGGTACATTATGTTCAAAGATTTTGAATTTTATACATCAATTACAGTTGTATCACCCCCCATGACGTAATATATTCCTACGCACAGTTTCAAGTTATTTTCTATATTTTGAAAATTGATTCTCGTTTATACATCACGTGCATAAAAATGTTAATACATGTTTCGGCGGGCCTTTCTCTATCTTTCATAACTGTAGCTATAATTTCCAGTTATATAAATACCCGCCGGTATTTTGGGACCTGTATCTACTATCTGGGCAACCTTCTCCATTAAGCTCCATCTTTGACCCAGCAGGTAATTTAGATCCCTTGGCCCAGTGCTTCTACTTACTTCACAGCATGGGGGCGACTTCAATGTCTGACATATTCCAATTCTGGGGCCCACCGCCGCTTACAACCGGTAACTCAAGGCACTTTATTTACATTTTTAAGTAATGCTCACACTGGAAAGGTCCAATTACGTATTGTACAATGCATTCATTCGACAAATTAACCTTCCGTCAACACTAATCACACATGTATTTTGGGTACTTCCTCTTCAAAATATCTAATCGGGACAAATCCACATGGACTTGGCTACCATTTTGAAAAATGAAGATTCCGCACCCAATTAATGGTTTGTAAATCAGGTTAGTAATGGAGTGATCTTGGGGGGGTGGGTGGGTTATAATATATGAAACCAAAAGGATGCATTTTGCAAATATTTCAGAGCATCAAATATGATATATGCTGTACATTATTTATTGCGCCTGTTACTCCCACAATTCGTTGCGCCGTAGTCAAAATGGCGCTCACCAAAACTGCATGATTTGCCAGAGTATATTGTCGCATTTTGGATTTGTAGCTAACGATGATAACTGCTTCAGAAAAAACAAGCGGGCTGATAAAAGTTAAAACAGTACGTCACGTTTTCAAAATACTTAATCAACCGTTTGCGTTTGATAACTAGGAGAACGGACACGTGGGACCTAGCAAGATATTACGATAACGATCATCGAACAACTCTGGCTACGCAGCTATGCTGTTTCCCCGGCTCAAGTTAACCCTCCAGACTAAATTGAAACAAAATGTTGTGTTTGAGTTGACTTTACTGCAAAATAGCATCACACGACGGCCACTCTCTCGATAAAATCCTTCAGGGTTTATCAATTTTCATTGGGGAAGGGCAGCCCGAAACTTTTTGTGTCATAAATTTATTAGGGTCGGGCCCATTCAGTATGGTCGGTCGGTTTACCAGAACCTCACATATATTTTGTTAGGCCTTAAGGTAGCTTGGACATTTGTTGAAACACGTTTAAAATGGATGTTCTTTCCCCTTTTACACATTACGTCTTTTGGCATCAGATTAATTAGTTACCTGTGTAGAGTCGGAACACTTGTCACTAATTAAAAATAAAATTAACAAGTTGACGCTGACGCTGTCCATATCTCCCGCCCACATAATTTTAAAACAAAGATAACTGTATATTTGGCAGACCCTGGGTGACCTTGAATGGGGTCAAGGTCATTTTCCTTTGAACTCGATGTGACTACTAATAAGGGTGACCTACTGTAAAAAAATCATGATCCTAGCTTTACTGGTTCTTGAGATATCGCACGCAAGAAAGGTGGGATGGATGAACTGTCTCTGGTGACCTTGAAATTAGGTCAAGGTCAAAGTCCTTCAAGCATGACATAGAACCCTACAAGGCTGATCAACTGTAAAAGTTAAGTGATCCCAGCTCACTTGTTTCTTCAGATATTGCATACAACAAATTCAAAGAAAATTGAATTGCCGCTGGTGACCTTGGAATTAGGTAAAGGTCACACATCTTCGAACTCGATGTAGACCCTAAGAAGAGTGATCAACTGTGAAAATTTCATCATCCTATCATATCCGATTCTTAAGATATCGTGTGCAAGAAGTTTAGACATAAATGACCCTGGTGACCTTGAAATGGGGTCAAGGTCACTGTCCTTCGAACTCGACGTGAACACTTATAAAGGTGACCAACTGTAAAAAATTCATGATCCTAGCTTAATCTGTTCTTGAGATATCGCGCGCAAGAAATGTGGGACGGACGGACGGACGGACGGACGGTCGTCATTACTATATCTCCCCCCCCCCCACTTCGTGGGCGGGAGATAACTACGTTGTCAAGACTATTCACCAAAATTCGGGTCTCGTCCTTGTGGTGGACGAATCCTGTGTTTTGCGCTACGAGTCTGTCAGGGGAACTTCTGCAGTCTGGCGTACAGTACTCCTGACTCGTCCACTCTTATCAATGTGTGGGGTTGTGCCGATTTCTCTCAAAACTGGCCAGATCACCCATGAAGCAAATGCCATTTCTTGCGTAGTTTTTTTTTCTTTTTCTTTTTTTTTCACTTATTTTGAATCAACGGATAATGCATTTAAAAGTGTTTGTAAGGGAGAGTTATCAGGACAGTCTGCCACAGATTAAGTACTCGTCTTGGCGCCAGCTGTTGTCCAGCTATCACCAAACAAAACTCTGGACTCAACTTTAACCTCTTGGAACCTGGTACCCACATCCAACTTTTTGGAATAAATACGAAATGATACCCGTATTAAATTTGGAATATTTAAGGGTTTTATCTCAGAGTAAACTACACTCATATTTATAATTATTGAATGCAATCCTTATTGTGTGCGGTACATTTGGTAGAATGCACAGCGTCAAATACATGATTTATTTTAATGTAACTATTCTCACCCGTAATCTTGATGCCAAACAAACGCACCCCCAACGTGTGGCTCCTTCATGGTGACTTTGACGTGAAAAAGATACACCTCCCCTCCCAGCAACTGAAGCAAACAGACAAGCCAATGTCAAGAAGGACAAGCGGTTTATATATATATATGACTGCAAACGATGTTTGAAGACTTCACACCATACAACACCCGTAGACTGACTGCGAATGTACACTATTCTTTGAATGTTTTCACTGTGCCTACAGCCTATTCAGTTGCTATGTTTGTTATGTGCTCGAAGAGAAACAAGCAGCAGCCATCGCCTTGTTTTTTGACCCTTTTTCATACTTATAAAATAAAACACCTTTAAATCAAATCATACTCTGCATTGAATAGGAGTGTATTGGGAGTGTACACTGAGCTCACGTAAAGACTGAGCTGGCTAAATTTTTGGAATATGGGTTTCTTTCTTTAATTTACCTCCACCAGCACCTAAACTAAGTAACGTCATTCCTATGGGTTCCAACTTGCATTTTTGTAAAAGAGGAAAAACATTTCCATCCAGCACGTTTGCCTGTATCACAGAGGAGACATATATAAGAAAACTTGACAAATATTGAAGGGGGTATATATAACTTGACAAATATTGAAGGGGGTATATATAAATATATATATATAAACCCCCTTTAATATTTGTGTATAATAAACGCATTTGTTTGTTCTTAACAGCTATGGTACAATTGCGGACTTATACAATGGGCTTTCCAGAGACGGACAGACCATAAAATAGAAAACACACACGACGGGTAATATGTGTTACGAACATACGAACTCTTGCACTTCATATACAAGATACTTCCGTAGTTGACTTTTGGACAAACACTGTAGGCCTTTAAATCTGTACCTGATTCAGTTACCCCCTGTTGCATGGAAAACATGAAAATATATAAATTGCTTGTGTAAATGTACAAAATTTCAGTGAAATTGCTGCAGAAATTTACCCAAAAGATATCCCTTTGGAGGGTAACAATTCAGATGGTTCCAGAGATGTGTTTTTGGACTTGGCTATTCAGGTCACTAATGACAGGTTTTGTAATAAAGTCTATGACAAAATAGATGAGTTTAACTTTGAAGTAGTTAATTATCCTTTCCTGGACAGTAATATTTCGGATACTATTGGATATAATACATTTTTGTCACAGATTTTGAAATTTGGTCGTATTTGTTCTAAATTTCAGGACTTTGCATCAAGAATCAAATTTATTTACAATAAAGTTGAGTCAAGAGGATTCAAAGCTGTACTTTTGATCAAATATTTCTACAAATTTTGCTGTAAATATCCCGAGATGGTTAGAAAGTTTGGCTTCAATAATTTTTGAGATTTTAGACTTGCCTGTTTTGCTACTTAAATTTATCTTTTGACACCATTATGTTTAAATGCTCACCTTTCAGACATTTTAGGCTAGCTTGTTTTCTGTAAAGTAAATCCCCACGGGCTACAGGTAGCAAGAAGCAGCCTACGACAGTTACAAGCTTGCCTAATTGTACTTGATATCTGGTATATATTTTCATTGCATTCTCTTGACATAAATACAAAAGACTTTCATTCTTTTCTGACTTTCCCTATAATTCTACTGTTAATATCCAAAGATAATTAGAAACTTTGGCCACAATAATTTACAGTTTTCAGACTTGTCTGTTTTGCTACTTAACTTTATCTTTTGGCATCTTTCTGTTTTAATATTCACTATCAGACATTTTAGGCTTACATGTTTTCTGTTAGGTAACCCCCCAGGGGCTACAGGTAGCAAGAAGCGGCCTACGACAGTTACATGTTTGTCTAATTGTACTTAAAATCCTGTTAAGAAAAACTGTTTTGTTAGCATGTTTTTGGCATATATGCGAATGACTTCCATTCTTTCTGATATGCCTAAATGCACATTTACTCAATATTAAAAAATTACTCAAAATTTAAAGTATTTTCTCAAGTGTCACAAACCTGACACATTAAGTTGACACATTGACTCAGGGTTGGCAGCTAAATAGAGCTTAATTGTTTGTGGAGTAGGTGTCATCATGGAGTTTGTTTTACATCTCGGGTGCAGGATGTACATTGTTGCAGTCCTTGTTAGGATTTGCCTTGGTTTGTACAGGTGGTCTAGCTGCAACTGTTTATTTTATAATCACTGGGACTGAATATAATGCCCCAGCTGGTTTCCACTTCAGTTAAAAATTGGCGGATGGTTTAACTAGGATAAGCTGTCCAGCTAGAAAGGGTACATATTGGTTCAGAGGTAAGTCAAATTGTTCTTATTTGAACCTGTACCATGCAAATTTGGTAATTATGGTTTGTTTGACAGGTATTCTTCTTTGATATGAAGCTCTGCATTTATATGCAAAACTTCACGTATTTAGCTAATTCATCAATAGCCACGTTCTTATTTATTCATTATTATGTGGGTTGTCTTTGCTGAATATTTAGTTTAGACAAGGAACCGTTACTCAGAGAGACATGTACGGGTAAAAGGCTCCGAAACATGTTGAGTAGTTACCCGCTGAAGACCCTTTAATTTATTTGGGCTAATACAGCCTATGTCAAAATTTTACAGAGGAACGTCAGCAATATGGACAATAGTACTTCTATGTATATAAGTTAGACAGGGACAGGTTAGCTTATGGAGAGTAAAGAGTTCGGACTGCGGACTAGGGTAATGACTACTCGGAAGTGGTTTTGGACAAAAAGACACAAATACAATAATCCCTCGAAATCACTGTATTATGTTTGCGATATATATGAATCCCGAATATTTAAAGTTCAGTTTTTCCAGTGTAAATCACAAGTTCACAAATCATGACACTGTAATGGTTGTGATGTAAACGGGGGGATGAAGTCAAAGGAAAAATGAGGAAAGGAAAGAAAATAATAATGACAATGATAACGTTGACAACAACAACAGCAATTGTATTTGTGTCTTTTTGCCCAGAACCACTTCCTAATAGCCATTACCCTATTCCGCAGTCCGAACTCCTTACTCATAAGCTACCCTGTCCCTGTCTAAACTATATACATATGGAAGTACTATTGTCCATATTGCACATATATGAATGGCAGGAACAGAAGGTAAGTCTACTTTCAGAAGTATCATTCTGAACAGCCCTGAAAATTTCAGTATTTGATGCAGCGGAATACTTACTGCTAGAAGTAAACATACTGAATAGTCTATCACAAAGAAACATGGATTATGAAACTTGGGCTGAATTCTATGACCCAAGGAAGATATTCAAGAAGCTAGTAGCTTTACTGAGGCTCCCAAAACTTAGGGCAAAGGAGAAAGAAATGCCCTTGCTCTTCAGTATGACAAGAGCAAGCATATGTAGCACTACAAATAATGCTGACTTTATATTAAAAGTAACGGCAAGTCAGCAGAAAAAGTGGGCCACTTTAGCTGTGATGTCCCCCTAAAATGGTCATGTGATGATTTCTTTTACCTCTGTTTGTTGGCCGGGCATGCCGGCCAAGGTGACATTGTTTGAGGTGTTAGCCACTTCAGCTGACAACAGATTATGTATACCTGTCTGCCTCATGCATATAATTAAAATGCAATCAGCCACCTGGTGGCAGCAGCACTTCTCATTTCCTTTGAGGTCTTCGTTGAGCTGACAGAAACCCAACCCGCACCTGAGTATAACACATGTTAGGGACGCCAAAGGATTAGCAGTCGTGGATATTATCTACTGCAAGAAAGGTCTTAGTTTTCAGTTTATATTTAAAGATTTGAAGAGAAAGTTTCTGATGTAGGGCAGATGGTTCCATAGTCGGATGATATTTGGGAGAAATAATTGAGTTACTAAAATTCTGGGCTTTATATTTGATTAAGCAAAACACAGAGTTAGAATGATGCAAAGAACGACCGGTGAAGGAGGGCGGTACGGTGCTTGATAGGAAAACTGGACTTAGTTCGTTGCACATTTCACAGGAAAGAGTCACTTGAAATAATTGAATCTATGATTGAGTTCTGGCCATTCCAGTTCCTGGGGTACTTTAGTAAGACAAGTGATCCCCAAGGCACCACTAAATATTCCAGCAGCCTGAAACTGCATGGACTCCATGAGGCCAGACAGACCTTCAACATAGCTGACAAACAGAACACAACACCTTTGCCCACTGTATCATAGAATCAGTTGAATTATTGGGATATACCAAATATTGGGAAACACATACACATACCGTTTTTAAAGGCGGTTTCATGTGGTTAAAACAGTAATGATACAACATTTCACCCTGTATACCACACCTGTTCCCATGTGCCTGCCACCTTTTCTGACCGCAATACCATGCCAGTTATGTCGTCCGATGCCACATTCCACAAGCACATCTTGAAGGACATTCCCTGGTCGTCCTGTCTGCCTACTACAAAGCGACGTATCCTTTCATCGTTTTCTAATGCACGTTTGAGCAAATCTGTTTCATCGGGCTCGAGTAAACCTCTAAAACATAACAATGCGTAATAAAGGTATTGTACCCAAAAAGTTATTGTACGGAATAAGTTCAGAACTCTGCAATACCCAACGCCCGAACAAACACCAACAACGTTTGCATTTTTCTGACCCCTCTACTGCTGCCCTTTCCAAACTGTGGGAGTTGAAGTGTCCTCTTATAACATGGAAATTTGTCTTGCTGGAAATATTAAATTCCAGAGAAGAACTCCACAGCTAAAGGTCAAAAGTAAGCAATTTTCATTAACTTTTGTAATCTCGCGGTTTCAATTTTTATTGGAGCATGACACAAAAACCTTCTATTTACAACAACGTGGATGATGATGATGATGATGATGATGATGATGATGATGATGATGATGATGATGATGATGATGATGATGATGATGATGGAATTAAACCACTGACCACTCTCACGATCTGCGTGAAAATGCAGTAAAATCTGCCAAACATTTTAATCATTCACTGTAGCCGTTAATTCACGTACGCCTGACTTTTTCTCAAACGAAAATATCAGCCGAAATTTGAATATCTCATAAAGATACGTCGATGTATCAGTTAACACCTTCACGTCGAGGTCTGCGTATACGCGGACCTCTGCCAACACACATTGCCGCTGAGATCCACGTACACAAGAACCTCTGCCAACACACATTGCCGTTGAGGTCCACGTACACGCAAACCTCTGTCAACACACATTGCCGCTGAGGTCCGCGTATACGCGAACCTCTGTCAACACACATTGCCGCTGAGGTCCGCATATACGCGAACCTCTGTCAACACACATTGCCCATGAGGTCCGCGCATACGCGAACCTCTGCCAACACACATTACCTCTGAGGTCCACTTACACGTGCACTGACATCTTTGTGGCCACAACAATCACAGAAAATAGAGTTTCAATTTTTAAAAATGGTTATTTATTGCTGAAATTTGGAGGGAAAACTGTAAATTAGATATTTACGAAATGGAATAATAGCGCTTGGAAAGGATTTTAAATTGGTAAAATTTACACATTTCCGACGTAAATACACATGTTTATAAATACAAAAAATAGTTGCCATGGTAATCATCTAATTACGCAAACGCTACTATGGTAACTTTTATACAAACCAATGAATTTAAAGTGTTCTTTACATTATATAATTACAGTTGGAATGATTTTTTTGTATGCAACGTTTGCTAAGTAAGGAAAAATGGTAAAGATTGGCTGGAATCATTTGCTCACAACTGCACTAAACGTCACAAAAAATCAGTAAATATGGGCGACAAATGCCCGGTATACTGTATAGATTGGAAAGTAATAAATGTTCAAATGAGGTCGTTTGCGTGTATACTCACCTGAGAATTATGTATCCATTTTCGTCGAAACTTTGCTTCATCTCTGGCGTGATGCAAAAGTTGTCAGCCGTAAAGGCAAATTCTGCAATTTGAACACATTGGCAGAATACAAAAGCAAATAAACTTAAACAATGAATATGGATATTCAAGTGTGTCACAATAGTGAACGTGTGTAAAGGATGTCGTGGGGAGACGCTCGGCTGCTGTTGCCGCAAAACAGCAAATTGTTGTTGCTCAGTAAAATCTGTTGCGTCATTACGTGTCCTCAGAGGTTCGAAATGAAAAAATGCAATAAAATGATGCATCACCAGTATCAGGTCTATGATCTTTTTATCACCCGTAGAGCTGTGCTTGGCATCTACCTTAAGCAGAAGCAATTTTTAAAAATGCTGTTGCACGCATCACCTGATTTGCAGCATTTCTTTAACTTGTTCTGACCTTGTTTTTTTAAAGTCCTGTTTTGATATGAAGCAGACAGATAGCAAAACAGAAAGACAGATTAATCGATCGTAAATTAATGAGTGAATGAATGAGTCAATCAATCACTCAATCAATCAAATCCTGTCTGATCTAATTATCTCCCGCGGATCAATTAAAATGGTCCAGATTATAGGATGTTATGATCAACATTTTGACCGATGCTATTGTTTATTCCCCAATGTCTTGTTACTCATTATATAAAAACCTCCAACTTCGACTCAGTGGGAGCTCTTGGCTCCTGTGCCCAGTGCTGCTACTGATTTGATAGCCTGGGCGCGACTCCAGTGTCTGATACAAAATTCGTATTTTGGGGCCCACCGCCGCTAACAGCTGGTAATTTCAAGGCAATGTATTTACATTTTAATGCAATACTAACACTGGAAAAGTCCCATTTCATATTTTACATTATATTTATTCGACAAATAACCTTCCATTAACACTTATCACACATATATTCTGGATACTACCTCTGCAAAATATCCAATCGGAACTAACCCACAGGGACTTAGCTGCCATTTTGAAAATTGTGGATTCCGCTCCCCATGGTCTGTAAATGAAGACAGTATTGGGACGATTTTTTTTGGGGGGGGGGTGTTATTGTAAATGAAACCAAATTACATATTTTTCAAATATTTCAGAGCATCAATAATGATATGATATATGCTGTGCCCACGATTCACTTTGATATCCGAATCAAATGTATTTTTATGCTACTGTCCAGCAATGCATTGCGCCATGTTCCAAATGGCGCTTCCCAACGTGCACTAAGTGCCGGCACAAGGTATCGTGTCGCATTTGGATTGGATCTAAAGATGATAACTGCTTCAGATACAACCGAGCGGGCACATTAAAGTTAAGATAATATGTCATGATTTGCAAGTACTCAAACGACCGTTTGCCCTCGTAACTTGGAGAAAGGACACCTGGAACGTAGTGAAATATTACGATCATGATCACCAAATAACTGAGGTTATGCTGTTTCACCAAACAAACGTGGCTATGCAGCTATGCTGTTTCCCTGGTTAACCCACAAGACTCAGCTGAAATAAGAAAGTGCTGTGTCTGAGTTGACTTCATGGCAAAATAATGGTTCACGATGGCTACTAAAATCTTTTCAGCCAGGGTCGATCAGTTTTTATTAGGGAAGGGCGGCTGGAAACTTATCTTTTTGTTTCATAAATTATTTAGGGTCGGGCCTTTCTAGTAGGTTGCAGTCGGGTTACCAGAACCACACATGTATTTTTTAGACCTTTGGTAACTTGGACGTTTGTTGAAACATCTTTAAAATGGATGTTCTTTCCCCTTTTACACATTTCCTCCTTTGACGTCAGTTTAATTTTTTACCAGGACAGAGCCGGACGCACTTGGTTTAGTATGAAAAGTCAAGTGTTGTTCATCAACATCACAGCAAGGTCGTTCAAAACTGGATTTCTCTTCGTATCACTCTACAAAAAGGAGGAGATAAAAGTTTTATATACCACTTAAACTCTATCTGTAGAATTGATTGATCCAAGATAAATTCTTTCAACTGTACACCGCTTAGCACTGATAATAATACTTCTGTGGCTCTCTGACGCGGTCCTATGTGACACAGGTGGCCTAGAACAAAATGAGATGAGATAGAGAAAACCATGGTATTCCTCATCAGCTTGTGCTGCATGTTTTCCAGTACCAGAACGGAGGCAAACAGTCTACCACGCACTCTCTCACAGATGTGTTAGATGTGTTAGGCCTCTGGTTTTGTATATACCCCCTACACTCACCACTTGTACTTTCTCCCCCCCCCCCCCCCGGGAGGGAATGCCAAACTTTCCCTCACACACCCTATCTCCGCCACCAAGGCTCCAGGCATTTCCCATGGGAGAACCCATGGGAAACATAATAAGGGCTACTACCATTCCCTTAATTTTCCTCCCTGTACTCTGGAATCCTAATTTACCCTGTTCTTGTCTAACTGTATCATTTCATGTCTTTTCTCCCAGTTTCCCACCAGGTAGTCCTGTACACTTTTAGTACCTTTCCTGCCTCCCTGAAAGCCACCCTTCCAACCTAAAACCCATGCTACACGTTCCTCTTCCTCTAAAACCTGAACCTCTACTAAATTCTTGTTACTTCCCATACGAAAAAAAGGAATAGAGTTTTCAACTGGAAAACGCAGTTAGTCTTCTACTAGCCCTCAACTAGTCTACAGTTAGCTACTAGTGGCAAAATTTACCATGCAAATTAGTTAGCCGCTAGTTGAAAATGAAAATGTTGCCTTATGATTGAAAATGGATTTCAACGAGATTGTACTAGCCGCTAGTTGAAAATGAAAAGAGTTTTCAACTGGTCGCTAGTTGAAAACGAAGCCATTCAATGAAAATAGATTTCAACTGCAGTTGAAAACGGATTTTAACTGCAGTTGAAAACTCCATGGCCGAGATTTCAGCCATTCCATTTAAATATCTCATTTGCATAAAATGGCAGTTGAGAGTAAAAGATCTCACAGGCACATGCAGCTAAAAAGTGTGTTGAGCCCAGATGTGAAAATAAGCCTATAGTGCACACTGTGAACAACAAGATGAATGTAGCACATGGCTTTTATTATTTATTTCGATTTGTGTATTACACAGTTATCTGCTTAAGAACCTGGCTGTGTGTGGCGTATAGTGGTATATATAGCCAACAGGCCCTGATACCAACGTTTACATTAATTCAGGGTATATATATATATATATATACCCTTAATTAAAAGTTGATAACTTGATTGCAACTCTTCCTGGGTGGAATTTTCACTCGCCAGTTAGCAGCTTACTGAGTACTAGTTGAGCACTCACTGAAAACTAACTTACCATTTTGATAAGGGTTGTAATTTTAATCATCCCTATGCCACTTTCTGAAAAAAATAATCAAGTTATTCTCTATATGCATCACACCACAACAGCCAATGATTGTCTGTCTCATCTGTCCCTTGTCTACACACCACCCTCGCCTGGTTTGTACAGCATAGCGAGTTGCTAGCAAGAGATGTAACCTTCCGTCTGCTGCTCATTGCAAATTGTCCTTCTAGCCCCTGGTCACTAATCATGACCGCAACACGAGAAATGATGCAAGAGTAGCCAAAGACTGGTAGCTTGCTCATATTAATCATTTAAAAGCGCAATGGGTTTCATTCGCCAGCTGGAAAGCCCCCTGTAAACTCTTTCCCAGTGTGAAGTTGCCCGGAGAACAGGGTGCTCCAGGTCCGTGGCACAGAACTGGTGGGACCGTCTTCAATAAACAAGACGATGCAAGAGGAAAGGTTGGTCTGGAAGACCAGGAAATCATATTTGAGGGATGACATTAATACCTGATGCAGAATGCGAGACACAGCTCTCTTTCGGTGGAGAGGTTTCGTCAGCAATGGCACCAGGCCTGCGACATTGCAATCAACAGAAGACTGGTGTTGGCCGAGCCTTGGTCATACTGCCCTGCCATCTGTATCCCTCTCCGTCCTGCGTACAAAGCTGCACAAATACAGTGGTGTCAGGAATATGTTGGCTGGACCAGAGATCAGTGGATGAGTATGATGTGGTCGGACGAGTCACGATTTTGCCTTGGCTTCCATGATGGGAGGATACAGTTAGACGTATGCATTCAGTGAGATTTGTGGATGATACAAGGTAGAACATGACCACTATGGAGGAAGCAGCCTTATGATGTGGGAAGCAATCATGGTGACCAGAAGAACACAATTCATCACGGTACACAGGGGCTCTACCAGGCCAGCACTATATGGATGAGATCCTGCCACCAGTCGCCGAATGGTTCCAACAACATCCTGGGCTACTGCTTCTGCAAGACAATGCCCGTCCACATACATATGCTGTACGAGCCAGCATGCAGTATCTCCAGGAGAAAAACATCCAAATGTTGCCATGCTCAGCCCGATCTACTGACCTTTGCCCAACTGATCATTTATGGGTAGTGTTTGGTCGTGAAGTTAGGGACAAGTACAAGGAACCTGAACCCTGGATCAGTTGGTACAACAGCTCACAGACCAGTGGAACAAAATTTTCCAGGCTAAGTTTGCCAGCCGCATGCCAAAGAGGGTCCAGGCGTGCTTGCAGAGGCGTGGTGATGCTGCATCCTTCAAACAAATAAAAAGGTCTTTTTCAGGACCACCAGATCCTGCTAAAAGAGCAAAGAAGCTAATAAAAGCAGTGGCACAAAAATATAAACAAAATCTCCACATACATAGGAAATTGTGACGAGGGGCTCCTGTTTTGTTCATTTTTTGTTATTTTTTTGGGGGGGGGGAGGGGGCAGTATATATTTTTCCTAAAAGGTAATGTACGATCAGGGGGAAGTGAATTCACTTCGCAGGGACTCCTCTGATTAATTAGCCAGATGCTAATAATTCTTGAATTTGGCTAGAGAAAGGTGTAAATGGCTGCAATATTTCAAAATGAATTATCAAAGGGCCACGACAGAATCATTGTTAATTGTGCTAAAAATTTCCAATTTTGGCAACAGATTTCCAAAGACTGGATCTGTCAGTGATTCGAAACCAAATACCACAGATATAATTATAAATACATTGCCACATGGGGAACTTCTTCCTTAGTTACCACTTAAATAATCACTCGCCGGTAGTTTTGGACCTGTATCCACTATGATAATCTTTTCCACTAAGCTACATCTTTGACCCAGCAGATGATCTGGGTCCCTCGGCCCAGTGCTGCCACTCAATTCATAGCCTGGGGGCAACTTCAGTGTCTGATACAATATTTACTCTGAGGCCCACAGCAGTCCACAACCTGTAGCTACAAGGCATTGTATTTACAATTTTAAGTAATGTTCACACCAGAAAAATCACATTAAAATTACTCCGTGGCACTCCCCTCCTTTGCCGCAGTCCTGACTAGCTAGTCAGGTGGCCTTTATTACAAAAACAAATAAACAAACAAACAAACAAACAAACCGCTAAGCCCTATCCCGCTGTCGCAACTTTGCGCTCGGCATGCCCACAGCCCCCTGCGGATGTTGCCACCTAGCAGGGTCATGGGAGCCCTAATAACGGCTACCTGCTCCCCTCTCTTCTAAGTTTGCCCCCTAACCTCTTCAGTGACTAATCCTAAGATATTCCTACTCTGCAATGCACCAAGAAGCCTTTCACTGACTCTAAACCTACTCTACTTCTTGGAAAATCGCCCTTTAATCCTAGTATCTATGCTAGCGTATCACTTTCTGCCATGTCTCTTACTTGCTCTAAGTTTTTACACTGCCCATCTCTTGTTCTCCACTGTACAAACAGCCGGTCTCTAAGTGCTGTATAACCTGTACACCATGTCATCATATGGTCAATGGTCTCATTCACGTCCTCTGTACACATTCTTCACTTCCCATCACTCCCATTCGTCCACTTCTGTTTCCTCTTTTCCAGACTGATCACTCCTGTTCTGCACTGAAACAACAGTCATGAACCCTTGCTACCACCCCAACATTTAGTTTTCACTGGCTTGTCTACAGCACTATAAGTTTTAGGTGTGCTCTTCTCCTCAACCCTCTATTCCAATGCTCCACGTTTCCCTTGAATCAACTTTCCTATATACGATTTCCACGCCACTTCTATCTCATGTCGCCCTTTCAACTCAAATTTCTCAGCTAACTTGTCTATTTCTTGAACCCATTTTGTCTTTTCGTTAACAGCCTCCATGTACACCTTCCTACACCATCTTTCTTCAATTACCTCTTGCAGATATCCCCAATAGTTCAACCTAGCCTTAGCTATTCTATCTCTCATTGGTAACCATCCCAACTCTCCCAACACAGCCTCTGTTGCTACACACGGTGGTGCCCAAAGCACCCATTTCCCTATATCCCTCGGTTCCTCCTCCATCCACTCAAAATCCTTTTCGCTAATGGCCATCACATCTAACCCATATAACACCCCAGGTATGGCTACACGTTCACATAGCACCCTTCCTGTGAATGCTCTATTGAAGCTGTTCCCTGCTGTGACCTTTATCATACCTTTCAATCTATTCACCTTCTGCCTGATTTTCTCAACATGTTACATAAACATTCCCTGTCCTGTGACCTTAATGTTCATCCCTAAATATTCGTACTCCTCACCCTCTCCAATCCTAATTACTTTCTCTTGAACCTCTGGTGTCCTAAACTTCCCTACCATCCATCTCTCCTCCTGTCTTCTCTTCTGCCCCAAGACCATAACCTGACTCTTCTTCTCACTAAACTATAACCTCTACTTTTCTCCATAGTCACCTGCTATCCTCAAAAGTTCCTGTAACTCTCTACCTGTATTTGCCATTAACACAATGCAATCAGCAAAGAAGAGCCCTGGAATCTTTTCTCCTCCTATTGTCACTCCTTTATTGCTCTCTAACAGTTCAGTTCCCAGTTCTCTCATGTATCTGGCAAACAAAATCGGTGATAAAACACAACCCTGTTTTAGCCTGATATCTAACTTTGCCCTGAGTTTCCACATCCCCTATACTGACACTAGCCATTATCTATTGTACATAATGCATTCATTCGACAAATCAACCTTTCCTTAACACTAATCACAAATATATTTGGGATACAACGTCTTCAAAATATCCAATTGGGACTAACCCACACGGACTTGGCTGCCATTTTTAAAATTGTGGATTCCGCACCCAGTGGTTTCCAAATGAGGATAGTAATGGGACGATCTTAGGGGTTTATAATATATGAAACCAAAAGTATATATTTTGCAAATATTTCAGAGCGTCAATAATGATATGACATATGCTGTTTTTGACTTATATTATTTGTTGGGCCTCTTACTATTTACCAATCCTAGCTAGGAAAATATTTGCAAGCAGGACAATGTATAAATAATGTTTGTCAACAAAAAAGGTAAGACCAAGCATTTTGAGATCAGATACGATCCTGTGCACACTTGGGTACATTTGATTATATGGTCAGTCCACCTCGTTTATTTTCATCCATGCACATTGCAAACAGTGCTGCAATTCACTTCGATATCCAAATCAGATGTAATTTTGTGTAACTGTCCCACAATGCATTGCACCATGTTCAAAATAGTGCTAACCAATAGGCGCATGATTTGCCAGGGTATCATGTCACATTTGGATTTGTAACTAACGGTGGTTACTGCTTCAGACACAACCGAGAAGGCATATTTAAGTTTAGATAGTTAGTCATGTTTTAAAAATGCTTTAAAGGGAATGAGAAGTGCTGCTGCCACATGTTGGCTAATTGTATGTTAATTATATGTATGGGGTAGACCAATATACCATAGTGGGTAAAATATCAACCAATGTCACCCTGGCCAGCATGCCCGGCCTACAAATAGAGATGAAAGAAAAGCTAATTATCAAACAATCATTGTAGGATGCCATCACAGCTAGAGAGTCCACCCAGGAAGTAAAAAGTGACCCCCTTTTGTGCCCATTTCTTATTACCTTTAACGACCACTTGCCCTGGTAACTCGGAGAACCGACACTACTCTCCTCTGACTCCCTGAAGTTAAAAATTCACATAAACATAAGCAAACATTACATTGTTGCAAAGGCCATGATCAACAGATTATGAATAAGATAAAAGTACAACCATAGCCTTTTAATTGGTGACTAAACTTTGCTTTGATCTGAAATTACAATGTGACATCGGTATGCAGTCAAGATGCTGACCTGGGTTTGATGAGATGCTAGATTAGGGGTCAAATCAGCAGCCTTGTTCTCAGTTGCATAGCTGGCCTGTGCTTATGTAAACAAAGAAGCATGGGTACATCGTAGTCCCTGTTATTTAGTAGTGTTGAGGTGTAATCATTTCCAAATGCATGTATATTTGTCCGAACATATGTTTAGTTATTTTTGTGTAGTTACAACATGGAATAACAGTTTCTGGTGTGCTTACCACTGATATTACAGATATACAATGACAAAATAGGGCATAATTTTATTTCCTATGACCCTTCCTGATCCTGGTTTCATGAGTTTTTGTATCAATTCAAATTGTATTATATGCTGCTCCATCATTCTGTGTATAATGCTGCAAAACTGGGTAAAATACTGGCTTAGCATCCAGTAGAGGCGAATGCTTGCTTCTTGTTAACATGGGGATGGTAGCCATCTTGAGTGAATATCCAATCATAGATCCCTTATTCCCATGGCACCACGCAAAATGACCGGCCCTGTGTTTATTCACCTCTCAGCTTCGGATCAGATGAAAGGGGTGTTATATTCTGATAAGTGATTTATCACTTATATAAACGTCTGTGCATTTATTGAGTCCAGATTAATGGTCACTTTTCAAGCTTGCTGTCGTCCAACACCCCACTGAAGATGCAAGAGATGTCTGTTTGGAACACCAACCAACCAGATGCAGCTCTGGCATTTTAATTTAAAGCCGACCCATGACCCATTCATGCTGTAACTTTATCAACATGTGTCCATACTTTCAAGAGGGTGTAGATATGGCCTGGGCTGGGTAAAATTTCCAAGATACAATTGTTCCAATTTGAATAACCGGACACTCCATTTTATCAGCAGTAATGAGGGGGGAGGGGGGTAGGACAACTGATAAAATAAGACCCTTTCTTTAATTACGTTTTATACTTATTAATATTTTAAGTTGTAAACAATATTTTTGAGCATTCTAGGGCAAATTGCATACTTTTTATGAAAATTAAAAGGGTCCAACCTCCTACATATGGAATTTAGAGGTTCCTTCCTTTTTGGTTGGAAGGTGGACACAAGGTTGCTACTTTCCCCCTTCTCTTTTCACTACTTTTAGAAATACCGGCTAATCAAATCAGAACTTGCATTTTTCCTTGATGGACTTTTCACTAATATATGGAAACATAGCAACTATTAATATCATGTCTTAACGTGAAAATTTGCAGTTTTCTTTATTTGGCAGCACAAGCCAACTTTCATATATGTATATATATATATATATGTATATATATATATATATATATATATATATATATATATATATATATATATATATATATGTATGTATATACATATATATATATACATGTATATATATATATAAAGATAGATAGATAGATAGATAGATAGATAAATATAGATAGAACATTCAGTTACAAAGAAAAACGTATATTGCATTGGTGTTTTTTTTGTCCAGAACCATTTCCTAGTAGTCATTACCCTATTCCGCAATCCAAACTCTTTACTCCCCATCAGCTAACCTGTCACTGTCTAACCTATATACATATGGAAGTAGTCCTGGCCATATTGCACACCTTCTTTTGTACAATTCGGAAATAAGCTGTATTAGGCCAAATAAATAAAAGGGTCTTCAACAAGTAACTTCTCAGAAAAGTTTTGGAGCCTGTACCCGTACATGTCTCCTCGAGCAGTGGCCTCCTTGTCTAAGGTAAATATTCAGCAAAGGTAACCCACATGTTAATTAATAAATTTGAACATGGCAAATAGTTTATTAGCTACATACGTGAAGTTTTTCCTATAAATGCGCAGCTTCATTATGAATGAAGATTACCTGTCAAACCAAACATAATTACTAAATTTGTATAGTACAAGTTCAGATAAGAAGAATCTGACTTACCCCTGAACCAGTATGTACCCTTTCTAGCTGGTTAAATGGTATATATATATTTATTTATTTGTATATATATATATATATATATATATATATATATATATATATATATATATATATATATATATATATATATATATATATATATATATATATATATATATATATATATATATATATATATATATATATATATATATATATATATCCTAATACTGTGACACCTTTTTCATCATCAGAATCTGAAGGAATTTTTTATGCTAGGAATGTCGTATTGGTTCACTCCTGATGGCATATTTGCCTGACAGCAGTTTTAACATATAATATAATAACATCGTACAACATATATGGGAGTATACAATGATTTTTTAAAGAGAAATAAGATATAAAAGACCGTTATTTCATTAAATGTACAACTTAACGTGTATTTGTAAAATTTTCATCCTGGCATGCACATTATACATATGTACATATATATATATATATATATATATATATATATATATATATATATATATATATATATATATATATATATATATATATATATATATATATATATATATATATATATATATATAAATTGAATACAGGACCAGTGTGTACTTATGTATGTGTATGCAGAGCCTCCGCCATGTTTGCCAGTATTGCAAGCACATGTAAATGAGTATACGCTATGTACATATATATGCATGACATGATGTAGCACACATGTTGGCACAGCATCAATGAATTTGTAACTTTAGAGTATGGTAAGCCAGTATAAAGAAAAAGTAGAATCTTTTGGAAGAGAGACACCCCATAATCAAAGCTTAGCTACAGGCCTGCAATTTGGTAGTTTTGAGGGACCGATATTAGTGATCATAATCGTTCACGCTCTCTGACCACATAGCCTGTTCAGTGGTATCAAAAATATGCCCATGATGAACATGGACACATTAACTTCTGCTTTTCACTTGCCCGCTAAACAGACCACTGTCCGTCTCTTAGCCATCATACACATACGAGGGCATGGTCTGGTTTACTACACTTCTATCAACGTGATAATGGGTGGACTGGCACCAACTCAGCGACCTTTTGTCAGCATGGCTGAAAGGTCCATGCTGAACATGACCATACTTATTTAATTCAACATAACAGAACAGACAAACTATTTAGTAAAATGTATTACACCTTATATCCAGGTGGTGAGACCCATGAGGCACTGAGGACACCACCTCTAGCTCACCTGTTGATTTTGATACATATTTCGCCACTAACCCATTTTCCCTGTGATAAAGAAATCTTAAAATATATTTGCAAAAGTTTGGTCAATTTATCGAAACTAAATCTTAAACATCAAATCAAGAGTAAAAGAAACTAATACAAGTATGTAAAATATACTGAAATTAACGTTAACTTTGGCTTTTGCTCAGGAATTAGATGTAAAAGCCATACAAATCTAAATTAAGTCACCGAAAATCTAACAAAATCCAACAATTTTACCAAAACCCTACAAAAGTAGGAAAATCTTTCTTGTTAAACATTGAGAATTGTTAAAAAAAGTTCGCTATGACAAACAGGTTCAAAAAGAGAAAACTGTAGTACAAATTTTGCCAACAGACACCTTTATATAATTCAAGTTGTGCAACAGCACCATAGACAGATATACAATTTTGCCAAAAGAGTGTATTGAGTCTACATAAAAATATATAATGGCCAGTGGTCCCATACAATCTCATACACAATGCATACAATCTTTCACAGACATATACACTTACATTGACATTTTAATACTTATTTCACCATCTCTAATTACACTTTCCCCCCAAGTATATAATATTTTTCATAATAATATGCACACAAGAATTTTATACAAAGAAAGTAGTCATGGTTGTTTTTGTCAAATTACGATATTTCTTATCATGCATTTCCAGAACCAAAAATATTTTTCCATGATCATACTACACATAGTTCCAAATGAATCAGCTTGTTTCAATGGGCTAGTCATATTCCTATTGGTCAATGCAGAAAGTTCGCTCTAATTAAGATATGGGAGGATGCCATAGCCAAGATCTTCATGCTTATAATGAGTTAAAATTCAACCACGAGAGAATCAGGTGACGGTTTCCCTCCCCGGAAAAGTCAATACTCCTGACTTTCTGGATTTTTAAAAAAATCCATGACTTTTCCATGAATTTCAAAGAAAGTTTTTATTTTTTTATTTTGTTTGTTTGTTTTTTTTTTGTGTGTGTGTGTGTGTGTGTGTGTTCTGTTTTGCCAGGAATGTGGGACTTCTGCTCCTGGTGTTTTCCTCCCATAATCAGTAGAGAGAGAAAGGGGGCATATCTTTCATCTGTTTTTCACCACCTTTCGTTTTTTTTAATGAAAATATATGCTTTCGTAATATATGTTTCCAAATTCACAAATAATAAAATAATTTGTATGCCATTCCATTTACTGCCTCTCTACTTTAAGCAGCAGGAAGACTCTACGGGATGCAAGTTTCCCTCCCCTCCCTTGTCACCCCCTCCGCCTTCTCCTCCCATGGCCACCCTTCCCTCTTTTCCTTACAAGAACCTCAGATCGACCCCTTTGCAATCTGTAAGGGGATCTGTGAGAGGCTTTTGTCAGGTAACCCCCCTCTCCTCCCTCTTTACCTGATTCCGACAGGCCCCTTGTATGGTCTGTAAGGGGAACTATAGAACGATGCTATCAGGTTTCTCCCTTTCCCACCTTCAGCAGGTTTTCCCCGGGAGTTCAAAGCAGAAATGGGGTAAATAAGATGATATCTGATTATTCTTGTTTTCAGTTAATTTTGTGACATATATTACAAAAATATCATACATTCTTAAGGAAAAAGATGAAAAGGAGTGCAGAAAAGGTGGAAGGTGGGACACCTTTCTGCTTATTATGTGAGAAAAACACTGATCTCCCCAACTTTCACCATTCAACCACCGCAATAATATTGCCATTGGTATCACGTCTCCTGTATTGGCAGTCCAAGTGGGTTTTACTTTTTAGCTCAAAATATATAAACTAAACATTTATGCACGGAAACAAAGGCGTGTTATCAAGCATCATAATACAATGTTCATAACTTTATACCTAAAAACATAAGACAGCGCATGTGCATAGAGAAACTGTCAAATAACACTGCCTTGTTTTCATGGCGCACGATAAATCTGTACGTGTTTGTCAAATTTCCACCCACATTCGGTTCAAGGAGCTGGCCTGCTTAATTGCGCTAAAAAGAAAAGTTTCTGCAGCAGATGGTTCATTCTGATATGCCATCGATGTTGTTTGTTCCACGAACTTGGAAAATCCCCATCCACAATGAAAATACATGTAGTCTTTACTTCAATAAAGGGTTGAATCAAGCTGTTATAAAATAATAAATATAATATAAATATTGACTGCTAACACAACATTAGGCCTATGGTGACAATAGTAAACACTTAGACCTACTTCTGAAATTAGAACACAAAGCTTGTTTTGTTTATGATAAAAAAAATAAGCGTCCTCACACCTGTTGCTGGTGGTTGCTATGGCAATATATGTGCTTGGCTCTGCAGTCGGGCACTAAAAGATGATCTCCATGACTAACCATGGCCTTCGCCCATAGCATGACTATGTGGTCTGACTGACAGTGCTGGAATATATTACAAGTTGCCACTTGTATTGGCCCATTTTTTCAAGGGCCTCTAGCCTTGTAAACTGACATGCTAGCTCCAGTGACGCCCAGGTGGCGCCAACATGCCAGTTTAACTCTTTCGGTGCAACATTTTTGACTGAGTAAACATCTTTCCCACGGTGTGCTTTGAAGGCAACTCGTCCAAAGCGCTCCGAAGAAAGTTGTTGACCTAGAATAAGTATATATATATATGTAGACCTTCTTCCAGGCTTGCTGATACTCGAAATAAAGGCCCTGTTTGTAAGGAATATGAACTCAGCGCCCTTTTTATAAGCCCATGCAGTTCGTATTAAGTGGCGAGAGCTCCGTAATCGCAGCATGGCGAAATATAGAAATACCATAATTCAACCCTAACATCGCATGCATCCATGACCAGACCCCTCGACCTCGTAAATCCATGAGCAAAGTAAATCGTCAGCAGATACCAGTGTTCTGGATTCAAAGCCGACAGACTAATTTAAGTCATGCCGCAAACACTGACCGGGTGAAATATGCTTACCTTGTTGATCCGCCATCATCTAAGTAGGCTATCACCTTTGATGACAGAAGACGGTACTTCGTGAAAAAAAGTCATCATTTTCCCAACACAGCGCGACAGGTAAAGAGTCCGTGTTCCAGATATAGTTTGTAATTTGGGTCTCAGCCAGCAGGTGACGCCAGTGGTGGGCTAAGAGTACTTAAATCTACTGTGGATCATACCACATGAATGCAATGGCTGTCAAAAAGTTGGGATATAGTTTTCCATATAAATATCTTTTTCGAATAAAGCATACGTTTTCAGTATATTATTTGAATTAGCTCCTATCTGCGTTTTGTCTGGCCATTGGTTTTCACGTTTGCGACGCAGAAGTTTCCACAGAACTTTAATTAATCTCTTATCGGGTTCCCTAGACCTCTGGTCGTGCCACACATTAAAGAAATAAAACTGAAGCATGGAGGCTTGAATCCTACTTTGGGGGTTATTTAATTGTTTTTCTAGGCTCTCAATAAAACGTTTTCTTGCATCTCACCTGGATTATACTAATCCCTATCCAGCTATTAAAACATTGCACAATAATAATTAAACAATATAGGGTATCTACACAAAAGGCGTTTACAAGCTAAGTTGGAGGCCTTTTTGTTGGAACTAGAGATGAATTTGAATTTGACTGTCGTTAAGTGTCATGAATGGTGTACTCTCGCATGTGAATAAAAAGTCACTTTTATTACGCGGGAGGTAACAGCGACACCGTGAACTTTACGTCCGTAGCGTAGAATAGGTAGCAGAAGGGAATCAAACAGGCTCAGGCCAGTCAAAGCATAGTCTCTTATATTGAATTGTATTAATATGAAGACAGCTTTCTGTCCTTTTTCAGGAAGGTTGTTAATTGCTTTGTTCATACTGCCTGGTACTGTGACGATCAAGCCAAGGTAGACTTGTTCTTGCGCTTGATCTAGACTACACCACCAAAAGTAAGAGTAATTCTTTAAATGTGGTATCCAACTTTGTTATAGATTATGGTTTTTGTTTTGGAGAGGTTTGCCTACAACATCTGAGTTTAACAATAGATTTCTAATTTATTCAGTGAATTTTGTAGCAGAAAGCCGATTCCGAAATAAGCACAGACTCATTTGGATACATTGGGCTGGTAAGTATCCCGCACCCTCACAGCATCGCAGGGACTGTCAAAGATATCTGGAAGGTCTCCACAGAATATGTTAAGCAGAGCCGGGCTCAAGACACAACCTTGCTTGACCCTCTTTACGAGAGAACAGTCATTATCAAGTTTCAAATGGCAGATAACTTCAGAAGGCATACTTATGATAATATCCAAAAAAAGATCCCCCGATACCACATCTCGTCAATTTACATATGAGAACGTTGCGCCAGACTAAGTCAAACGCAGCTGTAAGGTGAACAGTAACTTCCTCGGTAAGACATTAATGTGTTTGTCAATGATATTTTTTTGGGGGGGGGGGGGTTAAGGATGTGATCGCTGGCATTAGCTAGCATGTATATCTTTATCTTTCATCTCTTTTTAAGTATGCAAGTCACCGGTTGATGGGAATAAGGTTACACTTATGCTGCTCATCAAAGTGTATGAGTTGTTGGATCACCTGCCAAAAAGTACATAGGTCTTATTTTTTCCTGCAAAGTAGAGTTTTTGTACAAAGCATGGTTCACGCGGGTGTGATCTGACTTTCTAGCTCCATTCTTGCAAAGAATTTAGCTTGACCTTTACCTAAGCACTGGTCACAGCCATAGTCAAACCATTTTGCTCTTATCGATTTGGCATTTTTGTCACATGTTTTCTTTTGAAAGCAAAGGTTGGTCAAGGTAGCTGTTTGAACAAAAAGATTGTTAATTTTGTCAACAAGGCTTGTACCTGCAGTACCCCTGAGGACCCTAAAGCTAAGAATTCATAAAGTTAGCAATACTCAGTTTTTTGTTGTGGAGCTCAAGGGGGTTTTCTGGAATTTTTCACTGTTTTCTTGTCTCTACATGTATAAATTTAAATAAGGTTTGTCGCTGATTAGAAGTCAACCTCTAGTTATCAGTTTAAGCTTGGAAACTTTAATCAAATATTGGCTTTACCAGCTCTTATGGATTGTAGACTTTACCAGACCATTTTGAATATTGCTGCCCTCTGGTAAATTTTCGAATACTCACCAATACGGGAAGACCTTGACTAGTGGCTGCTAAACTCTTGAAGACCGAGACCAGATGCTGATGTCATACAAAGTTATATATCCTGTGGAACAACAGATTCTATCACAGCAATGGTGACAGTGGGAGTTGCCAGTTATCCACTTTTGTGGGCAATATTTTTCCTGCTTGTCGAATATAATGCTGTAAATGAAGTAGATAGCTAACGAAAAGGATTTACTTAGACACACCTAGCACCAAGCAGCGTAAGGGATGAATAGCTGAATGTAACTTAACTATATCTATTTAAGATTTTAACACAAAGGGATACCAGACGTCTGCAGCAAAATGTATTGTAACCACAGGCATGTACAAGCGAGACTGGAGATAATGCGAAGGGAGAGAATTCCTGGGATTCCTGTCACTAAGGAGATGCGAAGAATGACAAATCAACTAAGTATCAGAGGTAATGCATAAATAATGATACGAAGTGATAAATATTTCATGTAAAAGCAGCAAATGAGGAATGTGGCTACAGGAATATGTCATATAGGGATGAAACCACAGGTATATTTTCTGTATATTTTCATATTAACATAAAGGCATATAACTTTTATTACATCACTTTTTAAAATACAGTATGCAATTGTTGTTGGTCAGACACCTTTCATTGAAAACATGCAAGATAAAAAAGGCGAGTTCATAGATAGAGTCAAAAGTTATGCCAGTGTTTATCTGGCATAGCCAGGAAACGTGCTGCGAGAACGGTTCGCCAGCATTACGTCACTGTGTATGAATATATGATTCGCCTTCTGTGTACAAAATTCATAACGAAAGAAATATATGTCAAATCAAACAAGACAAACAGGTCAATAACTTCTTGTAATAGTCTAGCTGAAACAGTTGGCTAGTTACAGGTTAATGGCTCCCAAAGGTGTTAACACAAGAGAACCAAGAACTATTTAGTATGGTAACCTGCATCCTATTGGCCACAATGGTGTATTCATACCTATACTATGCTACAGTGTGAGCTGTACGGTCAACTGTTAGCCATGCAGGCCGTCTACAGTATCGGTGAATAATGATTGAATTTCTATATAAGCAAGATAATGTCATAAATGAACAAACTTTTACTCTTAACATGTGCCTGGTACTGTTTTTATGTCATCATTAGGGTGCAGTGGAAGCATGGTGTGGGCCAGCTTGGTTGAACAAAAGGCAGTGATCATGAGCACAGTGTGCTCCTAAGCAATGGGAATTTGGTGAATCTGTGACTGTCATTTTTTTTAAATTTGGCGACAATTGAAAAGGACAAAATTGCCCTGGACATCCAATTCACCCCCTTCCTTGTTGAGGCTTTTACGTTGGTACTCCTCCCCCGGGTTCAATCCTCACAGTAGTATTATGTTTGACTTGCTGGCGTCAAATGATATGATGATTACAGACTTTATCCCCGATAAGAGTATTTCTTACACTTTTTTCAATCATACTAGGAATATTTATACATGGATATGCCATATTACTTCCAATAAATGCGATGCCGATAATATCGTCCGCTGCTGCATTGTACCGGAAGAAAGTTCTAATGTTAGAGACCACCTACCGGTCAGACTAGAATTTATGATTAATGTACACGCCAAGGCTCCAGATTTTTCACCTACATCTTGCAATGATTACCTGTTTCGTGTTTCACATAGCCGCACTGTAACTCCTAACTGGTCTAATGACAGAAAAGAGTCATTGTACCAGGATATACTTAAAAATAAGCTATCTGGCATGTCGCTTTTAAGTCTCCCTGGAAATTGCGACCGATCAACTGCTCAGGATTTGGTTGATAAGTATGCTGCCCAGGTTAACAATGTCATACATGTTGCAATAAATGAGGCGGGGTGTGTTCCTGGGCGCCAGGGTCGGTGATATCAGCCAAAAGGGTATTGGTGCCCCGACTTCAGTGTACTCCGTAACTGGAAAAGACGGTGGTGGCACCTATGGGTTGATAACGGGCGCCCAAAGGTCGGTGAAGTATGCAAATGTTACAAAGGAATTAAAAAGTTGTTTAGACGTAATATTCGTCGACAGATCGACTGTGTACATCAAAATAGCTGCAACAAGCTGAATAACCTATATTATTCCAGGAAAATAACAGCTTTCTGGAATTGCATTAAAAAGAAACAAAGAAAGAGGGTGAATTCTGTTTTACATGCACAGCAAATTGGTGATTTTTACAGATATTTAATGTGTGATGGTAAAATTTGCAATTTGGCACCAAGCCAGTCGGCAATTTCACAAAGTGTTAACACGTTATACCAGGAAAACATTGGCAAAAAGACGCCCGTAACTGTAACAGGTGACCACGTGAATGACATGATAAACTATCTGAATAGGAATTGTGCTCCAGGTTGCGGGGTCAGCACCGAACCTCTCGTCTCTGGAAAGTCGGATATACTGTGTAATATACTGGCTTCATTGTATTCTGTAATATTATCTCAAACTGTTGCCCCCCCCCTTCTTGTTTTCCGTATCGGATCGGGATTATTGTACTTATCCTAAAGAAACAGACTTTGAGTTCTAGTCAGGCCAGCAGTCATAGACCTATTACTTTTTTGTCTGTTCATTCCAAACTACATGAGTTGTTTATGCTACCACCAGACAAAGTGTCAAACACATAATTTGGTTTCCGTAAACGTCGCGGCACTGGTTTTTGTAATAGTTTTCTTAATGATATAAGAGCCTTCTCCAAATCCAAATGAAGTGCTGTGTATACATGTAGTTAATGCGGAGAAGTGCTTTGACCGCCTTTGGTATGACGGGCTGTTTCATAAACTTTGGGGTGTTTTACCAGTTGAGCACTGGCTATTTCTGTATAGGTGGTATAACTCTTTGTCCGCCATGGTAAGTTGGAGCGGAGAATACAGTACTTTGTTTAGTATTACTACAGGCACGAGGCAGGGAAGTTTGCTCTCTCCTTACCTGTTTAATATATTCTTAGATGACTTACTGGTTGAATTGTATAAGACAGATATTGGCGTGCGTGTCGGCACCTGTAAGTTTAACTCGTACGCTTATGCAGATGACATTACCTTGCTTAGCACTACAGTAATTGGACTTCAGAGCCTGTTAGATATATGCTAACGTTACGCAGATCAGTGGCGATTCTCCTTTAACCCTGCTAAAACAAAATGCTTTATCTCTGGTCAGCATCCCTTTTCAACTAAACCAAGATGGCGGTTAGGTAAAAATGAGATAGAAACTGTAGGCAAGCTTGAGAGCTTGGGTGTCCTGTTTACTAGTAATGGCTCTGATGTTTGTCACGTGGACCGCCGTATCAATAGTTGTAGAAGATCTTTCTATGCACCCGGAGAAGTTGGAATGGTCTCACCTGGGCTAGATTCCCAAACAAAGTGTCATATCTGGAACACCATTTGTGCCCCTGCTCTTCTGTACGGCATGGAACGTGTTAATCTTGATCATCTGTAGATAAAATGGAGTCCATGTCTCCTTAAACAGTGCCTGGGGATTGGCAAGCGACATCACCATACGTGCTTAAACTTTGTGAAGGCTCAAAAATTGCCTAAATGTAAAGCCTACCCAGTGCTTAATTAGAGAACGTGCCATATTACTGTTTAACAATATTTTTAAGGTTGACACATGCATACGTGACTTGAATTTGTATTTACTTTCAGAATGTGTTTTAACTGGTTCAGCTGTACCAGGAACACTTGTAGATTACGTAACTCGAAGTGGGACCTCTCCAGTGTCTCAAGCGTTTGGAAGTCGGCCTAATTGCAGACCCAATCATTTTAACAGAAAAGACGGCATCGTCGACGCCTTATATTTATTGCACCATGAATTTTTTTAGTACCGTATGGAGAAAAACATATATGCTGGTTTCACTGCTGACGAAAGCTTTTTCAGTTTTACGGTGCATCTTGTTTTATCCTGTATTAACTTCTGTATATTTTACTTGTATAGTCCCACTGTGCTTATCTCGATGTATTATGTAGGTTTTTCCTCGAATTCGGGGGTTTTAATATTATTATTATTATAGTTATTATTATTATTATTATTATTATTATTATTATTATTATTATTATTATTATTATTATTATTATTATTATTATTATTATTATTATTATTATTATTATTATTATTATTATTATTATTATTATTATTATTATTATTATTATTATTATTATACGCCTTTCAATGAGGCCCATTCCTCTTGACCAGGCTATGTGATTACAAAAAACTGTGGTAAATGTTTTTCTCACATTTCAAAAGAGGTCATCCTGAAAATGACCAGTTCATTGTTCTTGCTGATGACCAGTCAAGTGCAGTAAGGCAGTAAGTGTGAGCAGGGACCTGTTCTGAATAGCAAGTCCCAGGTGTGAGTCTGCAACTTAGACCCTCCCAAAATATAATATATCGCTGGATTTCTGTGTTTCTTTAAAGTATGTTGTGCATGTGCGATAATACTAGAGTAAAAATAATCGCTTATCTGATCCTGCAAGTTTTCCTGACAAAAATTCAGTCGATCATAAGCATTCCGATGAACGACTTATTTTTGACATTTATGCACAAATAGTTATAAAAATGCAAACACGGCACAAACAGCACTCCGTAAATACACAAACATTACTGCGCATGCAAACTTCTGCGTTATTTAAAGTCGCGCTGCCTACATATTGTTTGCATGGATGTTGGGAGACTTTTTTAACCATGTCTACACAAACATGCATTCAATTTAATTTGACACATTTATATTCCTATATTAGCAAAACATCGAAGACAAAATTTACAAAATCCGTATGGCGGTATAACAGGCAGTGGACAATGTAAAAATGCTAAGCATTATCTCCACTGCACGCAGAGGTGATGAAACCCTGGGCTCCCTTGTGACTGACGTGGCAGGCAAAAACATACAAAGCCACCCATAGCGTTAAAGTGTCACACAACTCGCAAAGCGTTCCGTATCTATGCATGACAATTGACATAGCTATCAGACCCCCCAAAAGCCTTAAATCACTATTGCAGATGGAAAAGTTTATAAATACGGGTCATGGGATAATACTTTTGAGCGCCACTCCATATGCCGTGCATGTGTTCTAGGTGCTCCTGAAACCTATACAACTGTGTCATTTGTGGTCAGGCGAATTCTCATAGTTAACGTTGCGATCTAGTGAAGACTAATCAAGTGCTCCATTCTTTCATTTGTTTCATCCGCTTCAAAATTAAATTGAAACACCATCAAAACTATACATTTCCTGAAAGAAAAGAAAGAGGAGGAGACAACAATGGCAATTATTTTTGCTTGCATTTAAAATTTCAAAAGACATAATTATTCACACCACCAATCAAATTTTAATTAAAATTCTAACTTTCGAAAAAATTGGAACTGACACTAGTAATGGAGAATCAATTATTTTGGTGCAAATGGAAGAATACGGTACGTATTCCAAAAAAATGTTTTGCTTTCTTCTTACCATCAATATTTTTCAAGTTATAAGTAACTAAAATAGAGATTATTAAAAAAATTAATTTTAAAATTTCATTACCAAATTTGCATAAACCATTTCTTTACAAACAAATATGATACAGAAAAAATAAAACACTTTTTCGCTATCCATATCTAAATCTTCCATTTGGCACCAAAATAATTGATTTGGCATTACGAGCATCAGTTTCAATTTTTTTTGAAAGTTAAAAATTTAATTAAATTTAATTGCTCATGTAATTAGTCATATCTTTTGAAATATTGTATTGAGAGACGGGTACCCCCCCCCCTAAAATGATCAGCAAGAAACAAATGAACTAGCTTATGTCTATTGATTAAATTGCATTTCTATCATGATGTTGCCCTGTTTTCACGGACCAACCAATGGGAACACCATATTGTCAGGTCATAATACCAGTATAATGACCTCCCAGGATTATTACGACCTCTCGGACACACAGTGTGATTGTTTTAGGTGGTTCATCATAATAGAAAAGAGAATCAATCCTTGAACTCGGGGTTCGTGAATGTACCCTGACACGGCAACCAGCATAACATACTCGCCTTTATCTTGGTTGTTGTGCTGGCATCTGGGTCAGGGAACAGGCATAAACCCCTCATTGCGGTATTAATCCCTTAAACAAAGTAATAATATTTTTGCGGTCGACTCCTTGAGTGCCGCAGTCCTGTTTTTACAGAAGACCTGAAAAAGAAAAGGTAAAAATCAAAATGGTGCCTTTCGTCAGTTCCCATCCCACATATTCCCACCCTCTAAGGCTCAGGCATTTCCCTTGTCATGTTTCTGCGCTAACGGACAGTGTACAGACAAATAATCATTCAAGGGAACCCTTAAAAGGGCTACCACCCTTTCTCATTCTTATACTCTACTGTATTGTGTTCCTTCCTACTTCCTGACACTATTTTTCCCCCAGCATCCTACCAGGTAGTCCTACACAGATTTGATTCCTTTCATACTTCCCAGAAAATCCCTTTTCCTTCCCCAAAACCATGCAACCCTTTGCTCTTACCCAAGCCCCGAATTTTTTCCAAGCTCTTATCCCGTCTTCCATTTTCCGAAAATTTTGTCTCTCTTTATGTCAGATGCTTCACACCAAAAGAGCCAGTTAACTATAGGTTCATCGACTCTTTGTGTACATACCTCACATTTACCGTCGCGTCCAGTTGTCTACATTTGTTGTCTTTTTTTCAAAGGTAATTACTCTGGGCCCTACATTGAAATAATAGTTTAACCCCTTTAGTACCATCCCAACTTGCACTTTTAGTACTATCCCAACTCGCACTTTTCTTTGGTTTTTCCATTACTCTATATACTTTTAATGTATTTTTCTCTCACTCCTCATTTTCAATCATCTGTCCATCCTGGTATCGCTGTTTTCGAAACATATACTATCCAGTTTTTAACCTCATCAGGTCCTTTCAAGTCATATTTTTCTGCTATATTATTTATTTCTCTGACCCATTTGCTTGCTCCTCGACAGACTTCAAGTAGAGTTTCTGTCATCGCTTACCGTTTGCAAGCAATTTACTTTACATTTTGCTATTCTTGTATTGATGCTTAAAAAGCCCAACCCCCAAAAAACTGCTTCAGTTGCGGCATATTGAGGTGCCCCCCAGAATCCATTTACGCATTTTATTTTGTACCTGTTCGGTACCTTGAATATCACCAGCATCGATTTACATTACATCCAGGCTATAGAGCACACCTGCTATTGCTAACCTATCCCATAAAACCCTCCCAATGAAGGCCCTATTCAAATTATTGATTGCTGTAGCTTTGATCATCCCTTTTGTCTGCTTACGTTTATTTTTTTTTTATGTTATATCAGAACATACCCCCTTCAGGTTGCTTTAATCCTTACCATAAGATATTCATAATCATCAACCTCTTCAGCTTCTATCAACTTTCCTCCCCTTCTGGAATGTGAAATTTGCCAATGTTCTATTTCGTATCTAGGGTTTTCCATAGAGTCACGATTTGGCTTTCATCTGTTCTAAGTTCTAGTCTCCATTCATCCCCATATTCCCCAACTACGCTGAGCATATCTTGTAGCCCTTCAGGAGATTCTGTGATAAGTTCAATGTCGTCTGCAAAGAAAAGACAGGGTACCTTATGTTCCCTCACTTTTCTCTTTGTAACATTCCATCAGTTTATCACCCCATTCTTTGATCTACTGTGCATACAAAATGGCAGAAAGCACGCAATCCTAGCCCAATATTCAGCTGTGCATGTTAAACCCCATCACCCCCTGGAGTGTGAAATCAACATCCCTGTTTAGAGCTTTCGGTATTTCAAGAAACTTGCCATCAAAACCAAGACTTCTGACTTTATCCCACATAGCATCCCTCCAGACACTGTCATATGCTTTTCGCATGTCTAGGAAAGCCATGCATATTTTCCGTCGCTTTTGCCTTGCCCATTTCAAAATTGAGGCAGTGTAAAATGTGATTACCTACTCGTCTACCTGGTTCAAAACTATTCTGAGTTTCTCCAAGCAGTCCAAGGAATTCTACTATTCTGCCCATTCTTCTGTATATTATTCTACAGGGAATTTTCCCCAAATTTGAAGATATTTTAATATCCCCACATTGGTCCAGTTGACTTAACTTTCTTTTCTTTGGAATAAAAGTAATTCAGATAGTGTTCCACTGTGTCAGTACTTGTCTTTCATTGATACCTCCATCCAAAGGAATTTGTGAACTCTCTTTAATTTCTTCTGGTCCCTTTTTTATTCATTCACTTAAGACATTGTTCATGCCAGACTCCTCACCAAGATGCATATGCTCTACTGCTATTTTCACTTCAATGTAATTTATTCTGTGGGACACTTCAGGATCTCAATGATCCTGTCTGTATTCTGCCTGACTCTGTACCCTACCCCAGTGTGTATCTTTAACTTTGTTTCAGTGGTCTTAAAGTGCTTCCTGAATTCTTTCTTTGTTATCTGTTTTTCCCTTTATGTGTAATTTCTTGTGATTGCTTCCTTTTACTCTGATTTACTTGTCTCCTGAAGGTAGGATCCACTTTCCATTATTTTCTGTGTCATTTGCTCATTGTTTTCTGCTCTTCTTTCTGCTTTCATGTCTGTTACATTTTCACTTCATTCCAAATAGAGCCTCTTCGCTGCTTCTATTTCACTCTCCAAACGCCCGTTTTTCCTTGCCAGTCTCCATACGTTATTTGTCCCTGTTCGTTGCTCTATTGCACTTTTAAGCTTCCTGTCTATTTTATACCCCAGTCTTTCACAAAGAAACTTGTGCTGGCCAGTCTTTTCCTGTGCTACTTTAAGGATTCTTTTGGTGAAGTCATCATTTAATTGTTGCAACCTGCCTTCTGTTACCAATTTTATTTTCCATTCTTCAAGTTTTTTTGGAGTCCTACTCGATAGCCTTCCCAAGCCAAATCCCTGTTTATATTCCACACCCACTTTTACCCCCCTCTGTCATGTTTTCGGAATTGGACGCCCAACGTTAATGTCACCCAGTTGTGGTCACTCCTTATGTCCAGTTTGCCTTCCTCATCTATTCTACATTTCTGAGTCATGCTGAATATATCATTGTCTACCAGAACATTATTATACAATTATGGACTTTTGCTGAGATCACTGGTTAGTTTTATGGACCTGAAAGAAGAATACTGACCGAGGCCGAAGGCTGAGGTCGGTATTCTTCTTTCAGGTCCATAAAACTAACCAGTGAATGAAGCAAAAGTCCATAATTGTTTTATTTTATGAGTTACATCGAAAGGAAGCAAATATCTAATACTGCTTTATTTTAGAAATTACATTATAAAGTAAAAAAAGACAACGTCCAGTTTTAATATTTTTGCACGTGGCAAAGCTGAAAATAGTTTAATGACTTGAGATGGAGTGCCCAAGTCAGCGGAATCGTAATAGTGATTTGTGGGCGTGGCCAAGACATCGGAATCGTAATGTCTAGTTCCAAGTTTATCGCCAGATGGCATGACTTGGCCACACCCACAAATCACTATTACGATTCCGCTGAATTGGGCACTCCATCTCAAGTCATTAAACTATTTTCAGCTTTGCCACGTGCACCGTCGTAACCAATAAGATTACGGTAATCTTGAAAGAGTCACCAACTCACAAAATAAAGTCTATTATTGCCTGTCTTTGTCCCGATGTCCATGTCCACTTCCCTTTACATTAAATGGCTTTGTTGGCTATCTGTACCCCGTATTTTACGGTAAAATTGAGCAGTCTTGTTCCATTTCTGTTTATTTCCCTGTCCGCTCCTTGACTCCCTTCCAACCCATTCCCAATGTGTCCGTTAAAGTCTCCTGCAATGAGAATCTTGTATCCTTGTTGTTGTATGTCACTCGTCATCGTCCTAACCCTGTCATATATTTGGATGTTCCACTCATTCAGTCCTTCCCATTCAATATACTCCACGCCAATTGCTATTTATTCCCATTGATTCAATACCAATCCAATAAATTTTAATTTATGATCTCACTGTCATCCTCCCATCTGTCTTGTCTGATTTCATGCCATCTTATCCCTTTCTTAACCAAGAAACCAACTTCAACTCCGTTTTTCTGTCCATACCATCTTCCCTTATTAATTGTATGATAACCTTCCCTGTTTTAAATTCGCCCCAATTTCCTCATGCCAAGTATGTGTTTCTGCTTTCAAGACAACTTTCACTCTACAAAACCACACTGATATCTGCTATTTTTATACCCCCGACAATTTATAGACAAATTTCAACTCATTCTTCACTTTTCCACTTCTCTTTTGTTTATTTTTTGCTGTTTTCCATTCCTTGTCTTGTTAGGTGAATCCCTGGTAGTTGCCGGGATATCTAGTTTCCCTGCTGTAGCGCCCACTCACAATCAATCGGTCCCCGCCTGTTTCCTCCCCGCTGACCTGGGTGCAGCACATCCTTGATGTACATCTCCTTCCTACCAGCAAAATCTCCCCATACATCCTTTAACGCAAACCCTCTCTGCCTGCGCATCCTTCCAAGCTGCTTGTTTATCACACAGAGCCTACTAGCACACCATTAACTCATGCTAAGCCTAGGTAAAATCCCTATAATGAGTGGCTCACGCTCCAACCCTCCCAATGTATCCAGCATCTCCTCATACTTCCCCAACGATGTCTCAGTTCCCATCCTCTCCCCTCCTCTCCGCCCTGTCCCCGCAAGTCATTTGTGCCGACCTGCACAATGACCCTAGGACACTTCCCACTGGACCTTACTATCATCCCCGCCATCTGTTCCTACACATCCTTGATATTTACCCCTGGCAAACAGACTCTTACTCTGTTTGCCCTATCCTCCCCAGTGAGAATACCCTGTCTACCTTTCTTACAATACTACTTCCCACTACCACCACTTCTCTAGCCCTCTCCCCTCCCTCCTCCTATCCACTCCCATGTTCCTGTCTCTCCACCCCCTCCCTACTACTACCTTCCACTATTACTACCTCCTCCCCACCTTTCTGTCTGTAGCCCTGATCTTGTCCGAGGCCTCCTCTTACTCTATCTTGGTGGCAGCCAACTGGACCCTCAAGGTCACAGCCTCTTACACCTGCCACACCTGTACTCAAAGCTATCCTGCCTTGCCCCCTCCAGGGTGTAGGTGTACCCTGTGGTGCTCCTCCCACATACAACACTCCTGGCATTATATGAAGCTATCCCATCCTACCTCCTCGACACCAGGGGAAGAGGAGTCCTCCCATGACCTTGATCTCCCTCAGCACGCTCCCTACCCCCATTGCCCCTGTACGTGTGCCCCGTTTTCCAAAAACCTCTGCTCCCACTCGTCTAACCTTCCCTCTCCCAGAACTAACTCTCCTGAAGGTGTGCACCCTTCATGACAACCCACGACCAGACATCCTAATTTGTTTTTTTCAACTTTGATGTTTACCAGGTTAATTTTCCTGTGATTCCAAAATGGTGTCTTTGATCTACTTTTTCCAATCTCACAAGAAATCTCTAAATCTTTGTAAATTGCTACGTACATACACTCTAAACTTTCCCTGCAGTGTCCATATATATTTTCACAACAAATAGTCCACTACAAATTGAAAAATCTTGGTTATTTCGTACTTATCTTACAGAAAATATACCCACTGATTCTCCGCACGTCTGATCCCGTTGAAGTCTCGTATATGTGTGAAATATCGTGCCCTTGTTTAGGTTTTAGAACTATCACGATAAAACAACACAGTGATTATATCTACATAAACACGGATACTCAACTGCTGGCGGCGTGACAGAGCTCAAGTGTCAGAACATGCTCATTTTGACCAAAAGGGGTCACACCATAACTCGAGATTCAATATTGCTTGCAAAACTACAATAACTTCTTCTGTAGCGTTTTCTACCAATGGTACCAAACGTATTTTTATATGACAACAAACAAACTGTGATATAAATTTTTGCTGGATAGGTTGAATTAGGAATATAAACTGCATCCACAGGCAACACTGGCAGAGTCAGTCGGTTGTATTCGTTTGTTTTACCTCCCAGCTATCTGATTGGTTAACAGCAATGCCATGCAACTCAATACGATACATTAATTTTCACGATCACTTCAATGTAGTTTTAACTCCATATATTAATTCTTACACACTAAGGTAGTCATACACAGAATATGTATAGCTGCTGATAGAGAAATAAAATTAACATTCCATGGTAATAACAGTCGCTTCAAACAACCGCTATACCTCTCCTGCTGACGCCCACGCGCTGGCGGGGAGATGCAAGGCTGTGTAAGTGGGCTCACAGACTCGACTTCTCCCAAAAGAATTCATGCATGAAGTCGAACATGTGCTGATGTGTCTTTTAAAAGTGAATGCTGTGCTTGATTTCAGTGATCTGTTGGAAATCAGATGTATAAGACAATTTGTGTTTTTATGAAGAGATCTACAATTTTACCCATCAGAGGCATCCATCTTCAAAATTGTTGCTGTACCGGGTTCACCATATTTATACACAAACTGAGTGGTGCTAAGTCCTTGATCCACTGAGTGATATGCTCATCCGCCACCAGGTGTCATCTTCGGATCGTCATAAAAAAGGAACTGCCGATAACTTTCTTACTTTTGATAAAAAATTGTTTCAGGTCTCTATTTTGATGAGTGTGGGGTAGGGAAGGGTAGGGTAGGGTAGAATAGAAGATGATATGAATAGACAATGAAGTATCACAAATTTGAAAGTTATGGTTTTGGCTCTATGCGTGACATTGTATCTTTGTTGCTGTTGTTGGGGGGGGGGGGGGTAAAAAATAAAGATACTCGAAAATTATGCTGATTGAGGGTTTTTAAAAAATTTATGCTTTATGTTCCATCATTAGGTAAAACAAAATGCCATACAGAAAGAAGGAATTCTTGATAAAACAGAATGTCAAGTGTCAGCAAACAAACAAGATTTGGTCCTGTAATGAGATAGTCCTTTTCACTCTAGCACTGCACAATTTTTATAGCAACTTTTATTCATTTATGGATCACTGCTGACACTTCATGGACTGATGAAAAATCGTCATGAAGCATGAAAGTGTAAAATATTAACACATCCCTGGTGTAAACAACAAATCTTAATGATGTACATATGCATTGACTGCGGATGACAGATCGTATTGTAAATCTGGTCTATCATAAATATGTATAGGTCTTCTATTGCATCTTCTAATTTGCATTATTTCATCTTCACTAATAGGGTTACGCGCTATTTTCAGAGATTCTAGCTTTACACTTAGTGACATCTGAGAGCTTAGCTCTAGACAAAAATTGATGACGTGAATGACACATCTCCCCATAATGGTTTTGAGGATGGATATTCAACATTTAGATTTTGTTCATGTCCCTCTAACAGGTATAAATCCAAATAATACCATTTTTGTTCGAGGTTCACTGGGTGCGCCTACAGTGCAAACTTATGAATTAAAGTTGGAATGTCACCTCTACCGATAATTTTGAAGATAATCAGCATTTTGACTTTCCCAGTGCCCCTAATTAGCATTAATAAAATTCCACAATTTTTGTTTGTAGTTCATTGAATGCGCCTACAGCACAAACATATTAATTGAAGTTGAAAGGCAGCTCTACCTATAATAGTTTTGGAGATATTTGAGGTGTAAATCTCCAAATTGGTCTGGTTTGCACGATGTTCAAAACTGTCATCCCTCTTCATGAAAAAGCCAGACCTTTAAGTATGTAACCATAGTCGTGCCGGGTTTGGTATTTCTGCGTATAATAATCTTCATGTGATTCCCCAGTGCCACAAACGCAAAAGACTAATTTGCAAATGAGGAATTCTCGGATGCAGCAAAATAACTGGCTTTCTTACAGCGCAGTTGTCGAAAAAATAATGCGGGATTTTCTGTATTTGTATGTTCAAATAGACACAAGAATGTTTGTAGTAATAATAATAATAATAATAATAATAATAATAATAATAATAATAATAATAATGATAATAATAATAATAATAATAATAATAATAATAATAATAATAATAATAATAATAATAATAATAATAATAACAATAATAATAATAACAATAATAATAATAATAATAATAATAATAATAACAATAATAATAACAATGATAATAATAATAATAATAATAATAATAATAATAATAATAATAATAATAATAATAATAATAATAATAATAACAATGATAATAATAATAATAATAATAATAATAATAATAATAATAATAATATATATATATATATATATATATATATACAGTGAAACCTGCTGATTGTGGGCACCTCTTGGACTGGCAAAAAGTGTCCACAGTTGGCAGGTGTCCGTAATATGGAGGTGTTTTTAACAAGAAAATTTGAACTTTCGGTCCTGGACATAACTGTCCACATTATACAGATGTCTGCATTATAGAGGTGACCACAAGGATCTGTCTATCTATCTATCTATCTATCTATTTATCTATCTATCTATCTATCTATCTATCTATCTATCTATCTATCTATCTATCTATCTATCTATCTATCTATCTATCTATCTATCTATCTATCTATCTATCTATCTATCTATCTATCTATCTATCTAACTAACTCTCTATCTAACTATCTATCTATCTATCTGTATATATATATATATATATATGTATATATATATATATATATATATATATATATATATATATAGGTTGTTATGAGAGCAATGGGTGTGATAATATTCTTGAAAGGATCTAGTCAAAATGAGGCTTTATATTAAGCACATGTGCTTTCTTTCTGTTTACCCAATCACCGATAAGAAATAACTGTAAAATATGGTTGCTAGGAACTTTTCTCCTCAATAACCACTCAGAGATGTAAGAACGTTGGCTAATTATAATAAATATCGCGCGAAAGTGGCTGCAAGAAAAGGGGACTGGGTGCTTAATTCTATTGAAAACAGAAATTGTTGATTTGGAACATCGTATCGAGAAGAGTTATGTCAGCACAGCTTTAGACGCACAGAGCTAGAAATTTATGAGTTTAAATTTAAATTATTTATTATATATGGAGCTGCCTGTTCTTTGGATAGTTTTACTGTTGACACGTTGAATTGATGTGGCCTTTCAATGATAATATTTTTTTAATTTAAAATTGTGCTTTTGTTCCGTTGCCTCATTATGATGTATCTAAATGGGTTACGTATTAAAAATGCATTTACACTTAATGCAAATATAAAGGTTATCACATGGTTTAAGCTGAATCATCCGTGTGTGAGAAATCCACAATACTAATTTTATTTAAGAAACGGTTGAGTTGTAGCTATATATATATATATATATATATATATATATATATATATATATATATATATATATATATATATATATATATATATATATATATATATATATATATATATATAATGTTTGGGTCGATTTTAGTACTTTAACAGGCTTGTATAAATACCGTATCATAGGCATAAAAGCTACAGTGCCGCGATATGATGTATCGATACTCTTCCGGGTTCATCGGTAATTGTGTTGAGGTGGAGTAAAACTTTCTGCAAATGTCGTTATTATTTTTGCTTTGTGTATTGAAATGTACAAATCGACCAAACATGAGAAAACAAAATTATAGCATGCTTTGTTGACGATATGAAGTATACATATTGTATTTATCTTTTCGTCCAGAGCCATTTCTTGGTAGTCATTACCCTATTCCGTAGTCCGAACTCTCTACACTCCATAAGCTAATCTGTTACTGTCCAACCTGCAGGTATACACATGGAAGTACTGTTGTTCCGTTCTTCTGTAGCATTTTGACAAGCTATGTTGGCTCAAATAAATATAAGGGTCTTGTTAAAACTGTTAGTTCATGTTTCAAAAGAATAAATCAAGTTTGTAATAGTCGAGTGACTCCTGTCAATTTCTGGCTAAGTGCTTGGGACATCCTATGACTGACTCCCGGCCCTGGAGTTAATGTTTCAAATATATGAATCAAGTTTGTGACAATTAAGTAAAGACTGCTAATTTCTGGCCAAGTGCTCAGGACAGCCCATGACTGACTCCCGGCCCTGGTGTGGGACAGCCGACCTGACTTATTTTTTACATTGAGTAAATGTACACTTACATGTTACTCTAAAATATCAGAAAGGTGAATATTAAAACAGAATGATGCCAAAAGGTAAAATTAAGTAGCAAAACAGGCAAGTCTGAAAAGCTCTAAAATTATTGAAATCAAATTTTCTAACAATCTTTGGATAATAACTGCAAAATGCGTAGAAGTATTTGATCAGACATACTTGCTTGAATCCATTTGACTCAAGTTTGTTGTAAATACATTGGGCTCTGGATGCAAAGTCTGATATTTAGAGCAAATGACCAAATTTCAATAGTTAAGACAAAAATGTATTATATCCAATAGTTTCTCAAATATTACTGTCAGGGGAAGGATAATTGACTACTTCATCTCTAAAATCATCTGAATTGTTATCTTCCAGATGGATATCTTTTGGGGGTTTTCTTTTTTTTCTTTTTTGCACTTGTATTTAAATTTTCACATTTATACAAGCAATGTCATCAATACACCCTACATTGTTTGAAAAATTTGTAGCCAAATAATTTTGCTTTCATCAATTTATCCATGTACATAAATTCAAGCCGTGTTAAATACAAATCAGGTAGTAACGGGGAGCAGTTGCTACCCATTGAAAAGGCTTTTCTTTGTTGAAAAAAACAATAATCCAAATTCAACAAAAGTATTATCAAAAACAAATTTTATAGCATCTAATAAAGTTTCAACAGTCCAATAGTTAATGTTACTTTTTGAATACATATTGTGCGACCAATATGCTTTCTTTGAATATGAATTATTATTTATGTTTGGTTCACCATTATGTTTGAATGCTTTGCTGACTAATTCTGAAAGAGAACTTTCGACTTCATTTATGGGTAGATTTGTGTACAGTGTAGAAAAATCAAAACATGATACCTTTAGCTTCTAAATCTTTGATTTTAGATGCAAACACGGAAGAATTGTTAATACTCCGAAAACAATTAATCACACAGTTTGTTTATGCCAAGTTCGTTTTTCATACCATCCAGATAATTTTTTGCAGATGATTCCAAAATTATTACCTGCATTGTCAATATTAGTGATTACAAAATTTCTTGTAGTTAGCTGACACATGGTTACTTTCAATAAATGGGTAAATTTATATATATATATATATATATATATATATATATATATATATATATATATATATATATATATATTCATATATATATATATATATATATATATATATATATATATATATATATATATATATATATATATATATATATATCACTGTATAAATAATTAGCATCTAAATCAGCTGACTGACAAGTTGACCTATATCTGATTGTCAATGAAAAAATTTAAAACTGTTACATGGAAGACAGCTGTACTTACCGTTACTTTAAGAAATTTCAACATGGTTTCTTTTTCTCTCTTTCTTTTCATAAAACCTTAATCTTACTCTGATAAATGTGTGCAGAATTTTACAATAATTAGGACTGTTTTACATTTTGAACTTTATAGAACCATGAGTTAGATGTACATTATGCTTAGCTGACTTGCAGATGACTTACAATGGCATACTACATTTTTTGAATTCTAAACTAATACCTTAATAAATGACTTATTAGATGGCTTGTGGGATTCTATGCTTTCTTGAACTTTTAAATTTCCTTTCAAAAATACTTCTGGAAACCATAGTTGAAATGTGGTTGCTATGCTTACAATTTTGGGCTGTTGTAATGCAATTTGACTACTGTTCTTGCAATATTTGACAACTGTTTTGTGTTTTAAGGCCTGATGTCACTTGTTTCTGGCTGATGCTTGACATTTGAACCAGTGTACTTGCAAATTCTGACACTGTATAGAATTTTCACCACTATATTTTGCACTTTCACAAACTTTTCTTTTTGAAATATTCTTAGTTTATCTCCTTTAAAACGACATTGTGCCTTTAGCTACATGTCTAAAACACATCGAATAGTATAATCATGTTTTGTTTGATTCTTGTTGATGGTCAGTTTAGGCCTAGGGTTTTTTTCGATGAATTGATGTTGGTCTTAGTGTCACTTTGTGGACTTTTATGGATGATGATCATTGTTGAGACGGTGGTTGCAACTAGTACTTTTTAAATGCTGAATTTTATTGATATTTTCACCAAATTTGGAACCTGTGCTTGTAAACTCTCTGCTGTGCTGCAGATTTTGGTCCCTTTTTAATGAATTGTACGTTCCCGTGTGCACATGAATGATGCACCTGTTCAAGCCAATTTATTGAAATAGGCCAATAATTTAAACATTTTTTTGCATTCTTGTCATGTTGAAACTAGACATGGCTTTTTTTTACCCTATGGACCTTTGCAAGTACGTTTTGGACTCTTTTGGGTACAGACGCAGTGTAAATTTATGTGATTCAGCTTTACATACCAAGGAACATTGCCTTTGCTCGGAATTGACTTGGATTTGTTTCATAAGGACTACGGTTTGGATTTGGTAATGACACTGTCTAATTTGACTGCTTTTGAAACCTTAAGCTGCTTTAAATTTACCATATTGAAATTCTTGATGTGGGATTTGTAACTGTACATTCTATTTCTAAAGACTCTTTTCAAGTTTAATAACCATCCATCAAATTTCTGAAATACTATTTTTTCCCCGTTTCATACAGTAGGAATCAAAACAATTACATATATCCTGAAAAATACTGTCAATGTTCAACTTAGGACATAGCCAAAAGTTCGTACCATTTTAATCAATTCTTTTAAAACTGAATTTTGTATCATATCGAAATTACCTGTAAATACATGGTTGTGGTATGTTTCAACAAAATTGGAATATTTGTTGTTGTAATATACTTTATTTCTTTAATGAGGATTAGACAAAGAGCCCAAGGCCGATGCCGGTCTCCTGTTCAGTATTTATCGTTAGACATACAGTCACAATTTTTTGACTAGTTGTCATATCCTAAAGAGTAATTGAAGCCAGAAATTTCTTTTAATTCGTGATACTTTGTCCAACATAATTGCCATATTTATAGGAAAAAAGGGGGGATTTTTATTTTCATTCCTTGGAAATCATGTAACGAAAAAATTTAAATTTGAACAGGGACTTAATGTTCAGTGAATCAATAACTTTGTGTTTGAAAGCAATGCTGCAAAACATTTGATATAATTTTTTTCTTTTGAGACTCTAGTTTCCGAATAGTTGTCGTATAAGCATACCCAATTTCACAAAAAAATGTGGACATGTGTGTTCAGAATAAAAGAAGACCCAAATATTCATTGATTCTGGCTATATTTCGAGATGACAGGGCCGTAAGCGCTTTATATGTAATCGATCAATGTCATGAGAGAAAGCCTGCGGTAAATTTTGAACAAGGTCTTTTGTATCCGCGCTCCTAAATGACTTGTTTTTCCGTGATTTTCTTTGTCCATGACTTCGTTTTCTTTGAATACCTGTATAAATTTCGTCTCTTGATATTCCACCTGTTTGCCAAGATAGAGAAACTTACTAGCTTTTTAAATGTCAGATTATATTATACATGACAACAGGGTGGGAGGCGCCATGACTGATCGGTTAATTGGACATGGATACTGTCCTGTTGCCATCGCCTTCGGTTGTAACACAGCTATGGCGGCGGGTGTCTCAGCGTGCCAGCGGACCCGTTCATGCCCTTTCCCTGGAAGCCCTCGTACCGGCCGGGACGTTTCGCTGACTCGCTCAGGTACCTGCTGCCATCACCTAACTAGAATGTGCCCGGATCTCACGAGTATGGGGTAGTGAGGCTGCTTACCCGGTTATAACTTTCTTCGGCTTTGGTTTTACTTCAATTTTAGTCTGGTATTACTTGTGGTTTGGATATTTTGTGATTTAAGACGTTCGGTACACCGCGATATGCGCAACGAATTATTGTCCAATGCCTCTGTACAGTTAGAGCTGGTATTTGTCGATGCCTGCACTAGCTGCTGTTCGCTTTTCCTATTTTGCACAGTTCCGTTTGAGAAATATGGATTGTTTACGAAGAGTGAAAAGGAAAAAGAATGGGCGGTTTGTTGACAAATGCCAAATCAAAGGACTAAATGCTTTAAAACAAGGCAGAATACGTCGAAACAAGGCAGTGGTAGACCAAAACGCATGTACACAATCAGCGAATGCTGACCAAGCCACCATCGAAAGTGCCACGCCCACCCCCACCCACCCAAATGCCACATGCACATGTAAACACTGACAGTTATAACTGGGACGAAGGTCGTAGAATAGTGGAACTAAGTGTACTAGCCAATAATCTTGTCTGCGAGGAATGTAAAAAAAAAATTGTCCCTAAAAAATACAGAATCAGAAAAACAATATGGCTTGGCTAGTGTACTTTACATTTCTTGTGAATGTGGTACGATAAACGCTGTCCCAACGGGGAGGGGGGGGGGGAACCACAGTATTACCCCAGCGTCAAAAGGTGGCACAGGCATATTTGATAATGTGCTGCCATTGTTACCATTCGACAATATATTAAGGCAACTATAATTTTGATATTCTTATTTTTACCTCTTATTCCACATTGCTGTCTCGCACTATGGAGAGAATCTTAAAATGTTTGCCTCTTCTCAGTAAAACTATGAAAGTATATGTTATGACTGGAATATAATATTAACGATGTACTGCCGTTTATTTAACCTACATACATGTATATTGATATGGTATCGAAGTTAGACAATGAATGGATACCTTGTACCTATGAACTTAGAACAAATTATGTCAACATGCATGAATTCTTTGTACAATTGCGGAAAAAATAGCACCATATGATATCTTTTTTTGTTAATCAGTGAAATCAGTGCATATTTTGGAAACCCCCTACAATTTTTCAGGGATTTGTAAATAATTTTTCTATTTCAAACTTAAAAAATAATGTGAGCACTTATACATTTTTGCAAGACGAGATGAATTGAAGGTCACATCCCAGCAGTTTTGTCTACATATTTGTTATTAAAAGGCTTGATATACATTGCATACACTCATATTGAGTTATTTTATGCATATTTGTGCATCCTTAATTTATTTTTTTGCTTTTACCCACATATATAATGTTTGCTATCAAATTTCTGTAGTCCTTACATGTAGCGCCACCTAGCGACAAAAGTAGCACCGTGACATGCCAATTTTTGGCTTGCATTTTGTTTCAAATGCCAATATCTTGGTTCACACCAAAAACCAGAGATTTCTAAATATTTTTGACCAGTGTACCGAACGTCTTTACGCTCTAGTCGGTTTATTTTTGTATATGTGAAAAATGTGAATTACTTTGTGCATATGCTATATATATTTTGTTCACATTTCGATGTATTTTTATCTTTACTTCTCCGTCATTGGGGGTTCAATAATAATAATAATAATAATAATAATAATAATAATAATAATAATAATAATAATAATAATAATAATAATAATAATAATAATAATGATAATAATAATGATAACGATAACGATAACGACAACGCCAACGATAACGATAACGATGATAATGATAATAATAATAATAATAATAATAATAATAATAATAATAATAATAATAATAATAATAATAATAATAATAATAATGATAACGATAACGATAACGACAACGCCTACCATAACGATAACGATGATAATGATAATAATAATGATAATAATAATAATAATAATAATAATAATAATAATAATAATAATAATAACAATAATTAATATATATATATGTATACATATATATATATATGAATGTTAGTATGTATGTTTATATGTATGTGTGTGTGTGTGTGTGTGTGTGTGTGTGTGTGTGTGTGTGCGTGTGTGCGTGTGTGTGTGTGAGAGAGAGTTGCAGTAAGATTTGTCTCGATCTGTACCAACTTCAAAGCACAGAAGCCATTTGTGGACTTCATACATGGCTTGTGTCGGCATCCATTTTTCAACGAAAAAACTTTGAAGATGTAGTGCTTCTATTTGAATCTCATATATAAACGATATTTACCTGTCAACAGTGCATCTCAAAGTCAGTGAATTTTTTACTACATCAATATTCATACAAAATTTCACTTTATAAGGTGCTGTGTCTGCCCGCACGGTGGCGCGCGAGAAGTCAAACCACACAACAGTGCCCGTTGAAAGTCTTGTCCATGGTGAAGAAGTCAGCCGCCCTTGCATAGAATGGGTGACATCTGTCATTTTTTGTTTGTTTTGTTTTGTTTCACTTTCCTTCAATCTACCCTGTAACATGGCAGTTATTTGATCCATTTAATAGTCTCTATGATTAAAATAGCTATTTTTTCTTTCATTCTTTGAAATAAATGAAAATCGCTTCTATACTTTTTGTCCACTGATGTAGCAATATTTTGAAAAGGATTCATTATGATATGCCTTTCTTGTGATTAGAAATTGACTGGTCTTCAACCTGCACATAAAAATGCATGTCCCTCCGCCACATGTGTGTAAGTGAGTCAAGTGGGCCAGCCCATGCCAGAAGCATTTGCCAGCGAAAGCATTGGGGAGCAGGGCGCGGCTTATGTCCGCCCATTCACCCTCGAAATGTAGGTTGAGGTAGTTTGTATTACTCATTGTAAACTCACAGGGCGTATTTTATTCCTGTTCCAGTGTATAGGCACACACACACATTGTGCTCCCTCTTGTAAATGGAAGGAGGTTTATGCTCTTTTTCTGACACCGATATACAGCTTTATATATAGACAAGATACCTATACACAACGCCTGTCATAGGAATATTTTCACAATGTGAACATTTAGCACTTTTTCATAGTCCAGTGGTTGTCTCGCTTATAACATTACAAAATTTCAAACATTTTTGTGATGCATTATTACGTAATACTCCGTCAACGGGAGTCAAAATATTTCCGTGTGGCAACGTGGTTGATGCGGTAATATGGTAAGATGGCTTATTCTACGATAATACCGTAGGTCAAGGATGATACCTGCACTCTCAATTTCTTGTGAGGAAACGCTTCGAGACAGGACATACGCAGAAAAACATCCATAGCTTGGCACAGCTCACGAAATTGTCGAAATTATGAATACTGATCCCGTTTGACAAAATGATTTGCAAGATGCTTGCCGAGACAAAATTCCTGTTTGAGCGTGTGTTCTTATTCGTACTGTTTTACTCCATTTATATAGACTGCCCATTGTTTTGCATTTCTTCGTGGATATTGCGACTCTCGTGATGTCAAATATAATATCAAATTCATTATGATATCTGCCATTCACTTAAGTTTTATGTTGTAGATCCGACTACAGTATTTGCCTTAGATAACATCACCATAGCAATTGGCCACCAACTATCTCATTTCAACAGTAATTGGGCAAGGTGATTACACATTAAAACACACGCACATATGTATGTGTGTACGTACCTATGTATGTATGTATGCATTTATGTATCAAATATGTGTATCGTGTGAATGTATATATTTATGTATCATGTATGAATGTATGTATGTATGTACGTATGTATGTATGTACGTAGGTATGTATGTACGTATGTATGTATGTATGTATCATGTATAAATATATGTATCATGTGTGAATGTATGTATTTATGTATCATGTATGTATGTATGCATATATCCACATCGTTGTGTAGGAGTTAGAGCCAGTACTTTTCTGTTCGTTTTTCCCATTTGAATCATATTGATATTCTAATTATTCAATTATTCGTAAGCCCATGGAGCACACATAGTTAAAATATCTCAAATTTACAATCGTGTGGATCAAGCTTGTGTCAAACGACGACTGCAGTTGCCTGGTCTTTATTTCTTGCCAGTTACTGAGAATGGTAGCTGTGGTCTGTATTCTTGAATCATCTGCATGTTTGTCTGCGCACAATAAGTCGCATGAGCTTTGACCTGCGTGACACATGGCAAAAAAGGTGGGCCCTCCAATTTGCAGTTCATGTTCATTGCTTATAAAGTACCACAAACTATTTGTTTGCAACTAACAAAGAATTTCAAGTGAACTAGAGTCGTTTGGAGCACCAATATTTGCTTCAAGTTTTGATGCACAAGAGTAAAGGTATCGTAGTCTTCTTTAAATAAATTGTTAGGTAAGAGTCCATATATTCTGGAATTATGAACGGCAGGGTGCAGATCACAAAGACTCACCCCAATTTGTCTAAAAACAAGGCAAAACAAAGCAAAATTAATCCGAGAGAGAGGTAAATTCTGAATGGGTTAACATTTTAACTTTTACAGTAAAATGTAACAACCGATGGCAGACAAAGCCAAATAATTCCGATCCTATTAATGACACAACAAAATGGAAAGGTATCCCGCCAAAAGTCTACCTGCCCTTACATCAAGTGTGCGTCACTGTGGAACCGAATGGTTTATGCCATAATGCCATTGAGTGGCTCGTCGTTTTTCAATGCTCCTATTGACCTCGGAGAGGCTTGGTATGTTGGCTCGATCGTCCAATATGTGGGCCAGTCGACACACTCGAAGGCTTTTTTGATTTACATAGCAAGAAGTTTCCTGTGTTGAAATTCCGCCAGCCACTTCTATGTAATTGGTTGTGGTTGGTGTGGCTCAGCTTGGCTAAGGTGTGTCTGAGGGGCTAGGCGTGGATAATAAGTAACCGGCAATTGCTATGAAGAACGACACGTAAAGTGGTGAGACGAAGCAAATATTTTGTTTTCTAGCTTTGGGGAAAGACTAACATCTTATATGTTTCGCTACTTTAAAACAGCATTGCCATATATAAAGATTCGCATTTAGAAAGTATCGACGACTTACCTTTCACGCTTCACTAGGTACCTCTAATTTCGCTCACTTTGACATAGATTTGGCCGACCTTTGAGCACAGGAAGCTAGAAGTGAGGAAATAAAGTGTATTAAGCAGCTTAAGTGTGGATTAACGTGTTGAACAAGCAATGATTACTGCTAAGAAAATGTTAATATTTATTGGATTTGGAAGGACTCTTTTCGCCAGTTAAATTGCGCTGGGCGTAGTCAAATTGTCGCTCCACCTAGTTTTGGTTCGATGACCTTTCTCAGGTGCACAGAAGTAAGTTATAATTTCATGGATATTAAAAGTCAACACCATCACATTTATACTTAGATTTGAACCTCTATATTACTGTTTAAAATGCCATTCTATGGAGATTATGTCACTATAATTACATTACGGGAATTTAAATCAACTTATCGTTTGAGGGGATACGGAAACAGTAAGACTTTGAACAGCACGTGCAATGTAAACCGACAAAGTAAGTGAGGTTGAGAAGCAATGTAATGCCTCAAGAGTGACTTCATTACAAAGATTTCAAATTAACAAGTGTGTTTTATAACGTGACGTTGTCCATACCTAGATTTGAAACCTGCGAACATCAGTTCCGAGAAAACCAGAACAATACAACATCATATATTTGCGGGACAAACATGTATGCATGCAAAGGGTCAATAAATGTCAATAAACAGTCATCTTATTTATACATTTGCATGACGAACGCTGTGTACCATTCAAGCAAAGCAAGAGACAAATGACGGGGAAGGGAACAGGAATAAAATGATCGATTGACAGTAAATAAGTCACAACTTGCGTGTAAACCACAACAGAACTCGACCAAAATTTTGCTGAAGCTCTGCCTGCCACACGTTTGATTTTTATTTTAATAAAAATATTTATTTCTGAGAGCAAGTTATTATTTCATGAGTCAGATGTGGGCGCATATATGTTGCTGTAATAATTTTAAGCTGCAGGCTGTTATAGTTTCTTTACAAAGAAAACTAAAGTAGACTAGACTGTAATATAAACAATTAGCGCTATTTTCAGAGGGTTTTTAAATTTTTATTTCATTTATTTATTTATTTATTTATTTATTTATTTATTTATTTATTTATTTATTTATTTATTTATTTATTTATTTATTTATTTATTTGCAAATACAAAACAGAACACATATAAACCAAAGCAAAACAGAACACAACAAAACATATTAAAATGCATTCATTCATTCATTTTTTATTTATTTATTTATTTATTTATTTATTTATTTTTTTTTTGGAAATACAAAACACAACCCACACAAACCAAACCAAAACAGAACATAACTAGGAAAGATGATTTGCTGCATAGCAAATCAATGTGTGTGTCTTCAAAGCATATTGGTATGGCAATGCACAACTATTCCATAACACAGGGGTAGAAGTTGGAATGGCGTCTCTATCTTTTATTGCTTTGAAGTTGTTTAAGATTTAAAATTTCTAATGGTGCTAGTAAGCATAATTTAAATTGCTACAATATTTATTTTTAATTCAGTAGGTGCGCAATGATCAACAACCCCCTACAAGAAGTTGGAATGACATCTCTATCTATTATAGTGTTAAAGATATTCAAGATTGAAAATTTCGAATACTGCTAATTAGCATAATTTAGATTGCTACAACTTTTGTTTTCGAATCATTACATGCGCAATGGTCAACAACCCCCTAGTAGAAGTTGAAATGCAATCTCTATCTATAAAAGTTTTGAAGATATTCAAGTTTTAAAATTTCAAATGCTGCTTATTAGCATAATTTAAATGGCTACAGCTTTTGCTTTAGATTCATCACATGCACAATGGTCAATAACCCCTAGTAAAAGTTAAAATGACATCTCTATCTTTAATAGTTTTGAAGATATTCAACTTTAAAATTTCAAATGCTGCTAATTAGCATAATTTGAATTGTTACAACTTTTGTTTTGAATTCATTGGATGCACACTGGTCAATAACCCCTAGTAGAAGTTGGATTGACATCTCTATCTATTATACTTTTGAAGATATTCAAGATTTAAAATTTCAAATGCCCCTAATTTGCATAATTTTAAACGTCTTCATTCCTCTATATAAAACGGTCAAACTCCTTGTATGGAGGTACAATATGGCGTTTCTATGTATAATAGTGTCCGAGAAAAGTGTCGGACAAATTTGCTGGTAAAGAAGAAAGAAGAAAGAAAGAAAGAAAGAACTCGAGGAAAAACAGGAAAGTGTGTTTTGGCACACACACTTTAATAAAACATGAAATACCGGCAGGAAACCCAGAAAACATCTTGTAGGCACTCCGAATACTTTTCTATATTTGTTAGCATCGTGTTTAATACATCAGAAGATATTGGGCGGGGGTGGGGGTGGAGAACAAAAGACTTGGTGTGGGATTATAGATTTTCGTCGTCGTCGTCGTCGTCGTCGTCGTCGTCGTCATCATCATCATCATTTTGAAGTTGATCTAAAATTACACCTGGCTCATGACTGTGGCATGGACGAGCACAACATCCACAGAGATCCTGTTGGCCCCTTGTCAACTCTATGGCTTATAACCTCCATAATAATGAAAATAGTAGCAATCAGGTGCTGATGTAGATGAAGATATTATTTAAGGAAAAGTGTATGAGAATGTTGACGCTAAGGACAAAGAGGAAGGTACAGGACATTAAGGTCACGATGATGTGCGTGGTGGTGGCAACTACTCTTGCTGATATCGATGATGATGATGATGATGATGATGATGATGATGATGATGATGATGATGATGATGATGATGATGACGGCGAAGATGGCGATGGTTATGATGATGACAATGACAGTGATAATAGTGGTGACGGTGATTATGATGACGATGGTGGTGGTGGTCATAATGATGATCATGATGACGATTAAAATTATGCTGGTGACGGTGATGATGATGAAGATGATGATGACAACGACGACGACGACGACGACGATGATGATGATGATGATGATGATGATGATGATGGTGATGACGATGACGACGACTGTCATGGTGATAATGGCAATGGTGGCATGATAGATGTTGGTGGTTCTGATGGTGATGGCAGCCATGATGATGACGACGACGATGATGACAACACGACAATGATAATGATCGTATCAATGTGCGCATTGTCATACAAATTGAGTTAAGCAGTAAAAGCTGAATGCCGAATACTTCAGTGCCAAGAGCATCCAGGAAGGGGGCGTTGTCATGTGGTAACATCGCTTATGAATATGTGTACATACATATATATATATATATATATATATATATATATATATATATATATATATATATATATATATATATATATATATATATATATATATAAACCCTTTCAGTGCTAAGTTTTGGACTGAGTCAACAGCTTTCTTCGTGCGCTGTCGGTGCAATGTGGAACTATAGCCTGGGTGATCATTTTTGATGTCAGTAAAGCTTTTGATCGCGTCTGGCACGAAGGTCTTCTTTTCAAATGAAGCCAGCTAGGAAGTGAGGGTCACCATTTTAAAGTTCGTCGCTGGTTACCATCCGAATCGTGTCCAAAGAGTGACAATCTGTGGTCAATCAGTTTCTTCCATACCTGTGGAGGCTGGGGTACCCCAGGGTTCTATCCTGGGGGGTTTCTTTTCTTAGTTTAGATTAAGGACATAACAGATAAGATTGTGTGTGACATCAAGCTCTTCCTTGATGACACCGGCATTCTTGAGATAATTTACTATCCTGTTGTCTCTGCAGGATGGATAAATACGGGCCTTGTTACTATCTCTCTTTGGGGCCAACAGTAGAATATGACTTTTTCTGCTATTAACGCCTTCCCCTTTTTTGTTTTTGTTTTGCTTTTGTTTTTTGTTTTTTTTTTTTTTTTTTTTTTTTTGGTTTTGTTTTTTATTTTTTTATTAAGCATTACAAGCCCAACCGCCCGCCCCTGCTGCTTTACACTTCAGTTATACCAGAATTTACTAGTCATACACATCTGGGCATCACACTTTCTGGCAATCTAAAATGGGATGCCCATATGACAAGAATCGTCGAAAAAGCGAGGAAACGTCTATCTCTCCTCTATAGACTTAAATTTAGGTTATATCGCAATACATGGATTAGACTTTACAAATCTATGATACGACCTATCTTACAGCACGGAGGTGTTATTTTTAATGGTTGCTCACAGTCTGATTCTAATCCTGTTGAATCTGCTCAGTACGAGGCAGCTCGTATTTGTTTAGGGTCCTCAAACCTACTTCATGTTATGTTATGCTTAATGAACTACGCTACCCTACTTAAGCAAAAAAAACCGCCAATATTTCAAACTCATTTTGTTCTATAAATCATTAATGGTCTAACTACCGCCTATCCCTGGGATCTTGTTCCAATTAATAATGGTCAAACCACTGTCCAGCTAACATGTCGACGCAGTCTAAGACAAACCAGGTTTACCTCTACACGTTTTAGTAAGTCCTTCCTTCCTTCTGCTATCCAATTTTGGAACCATCTTTCTGATAACATTCGGCAGTGTGCCACCTTATCCCAATTTAAATTAGTCTTAAAGGTCCTCTATTGTCTGTAGAACCTGTTCCAGTTTATTACTCACACGGCAGGCAATATCCTAATGTCATACACACTTGTTTGCGCTTGGGTCTATCTTCATAGATATAATATTGTACCGTCTTCAGTACGTAAATGTTTTATTCCTGATGAAAGTACTTTCCATTTCCTCCTTGAATGTCTTCTTTATTCAAGTAACAGGAAATCCTTGTTAAAAACTGTTTGTCAGATTGTGAATGAACCATAGCCTGATAGTCGACAAGCAAGTGATATACTAATTAGATATCTCACACATGGACACACCGATCACTCTGTTCAACTTACAGTAAAGTGTTTGATGCTATTCAAAAATTCATTTCTGATTCTATAAGATTCATATTTTGATTACAATGATCTTCTGTCTTTACCTACTGAACTTCCGATATAAGGATTGTGATTGAATCTTTTTCTTGACTATTAATTTGTATAAATCCATACTATTTGCATTTTATTTTCTTTATTAGGCATATTCTGTCTGTGAGTATTCACTTGACAGCCGGCATGAAAATGCATTCTACCACTGTACCTGGTACATGAGGAGCATTCTGTGAAAATACATATTTTGTGGGTGTCTTTATGTCTGTAGAGCCTGTTTTTTTTTAATAAACTCTCTGTGCACTATTAAGCTATCCAGGTCAAATAAATATATTTAAATTAACAAAATTATTGCAGTTCAAAGCAGTACGTCCTAAGTGCCGATAATTTGATCTTAGTCGTATTTGACACTGAAAGAGTTGAACTGTTGTAGTGCCGTCCAAGTATATAATATGCTAGTGCTAAGCACAATAGTAACTGTACGATAGTAGCCGATGCAATGGTAACGGGGTATAGGTAATTCTATATGTAAACTTGGCTTTGCCAAACGTGAATTACCTCAGGGCGCTTTCCAGCAGGCTCTTTTCTCTACTTGTATTTAAATGTACGCGTAACTGTGATACTCCCATAATGTACCAGCTAAGGTTTTATTATTGTCCTTGACCCTGACTCTTAGCGCTACAGGGACGTAGTAATACAACTTAATCTTAAATAAATATAGTGTATACACCAGCGTCCTCTTGATATGTAATAGTTTCTCTATCTTTCTTTCACGTATTGACCAAAGAAAAGTCATATACACCCCACATCTGATTTAAATGTGACAATTCAATTCTTTCTCTTAAGTCGATGCGTTTAAGTACGGTTTGTCACTGAGAGTGTGTTCCATTAATTTCTATATGCGTAAGGAAAACTAGGCTGCGTACAGTGACGAAGTTTTGATACATCAGTCTGAAATGAAAGTATTCAGGTAGTCTATAACAAGGTTTCCATATTTCCAGAACAGTTGAAGAAAACGCCAATTTTAAGTATCTTAATCTGGAGAAATGAACACATATACATCTGCACACATCTCATGTGGCCCATTTGCGATTGTGTAATAACAAATATTACACCGTTAACCCATTCTGGTCAGAGTACGCTTGAGTCAACAGTTTTCCATTGCATTACACTCAACCCACGCCAAGAAGAGCTATGACCTAGGGCGTGCTATTATGAATCATCTTGCATACAAATTTCAGCAAAAATATTTTGCAGTGACGAGAAATTTAAGTAAAAACTTAAAGACAGCCGACAATTGACATCTTGGTGCTTTGGGGCGATTTGAGTGACCAATAATTCTATGTCAGACGGAGCCCACAGCTTAACTCGGCATGCTTTGAGTGCAATGCCCCCCAGTTTCTTGGAATATTGTCGCGATAAGCTGGCAAAGATTAATTGTTATTACATGTTTCAGATTCAAGGGCAAAATGGGATTCACTGGCCAAAGACACAGGACTTATATTTACACCTCGCAGGATTAAATACAAGAGAACTCAATAAAAGTTGAAGAATTATTTATTGCGTTAGAGTTTTACCATAAAACAAAATGACTCTACATCGCCACCAAAGTCATTTAATTCCAGAGGTGGAGTATGGACTAGACGGGGGAATATTTGTCACTGACCGGGAAGGGACATTTCCCCTGAGTGCCACAAAAAATAAGATCAGGGAGCCTAAGCCTGACTATGATGATGGAACGTACAGAAGTTATGACCCACGACGAAAAAAGAAATTTAATAAAAATAGACCTAGTAATAGATATCAACACGAACTGGAAACTGCAACATTAGGCAGTTACAAAGGAAGTTTACCGAGAAAACCCAAGCTACACAGGTCTAGAAGTTACAGAATGAAAGATGAAAAACGATTTTCAACATTAGAGTCAGACGGTTCCGCTTCGCTGCAGCGACCAAGAAGAGGATCAACTCCTAAAATGCCCAAAGGCTACCACACTGGGAGCCTAAAACGGACAAACTATTCCCTCAGCTCTGCTGATGCAAGGGCTGCCCGCAAAGAGTTAAGAGACTTTCATACCAAAACACTAAGCAAGACATCCAATGGAAAGCTGCCCTTGATCATTGAGGAGAAACCATTCAAAGACAAGAAATTGTGGGAGGAGGCGGCACCATCTTGGCTTTTCATCGTGGGGGGTCTGTTGCTGCTTGCTGCTGGAGTCATTAGAACGCTGCTCTGTCCGTGGCATGAGTATTTCTCTCCCTTGTGGACTGGCGCATTGGTAAGGACATCACGTATTTAAAGAAGCTACGGCACCACCTAGTGTACCACGGGGCATAATGACTCTGGCCTAGCTGCTGGGAGAGCTTGCGGGCACTGAAAAAGGAGAATTAAAGTATAAACTAACCTGGACAATAACAACTTTACTCCTTCCTTTGTCAGTGCCCCCAAGCTGTCCCAGCAGTTAGTCCAGGGTCATTAGGCCACGTTGTATAATAAATGGTGCTTTAGCTTCTTTATGCAACCAGAATGAATCCATTATAAATAGCACATCCACATTTTGCTGGATAATGCGTGTCAATCTGATCTGAGTATAAGCAAAAATATTGACAATTTATGCGTAAAATCTTTTAAACATTGTTTTAATAGATATGTTGGGGTTTTTTGGTCCTTACGTTTTTAAAGGTAAACAAAAATTCGCAGAAAACATTTTGAATCATTTAGTTGCTTAGGTTTTCTAGAAATCAAATCTTACACGGAAGGAACAAAACCTGCATTTGATTTCTATTACAGGTAATAATACTTGGCCTGCTTGGTGTCAGACACAAGAAAGATTATCTTACAGGAAACAGAGTAAGTTTATGCATTGATCGTTACAGAGTAAGTCTATGTATTGATCGTAACAGAGTAAGTCTAAGTAATGATCGCAACAGAGTAAGTCTATGTATTGATCGTAACAGGGTAAGTCTATGTATTGATGTTACAGAGTAAGTCTATTTATTGAACGTTACAGAGTAAGTCTATGTATTGATCGTAACAGTGTAAGTCTATGTATTGATCGTTACAGAGTAAGTCTATGTTTTAATCGTAACAGAGTAAGTCTATGTATTGATCGTGGCCATTTTACCTGCCGCCAAAATTTATGTACCCATAGAACATTTTCTCTTGAATCACATGAGTCAAATTAATGGCAACTAAACTCATCTCTTAAAAATAGTTTTGATTGATTTCCAAATGAGGCTGTAAATAGAGTTACTGTTTTTATTGGAGATGTCACAGAAAGCAATCTAATGTGTTTTAGGCTGATTACACGCCCATTACAAGCATTTGCGCCTTGATATGTGTATTCCCATTGAATTGTGTGTGTTAATGTAATTCTGAATAAGCTGCTTCTTTGTACAGTTGTGGTGACGAAATTTATGTGATATATAAGCTGTATACCTAGATTTACAATGAGGGGTTTTGTATTAATCTGTAGAACGTTTCTAAAGTTAAGAGCCAAGTTACAATGGCCAGTGATGTCAGTACATCAGTTCTGCTAGCTGAAGCGCTTTCTGCAGGGACGAGAGAGTGACTCGTAATTACGAGATAAAAAATAACATTATGTTGGGACCACTGAGCTTTCAAATTCTTCTCACTAAATCAGCACTAAAATTAGTTATGTTTTGATCACTTCGAATACTTAGTGCAATACATTGTTCTACTATTTAGTATAAAACTCCAAAGTTCTTTTCGTCAGTCTGGAAACCGTGTGTTGCGAGATTGAAATATCTGCCCATCATAATCCATGGTGCAAAACCAATATCATTTGTGGTATCACAGAACTTGCTGCATGTTGTCCCATTGAAAAGCCCATCTCACAGTTTGAGTTAGATACTTTACCTTTGTTTTACAGTTCGACGAACATATAATTGTGGTGTTCAGTGGTGCTCCCGACCAAAAATTGGACATGAAAGTTGTGATAGAATTAGCTGCGTGGAATAATTTTTCATTATTTACATATCTATATATAATCATGAATATATTCTGTTTTTGCAGAATTGGCCATACATAATCTTGGGAATAGTCTGCACGCTGGCAGTCTGCGTTACTTCTACATTGAACCTGATGAGTCTGATTCCAATGATTAAGGCCATGGTTAACCAAACGGCACATCAAGATCCATTTCGCATCCTACAACCTGTTCAGTTTCCTGCTTGGAAGAGGTATGTATAGTAATTAAAAACTAGCCAGAGGCTGATAATTCTATCGGATATTGGACATGGAGCCTTTTCATCAAATCGGATATTTGATTTGAAATAGCATAAAAAAGTATCCCGTTACCGATATTACGGATGGCAGTTACGTAGACCGAGTTGTAAAGAGTTTGAAAATATTTAAAGGTCTGTTAAGTGATCAGAAACATCACACTTAGAGGCCGTTTTAAATATTCATTTGGGATGATGTTCAAATATGTTGCACAATGGTATGAAGTTTATGTAAAGTATGTGTTTCATGTTAGTTTCAGTATTTTGCCTTTCTTTTAAATTTGGTATCGGTACCGGATATCCATGTATCGGCAATTCCAGAATATTCGTTTTTGGTTTTGGATGAAAAATTCTATTTGGTCCTGTCCGTATGGGAAGCCTTCCCAGATGCAATGCTTCATTTATCGGTCTTTCCTAAAGAGATTCCAGTTCATAGGACGCTGTGAATAGATGTTTACAGATTATTAAGAGTTGTTTTACTGTATGACAAGAGCGGGTAATACTCAGAACATGTTTCAGAGCCTGTACCCGTACATGTCTCTCTGAGGAGCGGCTCTTTGTCTAAGTTAAATATTCAGCAAAAACAACCCACATAATAATGAAAAACGCGAACGTGGCAAATGATGAATTAAGCTAAATAAGTATAGTTTTGCTTTTTAATGCAGAGCTTCAATGTGAATAAAGAATAGATATCAAACCAAACATAATTACTAAATTTGTATAGAGCAAGATTTTACTTACCCCTCAACTAGTATGTTCCCCTTCTAGCTGGATAACTCACATTAGTCCAACCACCTGCCAGTGTATAACTGAAGTAGAAAGAAAGTGGAGCTATTATCCATGACATAATAAACCTGGCTACTCAATGGACATCAACTTTTGCATAATCTGCCAACCCAAAGTTTCTGTATTAACATAGCGTTTTGGGCCAAAATGTGTTTATCTAAAATTTTGGACATTTCTTGAAAAATATTCAAGATAAAATGGTCAAATTTGTGCTATTCTCAACACATGTATTAATAAAAGCAAATCATGGACTTTTGATAACTATATCTGTTTTTTTTTTTTTTTTTTTTTTAACAATGGTGCTATAAAATTTGAAAAATGGTTGTTTTGTGACATTGATAAAGCTTGTGGGACTCTTCCTTTTTATACCTTTTTAAAACAATTGATCATTTAAAAAAAATCCCTGATACCTTTTAGCTCCGGAGAATTTTAGGGTAAGTCAGTTTTTATTTAAAATCAAAGAATTCGTATTAGAAATATCTATGTGAAACGGGTCTTTTAGAGCAGATACCTACTGTCAATATTTAGGATGCAAAGTTCAGCGCGGTTCATTGACTAACGTGTTAACATTGAATAGTATTTTGTTAATATCTTCGATTTTATTGGGGCCAGAACTGCTAAATTTGGACATCTGATAGACAACATCTATGCCTGCCATAGTGTATCCAAATCTTAAAATGAACAAAATTATCCAAAATCGGTTGGATGTTTCCTTAATGTACTTGTGGTGTTGGAAGGCATGTGGCCTTTTTGCTGTGATGAATTAAATAAGTGATAGCGTAACCATGTAATATCAAGGAATCTATACTATGGCAGGGGTTTGCACTTGTAGCTGTGACTCGCAAGCGTATTTACGCGTAGCTTGTAAACTAATTACAGTACATATGTAGCTAAATGACAGGCGGTATGGCTCACACGCTGTACGACAATTACATCCTCCAATGACAGGCGGTATGGCTCACACGCTGTACGACAATGACAGGCGGTATGGCACACACGCTGTACGACAATTACAGGCGGTATGGCACACACGCTGTATGATCATTATATATTGTATGACAATTACATCCTCCAATGACAGGCGGTATGGCACACACGCTGTATGACAATTACACCCTTTTCACTTGCACGTGTTTTGACAATGACGTTGTCCCAAACATGCTGCAGTTGTGGGGGGGGGGGGGGTACTCGCATTGAAAGTAATATAAATGTGCCAATGATGGATGCTACAAGTACTTACCGTATAGACAACCCCAATGTTATCAACCTTTTTTTTAGCTCGTCAGAAAATATTGTTTAAAATTCAAGAATTATGAACTATGAAAGCACCAATTTGCTTCTATATATTTCAGCATGCAAAGCAATCAAGTATGACTTGCCAGAAGGACTGTTATATTTATATTCTGGGTGCATGTCAAACAACAAAGTAGCAGTTTACATTTGCAACGATATAAGTATTATTGCATTTTGATTCGACATAAAAAGAAAACACAAAGACACCCAACTGACTCACACCCACAAAGATTTCTCAGATAGTGCAGACTCCTTCCCTACAAACTCCTTGGTAATATATATTTATATTTTACATTTCTGGTGCCGGATGTCCATTGTTGCAGTTCCTCTTAGGATTTCCCTTGGTTTTGTACAGGTGGTCTAGCGGCAACTGTTTATTTTACAATCACTGGGACTGATTATAATGCCCCAGTTTGTTTCCACTTCAGTTATACACTGGCGGATGGTTTAACTAGGATAAACTATCCAGCTAGAAAGTGTACATATTGGTTCAGGGGTAAGTCAAATTGTTCTTATTTGACCCTGTTCTATACAAATTTAGTAATCGTGGTTTGTTTGACAGTTATTTTGACAGTTATTCTTCTTTCATAATGAAGCTCTGCATTTATAAGCAAAACTTCACGTATTTAGCTAATTCATCATTTGCCACGTTCATATTTATTCATTATTATGTGGGTTGTCTTTGCTGAATATTTAGCTTAGACAAGGAACCGCTACTCAGATATGTACGGGTAATAGGCTCCGAAACATGTTCTGAGTAGTTACCCGCTAAAGACCCTTTAATTTATTTGGGCTGATGCAGCCTATGTCAAAATTTTACAGAGGAACGTATGCAATTTGGACAATAGTACTTCCATATGTATATAGGTTAGGCAGGGACAGGCTAGCTTATGGAGAATAAAGAGTTCGGACTGCGGAATAGGGTAATGGCCACTAGGAAGTGGTTCTGGACAAAAAGACTCAAGTATAATCATAGTTTCTGCATTATTCAAGTCCTGTATCATCTGCAGGTGATATTGATATGCTTTATGATATGGTGATAACAACTACATTATGTGATACCCTATATAATATATATGTGTGGGTACCTGTACTTATGAATGACAATATTGTATTATGTTTCAGTCCGATCCAGGTCAACAATACCGCGGTACCTTATGTATGTATAAGCAGCCAGTTCGCGGCGCTGCTGTTTACGCTGGTCGATTTTTCAGTGCTGACGGCCACGATGCTGGTTGCCAGTAATTATTGGGATGCCAGCCATAATACCACAGGCGAGGTGAGTGATACTCGAGAAGTGAATATTTCCCCTTGCAATAAACCTAAAAAAATAAATGAAGAATTACACAAGAGACTTGTAATTTGGTTGTGCAAGATGTTAACCCTTACAGTTCCAATCACGATTAAAGTCGATCTACTTCAGTCAAAATAGTCTGAATTTCATTAGGTTCCCAGATTCGTGTTCCTCGTAAAAAAGAAACAAACTTTCATGCAACTACCAGTATGCGTATAGTTCCAAAGAAAATATTTCAGGTCAACATCGGAGGGCATTGGGCGCAAATGCACCAATGCCCGCCGAGAAAAGCTGTTGACTCAGTCAAAAATTTGGCACTGAAAGAGTTATGTTTGGTGAATATTCATTAAAGGAAGAAATAACCAGAATGATTACAATGTGAAATATGGCAGAATAATTCTCAATTTGCAGATTATCTTCTTTCAGCCCCAAAAGAAATTTTCTTTATTACTCATGTCGTGTTTTAAGCGTTATAAACTATTTGACTACATCCATAACGCTTTTGTTTTCAGTGTGATCATAGGGGTAACCCTAGACTTTTCAACCCCCTAGAGCAGTGTTCCCTAGGGGAAGCCACAGTGTTTCTTGGGGCCCTGGCGGTTCTACTAAGCCAAGCCAACCGCCAGCATTACTGGACACCTGTATGGTCAGGCGGACTGGTCAGTACTCATCGTGTCTCTTTCATTGACAGCCGATTTTATAGTGATAATAAAGTGTAAGGTCGACTTCCTGACGTTAGTTTTCAGTTACTGGGTTAATCTTTGTTTTATTAAGACATGTGGAAAAGAAATTCATTCTTGAAAACGCTTGGCAATAGCTTTTGTCTTTATATGTACTAATCTCCAGATTCCACTGGTTTCAGACAGCTCAGACAAAATTGTTCGGGGAAATTAAATTTCTTTTTTTTTTTGACTAATTTTACCAGTGACATTTGCCAGTTGGGTAAGACAGAAATGTGTGTATGGATTTGAAGAAGGCTTTTCAACCGCTGCAACCGCTGCATCCTTAAAATGAACTTGAAATATGATTTTTTTTTGATCGATGACTTATAATGTTTTAAAGGAGGAATGAAATTCTTCAACGTGTCAATGCTTCAAATTCAAACTTTTCTTTCAAAAGTTTTACGAACTTTGAAAATTCAATAACGAGGCACTCGTATTTTTTTATCATGAGTGATAATGATTAATTGCCAGCAGCTCCAGGCGTGAATAACAACCGTCAGTACAACACACTTACTGCAGGAAAAGAATGCTGCCAAAGTTACCAGTGTAGATTTATAATATAACACTATAGAGTCAAATTGTTGTCAAAACACATTTCGACTGAATAAAAACACACAAATATTAATTCCTCCATAAAAATGTTTCCAGACAATTTAACTTAATCAATTTTATGGTGCTGTGACTTTGGTATGGTGTATTTATTGTGGGCACTGTTTGCTTGTGATGTCAACAGGTGATGCTGGCTGCCGGTGTCAGCTTCTGCCACGCCAAGAGACCTGATATTGAGCAGTTGGTAAGTCAATGCTACTGCCTCTTTTACCAATTTGTCGTTTGAAAGACCGAATGCTTTTGGCGTAATGGTTACGACATTGTGTATATATATATATTTTTAAAAATGACAAATGCCTTTTTGTTTTTCAGGGCCTGCTGGCCATGTTTCTTGAATTCGTAGCATTCGTAGGATGTTCAGCAGCCACAGTGTTCATAGCCTTAAATTTAGAACTTGGTTACAGAGCCATCAAGCAAGGAGGTGAGCACGCATGCATACACACATTATCATAATCTATCTACTTATTTGTGACATCTACAGCTTAACAATTAAATTTGAAAAGTTAAGAATCTTGCAAGGAGGTGATTATGCGTACGCATATTTTCCATAGTTTATTAATCACCTCCTTTATTGTAAGTCAGCCAATCAAAGTGTCATCTCCTTCATTGATATGACTGGATATCCATATTTTGTGAAAAATTTCCTTTCATACTCAGGGACAGATACCAAGAGGCATGCTCATTGCAATATCCAGCGTGCACTTGACGCACTTTGCTGAAGCGTATTGTCATAAGCCCCGCACGATCCATATGATTTGATATGAAAGTTAACGGTGCAAGCATCTGCATGAAGTAGACAAAATATTTTGTATGGTAAAGAAATATCCCTCCACATAGCTGAACCTGTCGTCCTGATCTAATCGATTGGCAAGCTTCAAACCTGGGTTTGCTGTACTCCGGTGCTTGGTCCCAACCTTGTGAAAATTATTATGTAAAATTATATGAACTGAAGCAAAATTCAACCCAAGGCAAAAACAAAAAACAAAAAAAAAAATAATTTGCTTGAACAGAACAGCAACAATAAAAGCAAGGGATGTGAATGCCATGCAGATCAGGTTAGCAGCGCTGAAGTCAAACAAAGGTTGGAATCCAAAAATCACCTCGACAAATTGAAAGCGGCCATAACGGACAGATACCAATCCCACAATGCAACTGTTATAACATAGATGGCTCCCAACAGAATATCAGTTTCTGATGCAAAGCTCAATATTTAATGAACCAGCGCCCTTAAGTCGCTGTATGTGGCTAACAAAACTTGGTGGTACACCTTTATTTGGGAAGAGACAACCCTGACATATAACACGACGTTATTTGTGTAAAATAGGGCATCAAGCTTTATGAGCCTTTTTATGTCACTTCTGTTGCAATTCGGGATATATTTTTTGGCAAGATGAAAGCCTCCATGACATGTTTTGGAATCTCACATGTGACAATTGTGATTGACATAACTTGAGTTCCGCTTGTCTGATCTGAATAACGTTTGCATCACTGTATCCCTGTATATAATCGGTGTCTTATCCGATCATATGTTAGAACTAGGTTTGGCTTTAAATGATGTGATAATTGCGATCATCGCAATCATTCAAGCAACTGCGTAATAAAATGATTGGTGGTCCCGTTCTGGTAGAAGGCAGCGTTGTGTGTGTCCGTATTCATTAAAAACAGTAAATTCTAAATTTTTCTTGACAGAATGAATGCTCCAACCATACTACTAGTGTTTGAGTCAGTGACGTTCAGACAAAACATGTTCTTAAAGCGTAAGGTATTACCAAGACTGATTAACTTACAGCAAGCACGGCACAAAATTTAGTGGTATACCACGAGTCTTCGCTATGTGTTGTTTAGGGAGCAAGGGATTAGGTTACATGCTTTGACCTTTTTTTATTCCCGAGAATGTTATCATATACTCTGCAACAAGAATACCTGTTTTCCGTTTCTTCTTTTGCCTCGCTACAACCGCTATTCCTGTGGTTGTTATAACCACTTGGGACAATGGCTCAAAACTCCAAGGTGTGATAAGATAAAGGCGCCCATGGCAAACTATGTGAACAAAAGTGTGATCAAATGATGATTTCAGCAGGGAAACAAATTTTACTCCTATTCTCCAATCTTCAAATTTAGACCACATTTAAGTTGAGAAGCACCCAACACATTTTTCGCGAAAGTCAGTGTTTCATTGGCCGGAGAGATAGTATGCAGTGGTAATCAGCGAAATTATTATCAAAGTATGTGTGCATTCATAATATTTCCACAACGCTTTTAACAAAATGCCAGCTTGACCACAATATTCTACTTTTCTCTAGTAAAAACAAGCATTAACGTTGATTCCTAATCTATTTTTATTTCTGTTTCAGAGACTGACCCATTTAAACTGGGATTTAGATGTGCCGAAATGGTGGCCTATTGCTTGTTTATCTTGGCAGTAATGACAAACATTTGTTTTGTTGTTGGAATTCTGTTCCGCCAGTTCCGACAGGTGTGTTGTAAAAGATGTAGCACGGCTCCAGGGGATTCAGATATCTGATATCTGTTTGCAAAAAAAATTTGTAAAATGTAGAATTTACATTATTGTAATTTTTCCTAGTACTTTAATGTTACATTCCAGAGCGTCACTATGCTTTGACAACAGGATAACGAAACATACTAAGTGAATGTTTACTCACTGGAAATTACTTACTGACAGGACATCTTCCAGCAGAGTCGCCTACCGAAATGTGTTTAAAGTGTACATGAACACCCTTCAGAGCTCTCTGGGGTAATCTAATCATGAAAGCAATTAAAGATATTATGCTCGTACATTAATACATAAAACTTAGTTGTCGTACGTGATGTTTTTTGATTTGATACTTGTACATAGAATCAGAATGGGTTGTTTATAATGTCACAGGTTTTAATCCCAGACCGTCCTTTTGGAGTTTCTTTTACTTGGCATTGTTACTAGTCTATCATAAATCGTGAAGTTCATCTGTAATGTACCAACAGTGCTAACTGTAAATTTCTTATATAGAAATAAACCATACCATGTTGGTGCTTTATTTACTTTCCATGTAAATGTCGTTGATACTTGGTTGAGGACTAGTGCGTGGTATCTATACTGAAGACAATGAAAAACAAGTACTGAAGACAATGAAAAACAAGTGTAGCTTCATGCCTAGTATGACTTCATTTTGGTTTGTTTCTTGGGTTATATTTTCACCATGTGATTTTTTTTTTGATCGTTGAAAAGTTAAAAGTTTAAATGTTATGGCCTAACGTGACTGATACACTTGGTGTGAAATGTACAACCTGATTTTTCCTGATGAATAAAAGGAGACCAGTTCACCTGATATCAAGGTTCATGTGACCGCTCAGAACAACTAAAGGTTGTCGAGTATTGCTACTAACTGTTATTACATAGCAGTCTTTTGTCTCTTAATGCCATTCCACATCTTTACAGATACAAAACGTGTACTTTAGCTTTTCTTTTGTGTTCACCCGTATGCACATCAAGGCAGCTTTGTTTTTGTTTTTGTTTTTGTGTTATATATATATGTATATATAATCTAATACGATTTTATATATATATATATATATATATATATATATATATATATATATATATATATATATATATATATATATATATATATATATATATATATATATATATATATATATAATCGTATTAGATATATGCAAATTACATGACGTTTTGAAACACAGCTTTACGCATGATAAGGGCTTCAATAGTCTACTGGCAAAAAATATGAAAAAAATTGTGGCAATATACATATATATATATACAGATGGATAGATATACACTCCAGGGAAAGAAGAGGCCACACCATTGGTTTTACATCGAATGCTGTAAATATTAATTGTGATACAAAATATAGTTGTTACATAGAATGTCATGTGGCATATGTGCTGTACATGTAGCTCCCTGTATGCCGGAGGACTCGCATAAAACAGAAATGTTCAGGAAGTGGGATAAAGGCTATAGGAAGGCGCGAAAAGTGTGTGTCGTATTGAACCGAGAATGGGCTTTATAAGGGGCAATTGGTTGCCTCAAAGCAGTTTAAGTTTGTGTTATATGTACTACAACGAAGTAGATATAACACTGAGCTAGGGTCTGGCTTTTGATACGCACGGGTCACCAGCAGCTCATCAGGGACAGAATTATCGGCGTGTTGGCAACTTTTTATCTTAGCGTGACGCTGACAGGGTGACCCCTTCTTTCCCTTATTCTGTCCATATATATATACATATATATATATATATATATATATATATATATATATATATATATATATATATATATATATATATATATATATATATATATATGTACATGTGTGTATATATGGTTATCGTCTTTGTTATGCTTTTAAGAAGTGCAATCTATTCTTGCACATACATGGTTTGAGTTTCATTGTTTATATCTATTTCCACATGTACCATTTTAGTCAGCTCTTATTGAGGGCTTCATGCGTGAAAGCGGCGTTTATCACATATGGTTGTGGAATAGCTGGTGCCCGCATACTTCAGCAGGCACGGTGTTCTGTTTTTTAGGTATGAATTGTTCGATGCAGTTGAATAGATTCATGGGTGACTTCTTGAATGGAGCCTTGTCCATTTTGTCGGAACATGAACAGGTTCAGTGAAGGACATATGATTGTCACATCTTTCTTGAAATACAACAATATGCTACCAAAAATAAGTTACTCCAGTGAATGGATGAGCATAAAAATGTGATGTATTCCAGTGTTCTGTACACATTTGGTAACTCTGCATATTTACGTTACCTGCCAAACGACTCGTATGCATTACAGTAATTAAGTGTCAAATATACTGTAAGTACGTATACCATATTCAAATGATTTTTTAAACAAGAGAAAAATGAACTACCAAACTGCAGCCTGTAACATAAGATATGAAACACGAATTGTTGAAGCGTAAGAGTATTTTACTGTTAAAAAAGTAACTTACAGTCGGCAGCGTTTATCAGCCATTGTCTTTTTAATTCTGTACACACTTTACATTGAGGATATAGTTTGGTGTCTTACAAGTGGTTTGTGTCTGGTAAAGAGCAACTGGGGACAAACGAATGATAATCCGTTTTAAGTCGAAATCAAAACTGTTTGATAGAGACATCCGGATGTAGTGGATGGATGTAAAGTAACAGGGCTTTTGAAAATTATATCACACAATTATTACATGGCAACATGTTTTTATACATATTTATGTTATGACCCTTTTTAATTATCTTAACTTTTAAGGCATTTGGATGTACATTTCCCAATTAAGATCGGTGTTTAATTGACAGACCTATGTTTTTGTAGAAAGACTTGCCCGTATGTTGCTTTTACGAGTTATTGTCAGCTAAAGTCAATCTATTTATACTCAAATAAGTAGAAATGTAACACCCATGAAATCGGATTACTACTTTTATAACTACGTCACACTCTGTAAATATCAGGAACACATAACAAAGGCAATGTTTGCCAGCGATGTGGACTCCCTACCCCTGACAGAGTATATGACTGTAACAGTGCAATAAAAATGAAACGATTTACTATGAAAAAAACATGTGCGTTTATCCAGTGTTAAGTCTGGGATTCATTTGTCTTCTTGACATTCAATTTACTCACTGGTTGAAATTGTAATGCCCTATATCGCCTAAAAGGTCCATTCAAAATAACACTGAATATTATGATTATTGTGTGACATTCTGTCAAAGCAAATCGGCTTACGTTTGGCTACAGACATACAATATATCTTTGAAATACACCGTTTGACACGACTTTAAATATACTTTGTCCACAACCGGCAAGGATTTGAACAGATTTTCCCTTATTCTATTGGTTATTGTCGATCGTGTGACGCAAAGTTTCGAATTTTAGGCGATATCAGATGAAAATCTGAAGAGAACTAATTCTATTCACCAACTTATACATCCTTCACGGGAGACAGGCAGGACTGCTTTGACTTGAAATGTAGCATTTACCATGATTTCAAGGAGGCAGTCAGCGAAATTGACTGAATAGACGGATCAGCTGACCTTTGCGCTGCAGAACGCCTGCTATTGCATTGGAGTTTAGCCCCAGAATCTTTGTAATTAAAATGCAGAGGGATTTACGAGTTAAAATTTCCCTAAATTAGTGGGTATAACGTAAATCGTTAGATTCAGCAGAATTATAGAAAAATGTTTTACGCCAAGCAGATATGCTAAAATTATAGGAATCAATCCAGAAAAGCGAATGCTTGCATATAGTGTATGGGACTCTTAACCTCCGTGCAAGAATGACACACCTAGCCACCTAACCACAGCCGTTGGACAATTCATTATTACCCGTGGAAATCATTACTTTTAATAATGCTTTTAACAAGGTCTGTTATTTAATTTGCGACAATAAAGAGTACCTTTACCCGCGAAGGGATTAGGAGTACACGGATCGTGCGTAGCAATCCTATACTTTGATTTCGACTGGCTTTGGAGAGCTATGTTTTAAGTCAGGAGTTAAGCAGTTGGCATTTCGTAATCGGGGCTATCCTTAATATTGAATCAGTAAAAAACCTGAGCCCTGGAAACATATTATTGGATATGCAATGTACAACTGCAGCTCACCTATATGGTGCACTGGTACCTTTTCTACAAGATGGGTCTTTGTCGGCATATGACCTTAACCAACATGGGTAATCTCGTAAAAGTCGCATGCAGTATTGACCTTCAGAAGGCAAAATCGAAGACAAGGTGAATATGCGGGTACATAAAATTATGTGTACATGCAAGCAGGCGCTGCAATCTTTTAACAACACATCAAAGACGCGGATTACCTAACAAACAATCTGATGATAAGTATCTGAATCTGTCTACTAATCTTGGAGCTAATATAGCAGGAAATAAAAGTTGAACAGTAGCCTATGCATCAAAATGTTTACAATTTTTGTCGTTTCAATCGGTGCAGAAGTTCTTTCTTATGACACTGAAAGTTAACCATTTACCTCGTACCTTCTATCTTTTGTAAAATTGGTCGTGCGTGGTTTTGTTTTCACACATATCATAACTGTTAGCTACCTGACAATGATATATAAATTTATGTGTTCCTTTATCGTTGTATCTAATGTAAAGAGTAGGTTCCAGCTGAAAGTAAAATGCAACACCAGATAAATGATCAATACAATTTTTTAGATGTTGGATTACTCGATCATTTAAAATCCAAGTCGACCCAATATAGCTGACAGATGCATGTAAACAGCCCGTGTTTCACACGAGAGGAATGTTGTTGCTTGTTAGGCCTGGTTTGTAGCAACCCGGAAAAGGACACAATAAAGTTTAAAAGGGCCATGACAATCGACAAAGGTAACCCTAGGAAATGGAGCTCATCTCAGACAAAGGCCCATGCCTTTCACAGAGCTTGCCTAAAATACAAGAATCTCCGGTCGTCACACAGAGAGACTGACTCACAAGGACAGACACAGACACATACATATGTGTTTGCATGCACAGCACAAACGCATTATACATGTACACACACACACACACACACACACACACACACACACACACACACACACACATATATATATATATATATATATATATATATATATATATATATATATATGTGTGTGTGTGTGTGTGTGTGTGTGTGTGTCCTTGTATATATTTGGTCAAGTGGATATGTGCGTTTCCCACTCCAGCTAGGCGACTGCATGGTGCCAAAGGTTGCGGGTTCGAGTCCCGCTCGTTCCGAAAATTATACATATATGTATATATATATATATATATATATATATATATATATATATATATATGTGTGTGTGTGTGTATGTATGTATGTATGTGTGTGTGTATGTGTGTGTGTGTGTGCGTGTGTGTGTGTGTGCGTGTGTGTGTGTGTTTAGTTTTCTGGGGCTCTTTAGGTTATCCAGACACATTCGTGCCATTGACTACAGTTCAAATTTAAAACCACAAAACCAACAGCATTTCAAGTTCCCAATGAAATGTCATAAGTCCGATAACCAGCGCTTTGATACGGCAGTCAAGCATTAAACTGAAATGTGGAACTTCCTCACAGCATGCATGTTTATGTGCTACTGAGTCAAAATGAAACCAGGCTGTGAAGTGTTTATGTGCGGCTATTATGTGACCCTCCTATATTGAGACCCTATCATCGTCATGAGTTTTGTATTTATTTATGCTTCTTTTTTTTCAGCAAGAAAATAAATGTGTCATGCAAAGTGAGAAGCGAAATTTGAGTCAGAAAAATACACATGCATTTTTAGCAAAGGGACTTTGTTGTTGAATATTAACATGTATAGTACCTCAAGGCAAAACGGAGCGCAGTGAAATGCACAAGTGGAAAGCAAAAAAAGCAGACGCACACCGTACGGTTCAATTCTTAAGGTACAGAGATCACATGTTCACACGTATAAATGTCATTCAGAACTTTCTCTTGACTCTTATATCTAGGAGGTATGAACGTTTCTTTGTTTTGTTTTTGTTTTCAGTTTTGTGTCTTGTGTACACTTTTTGTTTAGCTTCAGTCAGTGATCCCTGACACTCCTGTCGCTGAAGCAGTCGAGTGGATTCGGGCAAAAGGTCATTGACATCAACAAATGTAAACATCGTCATACTTTTATTGCGCATTTTATTGCAATGACATGCTAGTGCCATAAAATCTAAATTATAAGAAAATCCACTGTTATGTTTTGGTTCTGGTTGCAAAGTATTTTGGTAACAGACTAGAAGTTCAATCTTCCCCGGTTGAACAATAATGAGTCAATATTTTGACTTGGCGCGTGTTCTGCGCAGTGAACCTGCGCGACGACAGGATTTAGACTCGAGACACACCTTCAGGACAGGTCTTATTTATGACTGTCAGAGAAAAGAATTCCAGTGACATGAAACTTGAGATAAAGATTTAAAGCAGACGCCGATATATATCCAGACGCTGTAACGTGATTTGAGAGGGACAGTTTAAAGTCTGTCAATTGACTGCAGCTGTGCCAGCAGTACTGAAATTGTGAAGGCTACCGGAAACACTCAAGGCGTTTAAGATAATGTAACGATAGGGTAGCTACATACGTACTAGTAGATGTGATACAAGTTGAAAACATAGGCTCACTCGTGATGTTCACGTTAAACCATTCTCTAAATTATATCAAAACCATTGTAACCATGCTGTCCTACTTTTCGTGAATCAAAAGAGGGACTAGTTGCTACCACGCTAGTCTATAACCATGGTTTATTATACACAGCCTCCTGCAATTCCTGTCTGACAGAAAAAGTTGGCCTTTTGATCACGGCGGTGGATGTCAGTTATAAACCCGCCTGGCTGTAGCGGTGAATATCAGTTATAATCCTGTCTGGCTGTTGTGGTGGATGTCAGTTATAAACCCGCCTGGCTGTAGCGGTGAATATCAGTTATAATATTGCCTGGCTGTAGCGGTAGATATGTTATAATCCTGCCTGGCTGTAGCAGTGGATGTCAGTTATAATCATGCCTGGCTGTGGCGGTAGATGTCAGTTATAATACTGCCTGGCTGTAGCGGTGGATGTCAGTTATAATCCTACCTGGCTGTAGCGGTAGATATGTTATAATCCTGCCTGGCTGTAGCAGTGGATGTCAGTTATAATCATGCCTGGCTGTAGCGGTAGATGTCAGTTATAATGCTGCCTGGCTGTTGTGGTGGATGTCAGTTATAATCCTGCCTGGCTGTAGCGGTAGATATGTTATAATCCTGCCTGGCTGTAGCAGTGGATGTCAGATATAATCCTGCCTGGCTGTAGCGGTGGATGTCAGTTATAATCCTGCCTGGCTGTAGCGGCAGATGTCAGTTATAATCCTGCCTGGCTGTAGCGGTGGATGTCAGTTATAATCCTGCCTGGCTGTAGCAATGTGGCCAGCAAGCAGCACAGCAAGCTGACCAGGTGGAAATTGCTTTCACAGCAGAGAGCACAATGGCCATTCCAGTCGGTCTAGGTCAGGAATAAGCGACGAAGATTGTTGGGTATAAAGTAAAGTACTTCCTCTCGTAGTTTTGGTTAACCGAAACAGGGCCTCATGGCTCTTAATTCATTGGAAGGACTGTCAGAAGGTAAAATGTGAGGTATGATACTTTTTAGCTTGATATTGATACCGCCTTGTCATTTTTGAATATTGCTTCCCAGCGTGGCTCTTACAAATAATACGTGCAAGGCCTTCACATTACAAACACACGAAAACATACAACAGCAAATCCTTCTGCATACCGTAAAATAACATATTCCATCAGCTAGTTTTGGAATTTCATTGAATGTATGGACCGTCAGAGAGAAAACATAAACGTCAATGTCCACACAACAAACCATATGATTTCAAAATAAACTCAATGCGAACAGTAAAAACACAATACAGATCAGAGCAATAGAACCATGTATTTCCGAACAAAGTATAACTATAGGAATTGTGCTTGACATATTATCTTGATTACTGACGCCCTTTTTAGTCAGAACCAATCCAGGCATGTAAAATTGATGGCAAAGGTTGTAACATTAATCTGCAGAAATAGCTCTTTCTCCCAATTAAAATAAATTGAATTTTCCCTTTCTTTTTTGTTTTTTCTTTCCTTTTTGCCAGAAAGGTCAACATATACGATTATTATTTATTGCTTTTATTCAAATGATAATATCTGTAAACATAAGAGTCGTAAAATTATATTTTTCCTAAACTAACAGGGTTAAAGTTAGAAATATAAGCCTCTTTTGGAAATTTCCCATATTATCTCGTTTTCAGTTTGGGCAGTTAGCAACCTGACATCTGCATATTCTTTATAGCTGTCCTATGACATTTTGATACATATTTCAATTTTGGTTGTTTGATCCAATCTTCACGACTGAAGAGAAATAATAGAGAAACTAAGATCTTTATCCACAGATCCGAACCAGCGATGAAGCGGGGAAAATATAGTCATACTTGACATATGTACTTTGATGATGATGATGATAATAATAATAATAATAATAATAATAATAATAATAATAATAATAATAATAATAATAATGATGATGATGATGATGATGATGATGATGCTGATGATGATGATGATGATGATGATGATGATGATAATAATAATAATAATAATAATAATAATAATAATAATAATAATAATAATAATAATAATAATAATAATAATAATAATAATAATTGTTTCAACAAAGGGTGCACCGAATATAAATATGGATTTCTGTAGCAAATATGATGCATAATTATTGAATTGCGTAACATAGCCCTGAAAACAGAGATTATGGTCCAGTAAAGAAAGGAATATAGTTGATTGGACTGGAAATACAGTCATATTTGCCAGGAAGTATGTCCAGTATTCAGGTGTACACGGGCCTGCTGGCAACACACGGGGGCATCAAAAGCAAGCAGCCAGTCTTTTTGTAGATGGAAGATAATAGAGGATGGTGTAAACATTCAAATAACACGTGCGTAGGTAAATAAGGAGTAAACGTACACCAACAAGGAAGACGAGGGCGCGGTATTTCTTGCCATTTAGTTGCTTGTGAGGTGCACTGGCAAGTTTCCAATATTTAAGGTGGTTCCAAATGTCTTACTTTTTCTTTAAAAATCTGAGCATGGAGCATTCACTTGAGCCGTACACAACAGTCTTCAGGGAAAACTGTGCTCGGCAAAAAGGCTGCTTCATGGAGGTTAATTCAAATAGTTATATTGAAATCAATGAAGAAACAATCTTCAACAGGTGCACCACAACTACAAGACGGAGAATTTCCAAGTCCCATTTTAATCAAATCTGAGTGAAACAGGACATTTTCCATCTGCCCCCAAGCCTGCGTCACTGGAATATTTCTCTAATATTACAAAGATAATTTCTTAAAGATTTTTTTTGTCGCCGTCAAGGTAATGTACTGTGATTTTTGATTAAATCTACTGTGTTTGCTTTTTATCTTTGAAAAGGGAATTTGTAAAGACGTCTGTAATCTGATCGTCTTTTTTTCCATGAAATATATTAAAACCAAGGGATGCCGTTTGCAATCTGCCCGTTTCTATTCGAAGTCAAACGGCACTTACTGTCAAACGAGCGGACATACTAATACTCCAATCCCTGTCGTGTATTTATGATAAGTTTGGAATGCTGTTGCAGTGCTGATGGTCTTTTTTCGGTGGTGGTGGTGGGGGGGGGGGGGGAGTGAAAACTACTTACACCCACTCACCAGCCGGTTATGTAAAATGATCACCAATAGGTGACTGGGCCCTGTTACAAAAGCGGTGACAGCTATCTGGGCACCAGGCGCAACGGATCCCTGAGCAACGACAACCTGGCGGGCAATCAAAGGACGCTACTCGTGGAATTCAGGAGTCAATATAAAAATATAATGCATTGCTCACTTCCAGCGTGGGCATCATTTTGTAGTTCGTACACGTTGAAAATGATTAAAAATTAAAATTAGAATTTACATTGTAAAACAGAAGCTTTTGTAAGGAATTATTTTAATGAAGCTTGATGACATGGTCATATAACTTTTGTGGTATCGGGATGGCAATAAGAATATAAAATGTGGCAAGTAACACCGCGCAAAGCGGGTATTGAGTACGGCGGACTACTGCTACCAGAGTGGGATATATAATTTACCGAAGCAACTCTACCAGTAATTATTGTGGGTACTAGTATTCATAACTACCAGTTGCTACAAGAAATATGACATCTTTCTCTGTCTTGTCGTCTATGTCGTGCGCTTTAGCATCCTGTTTTGTATTATCTTCCATATCTGTTTCTTATCATCTATATCGGCCAATTTAACAATATGCTGCTTCTTATTCTGTATATCGGAAAATTTGTTATCTAGCTTTCTGTTATCTGCCATTTAGGACAATTTGAGAGCTTGTTGTTTGTTATCCCTCAGGTCGTATAATTTTGATAGCTTGGTGTTTCTTACCCTCTGTCTTGGACAAATTAACACTTTGCTTTGCTTTATCCACCATATACGATAATTTCAAATTTCGTTTCGTTTTATCCTCCCTGTGAGATGCATGTAGACTTTTTAAATCGAAGAGTTAAAAAGCTATCGGGTGTTATATGTAAAAATATCACATCGATCATCCTGTCACAACCAAGCTACTTGTGCGGATCTGTTGTTTTGTGGCAAAAGTGACTGAAGAATTTCCACGTTGTCACACCTAACCCACAAGGCATTGATGTGTACAGGTGACTTTAAACTGTCACCAAATGACGCGTTACACTCCCAAGCTAGCGTAACTGATATGTTGCTGTCATAGTTTTATCTGTTTCTGAAGGCATACTTAAGGTGGCAGCAACTGAAAGCTTAAGGAAGTTTAGTACAGCAGAATCGACATAAATTTATTTTACCATCAACAAGCTACTGGAACACGTCCACGTGGTTATTAAAGCTACAAGTTTTTTTTTATGCCATTATTGACTAGGCTAAATCGCATGGAGGCAAATATTGAAAGCTCTGTTATTCAAGTAATAAGTCGAACATTTATTCTCTGATGAAAACGCACGAGCATCCGTCGTCCTGAGAGAGGAAAGAACTGTCTGTAGCTCGAAAGGGAAAACAGTGTTGATGAAGATACCATTGGAATAACATCGGTGGTTTGTCGAAAAAGTTCCCATGCACTGTGCCAGCCTCAATGAATACCGCGCCTAGTTTGCAAACCTTGTTGTTTGAGAATGGTTTATTCAGGAACACCTGACACCAACAATGGATAGTCAGCTTTGTCACGACATTCGGAGAATCTGGAAGTTAACATCCGCACATAGAAGTCATAGTACTGCTTTCTCTAACTTTAGTGAAATGTCTGTGATAATCAAAAATCATATGTGAAGAGCTAGAGAAATACCTATTCCAGTACCTGAAAATACCATGGAAGGACTTAATGCAGTGGAAAAAGAATGGGGTATCCCAAGGTATAGTTCATCGTTTTGATATTTCTTGATTTTTCTTTTTTAGTCCTGGCCTGTAGCTTATGTGTTATATATCTACACTGTGAGAAAACCCGGCCCAATTGTCATTGGCAGCTATAATGGGCAGCAAACTAAAATGATACATCTGTAGATTGAACTAGGTTTTCAGATCAATTTGTCAACAGGCCCAGGGACTTAAGCAGGGAAGATCTCCTCTATACATACACACACATAATATATATATATATATATATATATATATATATATATATATATATATATATATATATATATACATATATATATATATATATATATATATATATATATATATATATATATATATATATATATATATATATATATATATATATATATATATATATATATATATATATTACATGATACAGATAGAAATGGCCTGCATACACTTAAAAACTTGCCGTCGGCAATTAGGCCCATACAGACTACACAGGAGGCTATACAGGAGGGCTGTTTTGGATGGTTTGGAGGGCGGATAGACGACCAACCTAACATCTAACTGCAGCGGGCGATAAACAAATCTGACAACTTTAGTGACGTCCTTTACTAGTCATGATGTTAGGCGTGCACGTAGCCCTACGTAATATGTACCTAAGATAGCATTGGCACGATTTTCACCGTGATCTGTCTCATTATTAAAGCTAATTGTTTCACTGCGTTTCAGTTGAGTTGTTGTTTTATTTTAATCCGTGATAGGCTTATAACAGTAATCATATGGTTGATCATATATCGACCCGTCTGTGTGAGCCCAACGAAACATCTATCGGCCCAAATGAGAACCATGTGACAAGCGCTGGTAAATATATATTTGGAAGCCAGTTCTTGTTTTATTAAGGTTTTTTTGAAATTATTAAATATCTGAGGGATGGTTCAACATTATCATCACTTTTGAATCAGTACTTAGGGTACTAAATTTTATGACCCCCTCCCCCCAAATTAGTACTTTAAAAATGATGATTTTCCCAAAAAATCATTGCAAAATTGCACAAAACAGACCAAAAACTGACCATCATTTTCCACATTCTGTGAAAGTGTACAGACCCATTTAACCCCCTCCCCTCCCCCTTGTGTACTGTAAGTACTAATTCAAAATGATGAAAATGTTGAACCATCCCTTAAGATACCATTAAATTGGCTTTATCTTATCATTGAATTACATTAATGATATAACTATATATATATATATATATATATATATATATATATATATATATATATATATATATATACATATATATATCATATATATAAATGTTTCAATATTCTTAGTCATATAAGATCCATTTTATTTTATGTTAAAATACACATGTAGGCCAATGAATGCTTTCAATGATCCAATTTGGTGATACGTTAAAACTGATGTGATGTTTAAACAGGATTCAGTGGACTCCTTAAACCATGAATGTCTTGTGGCGGTTGGGGGTAAACACAGGTCGGTGTGAAAGATCCCAGCGATTCGGATCATGCATTATTTAAGAAGTCAATATCCAGAGACAACCAAATATTTAAATATATTTTGACTGTATTATAGCTATGGAGTATATGACGGCTTCCATCATAAAGTTGTAATGGGTATTTAATCATATGATCAAATATTTAATGACATAATCAAATCGGATGAGAATGGTTTGATGATATGTTCAATTATTTGATCAGCTGTTCAAATACCTTCGGTAATAGGAACCTGAAGCGTGGCCAATACCTTTAGTATTTGATGTGTTCAAATCAAGTTTATCGCATGATCAAGTACATCTCAACATATGTTCAAATACGGTATATTTCTCCCTATCATTGACTCGATTTAAAGTTATGACTAGATATAGCTTTGCGTATGTGTGAATTGTTTTTGGAAGAAGCAGTACTTGAAGACCTTGTCTAAGTATGTCAACTGTGCTGAATATGTTGGTAAATAGTCTTTGAAACATGATACCAAGTAATTTTTCAAAGGACAGCAAGTATGCAGGGCTCGTCGCTTAGAAGTTTTATGAGTAGTGTTTACCTCAAACTTAGAATCTAACACTCCTATTGACACAAGGATATTATCGGCAAGTAGATCCTTGCTTCGCTATTCAACTGCGCGAATGTCCTATCCCGCACTCACGTGCTGGTGATGTAAATGTTGACATGAGGTGGAGAGTGTGATTACCTTGCCTATTCATTCATTGTTTGGATTGGCTGACTATCAGTGCAAGAGAATATAAATGAACTCAGATTATCACGCGTAAAACCCATAAACAAGTCCTGGGTATAAGCGAAAGATCACATAATTCCAAGTTACTGGAACCGACGGGTTCTCTCTCCCCCCCCCCCCCGTGAGTAAACATAAACCAAAAACCGCTGACTTATTCTGCAGAAAAGTTCCCATTGCTGATGTGCAGAAAAATTTGTGATCTCTGTGTAATATCTAAATATCTTGTCTCGAAGTCCCCCTCCCCCCCAAAAAAAAAACAACAACAAACAAAACACACACACACACACACACACACACACACACACACACACACACACACACACACACACACACACACACACACACACTCAAACAAAAACATGGGGATATCATGGACAAAATAGTTGAATGAGGTGTATCTTAGAGTATCTTATATGTTAATGCATGTCTTCTCATAGTGTGTGTCTTGGTGACGTAACATATTTTCGTTCCTTCTTCACCGACACTTAAAATTTAGTGAACTATTATTATTATTATCATCATCATCATCATCATCATCATTATTATTATTATTATTATTATTATTATTATTATTATTATTATTATTATTATTATTGTTATTATTGCTGATAATTTCTGGCGGTACTATTAACATATTGTTTCGTACAAGAAATACAGTTTTTGTTTCAATTCAGAAGCAGTAGTGTGCGCACTATTTTCATCTAAATTATTCCAGGCTTCGTACATGTACAGTTCCCATGTAGTTTTTTCATTAATATGTGGTATGTTATTTCCTGTTGTTGGTCTCTTAATTTTTAAACGATTATTTAGGATTGAACAGCAAAATGTAAAAACAAATAACTAGGCAGGGCTATGCGTCTGGGTTTTTTGGGGGGGTGGGGGCGTTGGGGTGGGTTAAGGGATGCGTCATTTGACGTGCTTGTGGAAGGATGCTTCGTGCAAGTTTCAAGAAAGCGACCACTACTTATCTATTTAAAAAAAATGATTTCATTATTTGATGGGGGGAGGGTGCTTTTTTATATACTAATGTGAGGATGATTTCCTGCCAAGTGTCCAGAAAGCGGCCATTGCTGATTTTATACCCTTTTGTACTGGTGCTTTTGTATGTGCTGGTGTGAGGACGTTAAGTGTCATGTTTCTAGAAGGCGACCGCAATATCTCTTCAGACACATGATAGGGCACCGGGGCTAGAATTTATTTCCACAGTTTATTTCGAACATCATCTGTGCTTTGAACCTTGCCACTTTTTCATCATCTGAATGGCCTGGTTGATTTTTGTCGGATTGAATTTCAATTTTCACTCATTCAAACTTATATCATTTTTTTGAATAATAAAATTTTCAGTGGCATCGTTCCATAAAAAGTCGATCTTATGCGGTGTTTTTTAAAATATTTTTTTGAAATATTCTACCCTGAGTGGCAGTGACGGCTTGCTGGGTCTGACCTTTTCGTATTTGTGTAGGATCTCGAGAGTCTGTATCATAGCACTATTTTCTCTTTGGACCTTTTTACATTTTCTTTTCCACAAATGTCGTACAAATACAGATTCAATCTTTGTAGTATCACCTGGATCCGCTGAGCTTTCATTACGACATTTTGGATTGAGTCAACAGCTTTCCTCGGTGTGCTTTGGGCGCAATGAGCCCAAAGCACACCGAGAAAAGCTGTTGACCTAGGCTATCATACTGTAGACCTGGGCTATCATACAGTTGACCTAGGCTATCACACTGTTGACCTAGGCTATCACACTGTTGACCTGTGCTATCATACTGTTGACCTAGGCTATTATACTGTTCACCTAGGCTGTCATACTGTTGACCTAGGTTATCATACTGTTGACCTACGCTATCATACTGTTGACCTGGGCTATCATACTGTTGACCTGGGCTATCATACTGTTGACCTAGGCTATCATATTCTATGTAACTTCAGGAAGGCTGGTTCGAGTAAACGATTTTTGCACAGGGAACATAAATTTAGCACCCTTATAATTCAGAGCAGATTGTTTTAAGAAGTTTGACTTTTGTTGCAGTTGGCTTTGAAAAAGTTAATAACTAACTTCTGATATCACATCTCCACGTGTATAAGCTGATACCTCTCATCAAATATTTTGGTCATAATTTCACTCATAATTCGCCGAATGTCTCTAGATGAAAGCTGTTGTTCGCTTTTATTTTTCATGACAGTCATTTTATGTTGTCAATATTGTTAGATATTCAATAATATTTTTCTCGATGGATATTCGAATCTTGCTGTTATATCTGCTTTCAATCATGTTGATGGACTTGTCAATATTTGGACGGTTTTCAACTTGAACTGATGTTCGCACTACAATATTGACACATGATGGTCTCATACTATTTACTCAAGTTGAAACAACAGCTTTGTACTTTTTATTGTCAATACCCTGCTAAAAATGAAATGACCAGAAATGGAATAAAATGAAATATACAAAAAGTAAACAAACTGTTGTTTTTAGCACTGTTCTTGTTTTATGATTATAAAACGACTTGCATGAACATTTGGGGAGTTCATTTTGAAAGCACGGGTGCCCAGGAGCATTTGTCACATTACTGACAAATTCCTTCGTTAAAAAAGGCTGATTTGTCGATAAATACGATAATAAGGTTTCCATGACAAGCTAATCATGATTGCTAGTTCTGATTTCAAACACAATGCAGTTGAGTTCATTATACTCAATGTTACGTAAACCCTGCCGATACGATAGGACAATCCGTTGGTTCCTAAGTAACACCCCCCCCCAAAAAAAGAGCAATCTAATATTTGTAGATCAGCTGCAGGGTCAGACTTTCCCTCAAAGTTGTGCAACTAAGTTCAGATTCTACACAGATTCTGCTTACTGGGCCTTATTTGCTTTCGATTGGCGGCTGTTTAAAGCCCCGAGTCATGGAGAAGAGGGTCAAGAAGTCTCTAAAACAGGCAATATTTATGCACCAATATAAGCAATGGTCCATTTGGAGTCGGTCCCCACTGGCCAGTTTGACCTTTTTGTGTTGGTTGGCTCAGACTGGTTGCAAACCTTTTGTAATGCATTTGATCTGATCACAACATGAATGAACGAGCCGTATGAAACGAAAGCGGCCAAAACCTAATCCCTTAGCATAAGCCTGCGTACCTTGTCCAGGCTAGTTCTACTGCCAGGTAGGTACATCTACATTGTATGTACTAATTAATAGATATCAGTATCCACTTATATATCTTATGTGTGGCATAATTGTAATGAGTGCAAGGGACTGTCCCGTTTTGTTTTGGTTCAAAAAGGCGAACTTCCTTGTTGTTACTTATTACTTTGCCCCCAAGGGGCCGCACCTTTATGTTCCCACAAGCTGTGATTGGTCATGCTGTAAAGTATATGTGGCTACAAGGTCAATTTTGCTTGTCAAACGTAACCCCTGCATAGGGTCACATACCTAGATGGTATGAGTAAAAATATAGCCAGCCATATTGAATAAATGCCGCCAATAGATTCGTTTTGAAGTTGAAAATGAAAATCGCAAAAGTCTCAGCACTGAGCTACATTGTACAACTACAAAGAAACATTCACTCATTAGACTTTGAAGGGACAAAGTGACCCAATGCAAGTTCATGCATGGTTTATATAGTAATTTTCCCTGTCCTGATAAGCAAAATACACTGGAAGCATTCAAATGGGAATATAGTTGGCTATTTGGTTTCTGCTTCTATTCATGTTGACATTGTAATAAGTGGCACAATCGCCGTGCTTGGGTGGGTGGCTTTTCCTTTACCAATTTGTCTCCGCTACAGAGAGGTGTTTCAAAGACCAAATCGGTAAAGTACGAAGGTATATCACACCTTACACCTTGCAAAATGTTGACTGCGCAACAAAAGATAAACCCTCATTTTTCGAGGTAAGTTTTGGGAGAAAATATGTGCCCAAATTGCTAGATTTGACGCATCTTTATTTCTGTTTATATTGTTAATAGTGTGGAAAGATGTAAAATACATATTGGCTCACGTTTCCATTGCATTCTGCACCATTTGCACAAAAATGCGTTGTTACCATTAACGTATTAGGTACCCGGTGCATCCTCAAGTTAAGTGCCTGCTTTGCTCCCATGCATTTTTTCCACAGGACTTTCTGGGAATATTTCCACAGATGTTTCAGGATAATACTGTTTAGAAATAGCGGTTACTCAGGGAGTTTCTTTGGAATAGTAAATACTAAGAGAGCACCGAGCAAAGCTGCTGACTCATGTTTATAGAGTTAGCTTGACAATTATTTCCCTGCAAACGTGCTCCTTTTTTTGGAGAAAAGTCCTGCTAGCAGATGAAAGAGTTACATGAGATGCGAATGGTGGTTTGGTGTTAGTGCGGACAAGCAAAGGTCACACCCTGTGTGATTTCAGCGAACTTTGCACTTCAATGCCATCCTTAGATCACCTTTTTTTAAAATCAGTGTGGATAAAAATGTCCTGCGATATAAAAATCCTATAATTTATTTTTGAAATCCATTCACAACGAAGGCATCGATGGAGCGGGCTTAAATCAGTAGTGCATCCATCATATTTGCACTAGTGTCACCTTACAGGATATTAGACGATGGTAATTACAAACACAGCTTCAGTGAGTGAAACGTTCAGCTTGGAGTCACACTTGAAAACAAATGTCCAGTGTGCTTGTGGCCTTGTTTTAACGGTAAAAACATCAATTATACATCTTTCATATTACAGGCCGCGGCACTAAAACTAGGGATAAACCACCCTTTGTGTAAAAGTTAAGAAAGTGTAAAGGCCTCTACATTGCACTGTTTCATATATATATATATATATATATATATATATATATATATATATATATATATATATATATATATATATATATATATATATATATATATAGATAGATACGTAGTAACAAACACATTTACAATCTACACCTTGGTAGTTCTATACAGTATGATTGCATAATCACGAGCTAAGGTGACAAGTACAAAAAGGAAAAGTGTCGCACTACAGAATCATCAAGGGACCGTTTCTTATTGCTAATACAATCCTGCGAAGTCTCAACCAAGTATTTTCTTACAAGTGTGGCCATATATCTCCCAAATATTCAAATTCATAAGCGTGTTTGTAAAAGCTGTAATTTATTATATTTATTATTGAATGAGGAGTCAAAAACGATGCCATGCATGTTCATGTATGGAACGAAAACGAAACTCTTTGGTTTCAGATCTGGGACAAACCTGTAAAAAATAATAGCATTTTCGTTTAAAAAGTCGGAATGATGGATATATGCTAGACACCATGTAGGTTCCTTTTCTTCTTTTTTGGTCTCAAAAGATGACACAATGGATTCACAATGTCATTTCAGCACTTAAAGAATGTCTGCCTGAGGGCCGCCTTCTTAGGCTATTGCCTTTTTCGCAGAACTTCTGAAAATTTCCCCTGCTATACATGTTACATTTTATTCTATGAATGTTACGAACAGTATATACACCATTATTTGTCTGGAGGAGAATGAACTAAAATCCCCAGGTAAATTAAAGGTAAGTTAATTATTTTGAGAATGAACTTAAATGGAAACATATCTTGGGTGGCTTATCCTACGTATTTCATTTTGCGTCTTATATCAAAACTGATATCGTGAATTATTCTTTAGTATAAGTGCTTAAGTGTGCAAGGTGCACAATCGTCATTGTATGTGACGCAAGCCACCCCGACCAGACACAAAATTCTGTTCCGGTCAAGGTGCATATGGTCGCTGCCCGAACAAACCTCATATGTGCGAAATTGGTCAAAATTAAGCAATGTGCAGATTCTGCCAGAGCGTCGTCTGAGTTATCATGACAATCAGAATTACCAGGTCAACTTGAATTAGAGTCAGAACTCATCGGAAAAACAGAACCACTCCAAGGTTAATGCTTAATAGAATACGAACCGTCCATGACAGTACGTCCATGTATTTTACAGTACACTCTACTATAGAATACCCACCGTTCATGACAGTACGTCCATGTATTTTACAGTACACTCTACTATAGAATACCCACCATCCATGACAGTACTTCCATGTATTTTACAGTACACTCTACTATAGAATACCCACCATCCATGACAGTAAGTCCATGTATTTTACAGTACACTCTACTATAGAATACCCACCGTTCATGACAGTAAGTCCATGTATTTTACAGTACACTCTACTATAGAATACCCACCATCCATGACAGTACTTCCATGTATTTTACAGTACACTCTACTATAGAATACCCACCATCCATGACAGTACTTCCATGTATTTTACAGTACACTCTACTATAGAATACCCACCGTTCATGACAGTACGTCCATGTATTTTACAGTACACTCTACTTCAGAATACCCACCGTCCATGACAGTACTTCCATGTATTTTAATGTACACTCTACTATAGAATACCCACCGTCCATGACAGTATTTCCATGTATGTTACAGTACACTCTACTATAGAATACCCACCGTCCATGACAGTAAGTCCATGTATTTTACAGTACACTCTACTATAGAATACCCACCGTCCACGACAATACGTCCATGTATTTTACAGTACACTCTACTATAGAATACCCACCATCCATGACAGTACGTCCATGTATTTTACAGTACACTCTACTATAGAATACCCACCGTCTATGACAGTACTTCAATGTATTTTACAGTACACTCTACTATAGAATACCCACCGTCCATGACAGCACTTCCATGTATATTACAGTACACTCTACTATAGAATACCCACCGTCCATGACAGTAAGTCCATGTATTTTACAGTACATTCTACTATAGAATACCCACCGGCCATGACAGTAAGTCCATGTATTTTACAGTACACTCTATTATAGAATACCCGCCGTCCATGACAGTACTTCGATGTATTTTACAGTATACTCTACTATAGAATACCCACCGTCTATGACAGTACTTCGATGTATTTTACAGTGCACTCTACTATAGAATACCCATCGTTTATGACAGTAAGTCATTGTATTTTACAGTCAACCCTACATTTACTAAAAGCCGGTGGCACAATTTGCGACTTATACAGTAAAACATACCCTCCAGATATTTTACATGTTTTACAAACTATTCTACGTTTAGTGACCCTCAGAACATGTACAGGAACATGAAACTCTTTTCAACGTCTTGCTTTAAGATTCCACATCTATTAATGTCTTATGGTAAATTATATAATTTGAGGCAGAGCTTCAATTAGTTCCTAGATATTTGCAGAAACGTGAAGCAAAAAATTGGGCTAACTTAATGAAAATATAGGTGTTAGTGATGAAATGTAAACTTTACTATAATTTGCAAACTTTCCAATACAGTTTACATAAAGTTTTTACACCGTACATGGCAATAATAATGCGTCACGTCGTGTTGTTTTACGGAGAAGATTAAGTGATATATTATGTGGGCTCTGACAAAGCTATGAAGCTGATGTCAGAGAAGCACGGCTCGATGACGGCATACTGGGCACTTGATGTCCTATTATGCTTCTGGTCAATTTCCATGACCAGAGATGAAAAACTGAATGGCCGTCGGTTCAATCACATTTCATTTAAAATCGAATGGAAAACAGGCAAAGCCCATATAAATTCCCATTGAAAAAAAAAATAGCATATAGATAAACTACATATATGAACAAACATTTGCTGGTGCTGTTGGCTTGCAAGTCGCCACTGGCACAAACCATGCCCTACTCACGAAATGACCAGTTTGTGGACAAAGACTTTAACCAAAACCAGCGCGGAGCCTATTTAATTCTACTAGTATTGGCTACATTCTGTTTTACTTCCATCAAAGCAAGCTTTATGTCTGCTTTCGAACACTCCTTCCTTTCCTTAAATATGGTGCTCAAAATGACAGGAGCCATAGGTAAATATAACACATGCTTCATATGACAACCAGCTGGTGTAGAAACATCCTTTAAGTGTTTAAAGACTTTAAATTTATGAGAAAAGGATTTACTTTAAACTGCTTATTATTATTGTTTGATGCATTTTATAATGTTAAGTGGTCCTTCACTTTACTATTCTTTTCAAAAAGACCGATAATAAGCAAAGCGATCATTGTACAGGTGTGGTTTCTGGGAGCTTTGTAATAATAGTAATAATAATGATGATGATGATGATGATGATGATGATGATGATGATGATATTAATAATAATAATAAGGAACACTTTAAAACACTTTTACGTGCGATTTTGACCAATTCAGATGGGAATTTAACGATACAGAAACACCTCCTGCGCAATTGTAGTCATATGTAACGCAGCTATTTTTTAACGTTCTTATTATTTGTTTGCTGCCCACACACGTTAGTGAAAGCATGCTTACTTTGGAAGTACGTCATAATCTGCACCAAATTCTTTGCCTGTCTGCATCATTGACTTTGTATACAGCGATGCTCCGTTCACCATTTCAGTCATGGCCACTAACTAGACAGGAAACGTCTTTCTATGCGTCTACACAAGTCAAAAATTACTCACTTATGATGCTTTTAACTTGACACAACAAATTTACACTGTAAGCAAACGCATCAGCTCATCCTGTCAGGATTTGATAAATTTATTTTGATGGAGCCTCGGTAATGATGGATCGGTCCCTTCGTTTAACTATCTATAAGTGCATCAAATATCAAGTGATTGTTTGCGTCATAGTGAAAATATCGTACACGGACGCCCCCCACGCCCCAAAATCAGTAATAATGATGATGATGTTGATGATGATAATGCTGCTGCTGCTGCTGCTGCTGATGATGATGATAGTAATAATAATAATAATAATAATAATAATAATAATAATAATAATAATAATAATAATAATAATAATAATAATAATAATAATAATAATAATAATAAGGCGATCCCAGCAAATTGAAGTGGTTACAAATATTTTGTGCATCTCTCTTCATTTTGTAGGCATACTGAGTTCCATTAAACAATTAATTTCGATGGTAAATTCTTTTCTATTATGCGTACGAGTAGAAATCGTAGAATTTCCAGCCATGGCAAGTTTTATTTGATATACAGTACAATGCACACCAAACAAAACTACACAAAAGAAGAGAGTGCCGAGAAGCAAATTATACCGCATGCTGCATCCTGAATTGCGGAATAGAAAAACCTTTTGTAGTGTATATGAAAGGCGCTTTTGTCTAAAAGTGGGTACGGGTATTTGAGGACATTTCTTTACTAACCGAAAAATTACATTTTTAAAGAAAAAGAAGCATGTTTACCAAACCAGCGAGATGATACGTTGTCCCTTGTTGACATTGTAAAGTATACAATGATATCATCGTCAGCGTACCAACGTCATTATAAACAAGCTACCGTAGAAGCCATTTGAGCTCAGCTGACTTGTCAGTGACCTGAACTTATAGGATGGTCGGTCGTCCGTCTGTTCCCATTTCACATTTTCGACTTCTCAAAAAACCAGCAGCAAATCCATTTAAAACTTGGTGGGGAGATTTATTGGGTGTGTCTCTATGAGGTTTGGTCCAGTGGCCACGCTCCAGTGATTTCGGATTTTGTATGTTTGTCTCTGTTCACTTCTTGATGGTACCTCTCATTTGCATGCCACTGGAAATCACTTCAACAGGCTTCAGATAATCTTGGAAAGGTTTTTGTCAAATGCCACGCCTACAGTAAGGTAGTGTCAGATTCCGATTCATTAAATTCGACATAGAAGTGAATACATTGTACACATTTTAGTAAATGCGCAAAAACATATAATATGACAACAGGATAGGTAATAGTGAGAATGGAGTAACCATACAAAAATTGTAGTCAGGATGACCCTGCTAAGGATGATAAACATCCGCTTCTGCAAGGGCCACCGAGGAAAAGTTGACTTGTATGTTACACCAAGTTTCAACAGAAGTTCAGTCCATTACACAAAAGAATCAAAGACAAAGAAACTCCGGCATTAATATACAAGATTTCAGGTATTATATCATAAAGTGTTGTTACAGAAAAAGCAATTTACAATGGAGCAAGTTTCAGAATATTGGTTTATATAATATAATATGTTTAAACGTATCTAGAGAACCCAAAGAAGGAGTGTGTGTGTGTGTGTGTGTGTGTGTGTGTGTGTGTGTGTGTGTGTGTGTGTGTGTGTGTGATTTTTTCCTGTTATGTGTAAGGGTGTATCAGAAAGTAATTTGGCCATAGAGTGCTGTCTGCACTTTTCGGTGGATACATGTATGGTGGCAAAGTGAGGAGTGTTGCGATATCTCGTCGAATATGGGTGAGTAACAGGTAAGGCTGAAAACATGTTATTAGAGTAGCCAGGTAATTCGTTTTTGCTATATTTATAGTAAAATTTTAAAGCTTTAAGTCTAAATGAGTCAGGCGTTGTTAAAACCTTTAAAGCATGATAACTACACTGAATTCCCTTGATAAGTACACTCAATTCCCTTGATAAGTACACTCAATTTTCTTGATAAGTACACTCAATTCTAAATTATGGTAAGTACTCTCAATTCTCTGCACTTCAGGTCTTCATGGGGAGGCTTTACCAAAGAGTTTCGAAAAACATTACCCATAATCATTAATTTCAACCCATTAATGAGAGCAAAGATAATTACAGCAAGAGGCAGAGATTCAATTAGCCAAACATCAACATTCATGTTCCCATACCAATGTGGAGAAACAATTTTCACTCCTGACTTGAGACAGGCAGTCACCCATAAAAGGCAACTGGTGGTTTTAAGCCAGTCCTCTAAACCTTTGAAATATTCTTTATTAACAGCAGACTGAAGTGTTTTCCAAAACATAGGTGGGTTTAGCAGGCATTAGGGATAACGTAATGGCTGGGCAGTAACTAGTCTCTTGCAGTCTGCAGGAAACTATTACTCATGAACAAAAAGACACAAAAACAACTAACATCTCGCTTTAGGGGTGGCGGCTCACATGGGCTCAAAGACTATACCCAGTGTCTGCCCCCTTAATACGACTCTTGTCCTATCTATTAGCTGGAACTGTAGGTGATCCACATGGCATTGGAGAATTTCTAGGAGTATCTGTCTCATAAATATGTACTTGTTAGCTTAGGCAATTGGACAGCAGTGGCACACGTGAACAAAGAAGGGGGAACTCTGTAGGCATTCCTCTGAGACAGCAGTGGCACATTTGAACTAACAAAGGGGACCTCTCTAGGTGTCCCTGTTGGACGGTAGTGGCAAACGTGAGCAAAGAAAGGGAACACTGTAGGCATCCTTCTTGGGCAGCAGTGGCACATGTGAACAAACGAGGAGGAACACTCTAGGCATCTTTCTTGGACAGCAACGGCACACGTGAACCACCAAAGGGCACTCTGTAGGCATCCCTCTTCGACAGCATTTGCACACACGAACTAATAAGGGGGTCCTCTGTAGGCATCCCTCTTGGAATGCAGTGGCACATGTGAAATAACTAGTGGGAACACTGTATGCATCCCTCTTGGACAGCAGTGGCACACGTGCACAAACAAGGGGGGCCTCTGTAGGCCCCTCTCGCATTGCTGCTCGGTGTGTAGACAGGAGCACAAGGCTTTGTGGTGGCAGTCTTCATTGCCTAAGTCTGCCAGTTGTTGTGGTGGCATCAGGCAATCAGCACAGAGTGGGGAGTGCACCCAATCGTCATTAGGTCTCTAGGGTACATCCTGGCCCTGAGAGTCGAGTGAAGGTCAGGGTGGAGATGGCAGAGCTATCTTGATTGTCGCCTGGTGGCCGAAGAAGCCATGGGCTGTGGAGATTCCCAAACTCAGTCTGGAGCCTCCTTGGGCTCTCCTAGTGTGGCTGTTTCTAATGCGACAACCAAAGCCTGGCAGATGTTTACAAAACCCAGCCATACTTCACACTTGGTGACTCTTGGTTATAGCACTGCAAATGTATACTGAACCCCAATGAAAAGTATCCACATGCCAATTTTGAAGTATTTTATTGTTTATACTTGAAACATTTCATACCTAGACGTGCTTAGAACTTAACAAAGCATTCACTTTTCTGGCGTAAAAATAATGTCACGCTCTACCGACATTAACGTCACTTACAGGCAAAAAATGTCATTAACTGCCCTAATTGAAAGTCACACAAATTTTTCTGTTCAATATGGGATGTGGCCACCTCGAGCATCAACACATGCTATACATCTGCGGCGCATACTGCTGACCAGGGTTTGAATTCTGTGTTTGGGGAACATTATTCCATTCTTCCTGCAGAGCTTGGATCAGCTGGTTTCGGGTAGTAGGCCTAGGTGTCCTCCGTTGAATACCTTGGCCTAACTGATCCCACAAATGTTCAATAGGGCTCAGATCGGGTGAGAACGCTGGCCATTCCATGACATTGATGTTGTTCTCATTGAGAAAGTTCATTGTTAATCTTGCAGAGTGTGCACGTGCATTGTCCTGCTGAAAGATCGCCAGATCTTGATGCTGCTCCATAAATGGGACCATGTGCGGCTCCAGCACCTCATCAATGTACCGCCTAGCATTGAGGATCCCTTGAATGACCAATAGGGGTGTCCGGTAGCGGTTGCTGATGCCTGCCCACACCATGACAGAGGGTCCACCCCATCGATCTGCCTGACGGACACAGGCATCTGCATATCTCTCCCCAGTCCGGCGCCACACACGTTCTCTGCCATCTGCTCTGCTGACACAAAAACGGGACTCGTCAGTAAAAAGGACGGTATTCCACTGCTGGCGAGTCCACCTGGAGTGTGCTCTACACCACTGCAGTCGTCTTTCTCTTCTGGGTTGGGTCAGCAGGTTACCCCTGTAAGGTCTTCTGGCTGTTAGGCCACTGCTCCTCAGTCGCCTCTCCACAGTAGAACTACTGACAGGACGGTGATTCACCCCTTGAGTCTCACGGGCTGTTTGGGCTGCTGTACGGAAACGGTCTCGCAGGTGCATCAGCCGGATGTGACGGTCTTGGCCAGGTGTTGTCAGTCTTTCTCGGCCAGGCCTAGGCCGATCATCTACGGATCCAGTTTCTTGTTGCCGTTCAATTAGTCGTTGGATGGTGCGCCGAGTACACCCCATTCTTTGTGCGATTTGAGTGATTGGGACTCCACCCTCTGCAAGCCCCAAAGCATGGTGTCTTTGACCTTGGCTCAGACGCGGCATGATCGCCTCAACACACCTGAGACCACTGGCTTTTTTCTTGGCTGAACATCCCTTTTTAAAGCCACTGAAAACATCAGGTCATTTTAGCCATCCAATAGGAGTGGTGGTCAGAAGCCATATTCGGTGCACAAAAGTCACATGCATTATGTAACAACTCAGCAAAAGTTAAAAAGTTGTCCTGAATGACCCTGATGTAGGCTCCAAACCATGCATATATGCACACACAGTACTTAGTAACTTACAAAATTAATGTGTTAATTTTTTTATGTGGATACTTTTCATTGGGGTTCAGTATAGTATTCTTGGACAATGTAGTGGCACGAGTTGCAACAGGCAAACTTCGGCCACTTCCTTGAAAGTGTAGGACTACAAGTGGTCCAGGTTCATCATATGGTGTTACAGAACAAGAATCACAAGTGGAGCTTTAAAAGGCTTCACTTTAGAATACAGCAAATTGCTTTATGCACCTTTTTGACAAAGGCTTAAAGGTTTTGCAAGATAGCTGACTATAGGTAGGCAATCATTTCCTCCTTTGACATGAAAGGTCCTCATGTTGGCTCAAGCATGGCACTAACTTGGCTAAGTCAGAGTTTTTTCAAGGACAGGCCAGGATCCTGATTTTTTCCCAGATAAAGCATGTCAGTTAGTTCTATCTAAAAATAACAGATCTCATCAAGAAAGGGACATTCCCCGTATTTCTACCACTAAAGAAAAATACTTCAATTTCAGTGGACTCTCCAGGGATCTGCATGAACAGTGTTTCTAGCTGGGTCACTAAGGCAATCAAATTGGCTTTTTTAACAGCAGACAAGATCTCAGAGCTGAAACGATTGCACCAGAGTAGAGATCATGAGGTCAGAGCCATGCTTCTACTTACGATATCCTAAAGAAAGTTGTGTTGAGTGATATATTGCTGGCATGCCAGTGGAGGTCCCACAACACTTTCTCTTTTATTTTGAGGGACCTGTACTATGTTGAGGTCCAAATTCTGGTGTTTGAAAGCATAATGATATCCTAACTGTATAAGCTCTGGTTCAGGATCATTTAGCTGTTTTCTCTTAGGGCAGGTTTATTTAGTTAATACATCGTATATTCGTTTTTTTTAGATGATCTGTTCCTTTAAGAAATGCTTCGTCTCTCCTGGAGGTGAAGTGATCTCCATCCTCTACGTGGGTTGTAAATCTACTAAATGAAGCAAATCGGTAATGTACTATGACTCAAATTTGGCAAATTTATTGTTTGTTTTATATACTTATCCACCACGCAAAAGCCCACCTAGCCGACCCCACATCAGATCATTCTGAGGTTAGTCCATCCATCAATCAATACCAGAGGTCAACTACAGGGTAAGGAGGGCAACCGATAGAGGTTGTCCCGTGAAGTACGGGGTAAGGAGGGCAACCGAAAGAGGTTGTCCCGTGAAGTACAGGGTAAGGAGGGCAACGGATAGAGGTTGTCCCATGAAGTACAGGGTAAGGAGGGCAATCGATAGAGGTTGTTGCGTGGCCTCCAGTCCAGAACTTATGGGGCGAAATTGCTTTGGATAGGGTGACGTTTTTGGTGTGGGTACGATCCGATACATCATATTCCAAATGCAGTGAACTAAGAAATAAATTCACTAGTGTTGTTATGATACCAAGATTTTGCTATATAATTCCTATTGTACCTCAATTGAACTGCCTGCTGGCTACAATGTTGCTTTAGGAAGTTTTTGTGGATATGCGCATCACTGCATTGCTATCAACATGGCAACATATCTGCCTCCAACAGAACAAATTCATTTGACCAATTGTGGGCAAAACAGTTTTTAATCTTCTTTTAAGACCACAGCAAACAATACTTATCGGTTATACAGGGTGTTATCATCTGATATTGACATGGTGTATCTGTATGACGACTAGTGTATATAGATATCAGATATAACCAAATGTATCCACTGGTATTTTTGTTATCAATCCTTTACGAGCAAAGGTGTCTTTACGTAGGTACTGGAGTCCGTATTTAAAATGAATACTCTTTAATGCTATTATCCATGCTATCCACATGTCAACATGCGTATTTATAATTGTATTTTTGCTAGGCCACCATGCAAACAAGCTCTGCTGATGATGCTAACCCTATTATTATTATTATTATTATTATTATTATTATTATTATTATTATTATTATTATTATTATTATTATTATTATTATTATTATTATTATTATTATTATTATTATTATTATTATTACATCAGGTGTAACGTTACATATACAACTTATCAAAAAGATGTTGCTCTCGACTGATAAGTTAAGTAAATATTTTGTAGTTTTGTCAGACTTACGAAATCGATCAAATGCCTAAAAAGATGAGAAAGCATAATATATGCATCCATTCAAGTTGAGTTTTTATGGCTGCAAGTGGAATGAAAAACAAAACGTTTGGTGTATGCAATTTTTTTTTTCAAGATAGCAATTGGACAACTTGTGAGTATCCAACCCATTTTCATGGCGGGTGTCGTTCTGAGATTTACCTGATACTGTTTTGCTGACCATATCAATTTACCGCCCGTGTCTACCCAACTGAAACCATGGTCATAAAGGGTTGCCTCTGTATCCCGACAAGTGGTTCCTTGGCCTTTTGTGCAAGATAGTATGAATGTCAGATACGCTTACTGTCATGTAGGGCGACGTTCGGGCGTGCCTTTACTCTCACGGTATAGGTGACTTTAGATGACTAGCTGGACATTAGACGCATATTTGTCAGCAATAATAAAATTAATAGACGAACTTTGAATTTCATTCACTTGAATCATATATGCTCGAACGTATATGGCTTATAACACACAAGGTACCAATAATCAAAATATTATATTCTTTTAAACACAAACAGCTTTCTCTCGTACACATAGGCATATATTATGAACTGGTCTGACCCTAGCAACTAGTTTACCAAATTAAAATCAAATCCTTTAGTAATTTTTGCTATCAGTTTTAGCATCCATTACAACTAGACAAGCTTTTGGGGTGTGTTTTTGGACATCTCAGGTACAATGAAATAAGTCCTGAAATTATCACTGCTTAAAAGTGAACACTTCCCGATTAGTAGAGGAATTGCAAGATAACTTCATGCAGTTGCAACAGTAAGCAACAGTCTGGCATTTATGTGTGAAACCACAAGATACTGTGGATCCAGTTAACCAGGAACTTAGAACTAGAAAGTATATACTCATCCTAACGAGTCTAGCGTATCTGTATTAACGCACCCCGGTAATATTGGCTAAGTAGCTAACCACTGTTACCCCCCGAGCGACCGACTTGTGACAGATCACATGAAATGTTTTACAAGGAATAGTACGGTATGTTGTCATCAGCGGAATCTATTGTCGACCAAGCAGGGCTTTCAGTTATACTTCTAGTACCTTGTTATCTGATTGGACAAGGACACTTTGAAAGTAGGGCACCGTAATTATACAAACTGTTCAAACTTTTGGACGCAGCACATGGTTTAACCGCAGTTGCCTATCGCCAATGTGATGACCGATGAACCAATAGTCAAACAGACCTTACGTTTGTTAAAAAGACAAAAATGCCTCTATTTTTGTATGGGAACAAGAAATAGAGTTTACTCAGTTATTTCAAGATGACATACCCGACATGTATGTGCATTTGCATTAATAACCTGTTTTATAATATAAGCATATTATAATTAGGTAAGCAGCAGTAATCTCATTGGTCCACAGCCGAATAGCAAACGTGCACTATTTTGCCATAGTAGATGTCAATAGTACACGATGAGCAGTTCAGTGTTTTGCCACCAGGGGGTGTGGACAACTCATGAACTAGCAGACGATAATTTGTGCAGATGAGCAGGGCGGGGTCATGGAGCTAAAAAGATATGGCGCAAGAACAGAGGAAGATATAAAAAGGCTTATTGACAGTTCAGTGTTAGACCTGTCTTTGTTTGATGGTTTCACACTCTTTGCTTATATTATAAAATAAATATTGCATGGTTACCATGTGCTATTGCAGATCATCAGTCCTCGGGGAGCAATAGCACACTTGGCTGACGTCTCGTGTGCTATTGCTCCCCTCGGACTGATAATCTGCAATAGCACATGGCAACCATGCAATATTTATATATTAGCTTTAGTATTTTAGCAATGCTTGCCAAGTCAACTAAGAAAAAAACATTCCCATATTTTTGTTAAAATGTGGTTTTGTAGTCCATATTGTGCCAATATCGACAGTTTGCTATTCCTGGAATAGTTCCTTTTTACCAGTCAATATCTTAAATTTCTTGGGCAATCTCATAGACGGAAACCCCAACTTTGGCATGATGGTAACCCTACGGATGGAGTTAGGCCTTTCAGAACGGGAGGAGTGATGGTGCGAACTTTTCTGAAAATACAGGACATTACAAGTTTCAAATTTTGAAAGTGCTTGAAACTGTGATTGGTAGAGATGCCATAGCAGTTTCTACCTCATTATTATGGAGTACCCCATATCTGATGAATATAGACCAAAAGTTTTATTTCACATTATGCTAATTAGGGATATTTCAAAAAAAAAATTAGGAATACACCTACCTTTAAAACTTTAATAGCCATAGATTCCGCTTTAACTTCCATATATGTGTCATTGACTAATGCGTACCTATTAAATTTGAGCAAAAGTTGTAGCATTTCCAGTTCAGCTAATCAGGGTAATTCAAATTGTAGACCATAAATACATATATATAAGCCCTTCTAACTACATTTCATTGACTATTGTGCATCCACTGAATATTGAACTAAAGCTGCTAACACTTTATGTCACATTTTAGAAGCATTTGTGTTAACCATTGTACGCCGAAAGAACCTTGAACAAAAAGTTGTAGCTTGTATATTAGATAGACATCTTTCCATTCCAGCTTGGAACTATTTCACTTTGCAGACACAAACACACATTTGCTACTGAGCCAACTTTTCGTGCGTCGTTTCTGTTTTCGGGCTAGCATTTTTTTTCTCTTATATAAAGTTTTTATTTATCTGGGAGGTTTTTGTTTCACATCATACTCAATATGTTTATATTCAAAAATGCAAAGTGTAACATAAGGGACATACACCCAATGTAGGGTTACAAAGTATGGTACAGGGTTGGGGTTTTATAAAGTGTGGCATATGACACAGTGGGTATGTCCCATGTTGTTGTGCCATGCACATACGGAATTAGAGCATTACCGCTACTCCACCCTTGACGCAACGCCCTCATTCACCAGAATTCCGCTGTTTCCTCACGACGACTTGCAGGACAGCCACGTGAGGTGGCTATATTTGTACTGCAAGATACTGGAAGGTCGTGTTCATTCAACCATCCGGTCACACTGAGAGCGTCTTAACTCTAAGTCATTCACCATATCCACCCGGAATTTACAGCATTCAGTTGCGTACTGAGTAACTTATAACAGCTAAATATGTCCGAGAGCTGAAACACATCAAAATGCAGCGAGGACCGCTACCACCGATCCCTATGATGTGTGTATATACTTTTTTATTTTCTTCTTCTTGTGTGTTTTAGTTCAAATCTGTCTGATACTTCAAATCATGGGAGTGTTCAACTATGTGGACCCTACCTATTGTGACTGTCCTAAACGTGGTGCTGGGCACAAGGAAAGAATGGTCCCCATTTTGCTTCAAATTGACATGGGTTTATGATAGATCCATTTGTTATATGTTTCGATTTTGTCAACCCGGAGGAAACAGGTTTGTGCAAAATGTTTGAAGGGTGGTCAAATATATTTTTCATCTTGCAGGGGGGACGTCATGGAGAAGCACAGGTACGGCAATGCTGGTATCAATTTCGGCCCAGATGGGCGAATACTTGGCGGAGCTCCGCTGGACGGAACATATCCCGGACGAGGAAGAGACAAATCGCGAAGGAGGCCTTACGATGACTTTAGGGATTACCGTAGTGATGATGGTTTGGACAGAAATTACAGAAGTATGGAGAAACCGCCACCTGTTGCCAGACCACATGTGTATCCCGGGGCACCTTACGGAATGCCACCGCGAGGAGCGCCCACATACAAACCCTACGCTCTGGGTTCACAAAGGCCTCCTGTCTACCCGGATAACAGTCTGAGAAAAGGCTGGAATGACCCTATGTACGGTGGCTATGACAAATCAGGATTAATTCCCCCCAGACGACGGAACAGGGACAGGGCGCGTCCTTCCAAAATTCCCTGGGAATTTCTCTTTATTGTGATCGGACTAGTTATGCTTATACTGGGCATAGCCAACATAGTTGTGTGCCGTTACCCTCACGGCTACAGCCGTATCTGGACGGGTCTCTTGGTAAGTATATTACCATAGATGCATACTCTATCATGTTACTGTTCTAACATGACAGGGGTGTCATTGTAGCCTTGATTTTGAAATTGGATCAGGCCATATATCAGATGGGGGAGGGCAGCAGGACCCCCAGCGGCAGTTTCTGGTAGGGGCATCCCCCGCCGCAGCGCCCCCTTGAAGCTCGTGCATTTTGAGCGTGTAAAAGTCACACTTGTTGCATTTAATGGAACTCAAAATATACTTTTTGACCAACTTGATTCTGTCAAGTAGCATGACAAAGGAGCCTGCGTGTGTGGATTGTCATGTATTTGCCATCCCTTTGAGCTTAAAGCAGCATATTATTATTTTGTTATTCACCTTTGGCTTAAAGATATTTTATATTCAATATCAATTGCCTAGCAGGCGAAGCCCATATTAAACCCTCTTGCAAAAAATTAAAAAGTGCAATGAAAAAAGAAAGGAGACGCAGCACAGGGCAAAACTTGACACGGGCATACATATAGGAGGGTGACAACACATGGACTCATTAGATAATAAGCACACATGAATTGGGACCCAGTGGTTCCCGTTGCCTATATATATATATATATATATATATATATATATATATATATATATATATATATATATATATATATATATATATATATATATATATATATAGCCTTTAAGGAAAAACACATCTTGCCCTCAAAGTGATATTTTTGGCCATCTCAAACAAAACTATAAGTAACATGGCACCCTAAATGTCGTCTATGTTCTTTTCCTGTGGAACGGTAGCAACTGTTTCCTTGAAAAAATAAAGTGGGAATGAAACAGAACAGTTTCCTGTCAGAAGCTTTGGGGCCTGAAAATGAAATTTCGGGATACTAATTACTCTTTATCTGACCAAATGGGACAGACTGTCCAATTAAAAATGGCAGATAAAAGTAGGATATCGAACTGCCGGACTGACTTTATGTAAATTGCGAACAAATTCAGACTGATCAACAAGATGGAAAATAAATCTGAAAGCCAACTCTGGCGACAATCCTCGCAAGCCGAAATGGGTTCTTGATCTAACTAAACGCGAGCTTGAAGGATAACAAGTTTAGTTTTGAAAACTTGCAGTAGTATCAACACACCTGGCAAAGGAAAACTTATCGTAATTCAGTTTTATCAAATAGAATGAAAAAGTTATACTTCGGAAGCATTGCCCCGTTCTTCGAAACACCAAACCAATTAGATATGATGGTCTTTTTCAGATATTTCTGTTTGATTTTTGGCCTGGTATGCCTACAATACTCTGCCCCCGTGTTTATTTTAAAACTTGGAACGTGCTGCCCAAAATGGGAGTGGAAATTCCAAGTACCTTTTTGTGCGGTAGTAGGACATACGTCCACAAATCGTACACACTGGCATCTGGTGGTTAAAATCAACACTACAGATGAAACATCGTTAGAGGTCTTGGACTAGTAACCTCTTCAGGTCAGGCAACCGATCTACAACTTTTGATCGAGTACTGAGTACTGTTCCTGTGTCTGTCGGATGTTAATGTCACAGGAGTAGAGCATTTCAAATTTAGTCCCAACATAATTCTGGATATGAGAATACTTATTAACTGTGACTTTTAGAAATGCATCGCTACACCAGAAATATTTTAAATCATTTAATAACTTTGTGCATTTTTGGAGACATGTTTGGCGCGGGACAGTCAATCATGGAGGTAAGGTTCACAAATGCACTTGTAAAAAAATCTAATCACAAGACGCCCCATTTTCTTGATTTCTAATTGTTGCCATCCGTATAAACTTGAAATAGAATGCAAAGGAAATTATGATTTTACATTTCAAATTGGAGAAATAAGCCAGCGAATGTCTGTTAATGCACTTAGTCTAGGCAACTGGTCCAAGACCTATATCCCAACATATAGTCTTTTGAGTCTGCATGCATATGCAAGTTTTTCTGGGCATACACCGCCACCAAATGACATATTTTGACAAGTGGCGTCAAGAGGAATTATCGTGAAGACGAATTATCATTTGTTGGCCACATCTAAGTCAAATATAATTGAGTGTAAAGTATGACAGGATGGGCCTGACCAAGCCACAGCCCCATATGGGAGAAAGCGAATTAAATATGCTGGTATGCCCTCTAGAATGGTAATTATGCACATTTTGTTTATAAATTATATCACGACACTTTAAAAGTAATATCCACATTATAAGCAAGTTGTTTATGCCATGAGGCTCGTAGTATCGAGCCCAGTCACTTGGTGCTGGAATCCCATGAAACAGTCATATTGTTGGTTCCAGCACTTATGATACCAAAGGGCATGACTATTTTGAACTTTAATCTAGTGTATAAACTGCTTATTTCTCTCTGGAAGTTACATTTTATGTGGTTACTACCCAGTCCCCCTAGTTACAATTCAGAAACCACACAAAATTCAGTTCTGGCCACTGTCGGGGGAGGGGGGGGGGTCATCGCAGGTACAACTAAGCCATGTGTGTTTTTTGGGAAAAATATATTTGTCAATACCAGTAAATTACTACTATTGCATTGCAGTTTGTGTTAAGTAAATACATTTGTGGTATTTCATGTGACATGTTGATGTCAACACAGCGTACCAAGCTGCACTGTGTATTGGAATTGGGAAGGTGATGCACACAAATGCAAGAGTTTGTTTCATACAATAAAACAGTTTTAACATCGTACTATTTCATTTTTCTTCAAGCAACATATTGCACTTGATAATGACACAAAGTAAAGCTTGTACATGCAGATCACCATATATAGAATAAAAAAGAGTGGTATTCTTTTTTCTAAGAGACAAGTTATGTTACACAAAGGGACTTCCATGTTCTTTTTCTATTACATAAATGCATTTTCTCGTCCATGATCATACATAAAATGCGTATCGCAAGTGTTTAAATCAGACTCATTATAATATAGTCATTCGAACGAAATTATCCCCAGTAAGAATTTGTCAGGAATCCAATGTGTCATATTTTCAACAAGAAGTCTGTTTCTGCGCTCAGCTGGAACAAAAAAAAAGAGTCTGCGTCCAGAGAGTGCACTTCGCAGCAAGTTTTTGTGGCTGCGTGTCAAGCATGAAATGATTTGGTGCCTTTGTTTCTGTTTTATGCCGAGTCAATATGAAATCCTGCATATCGGTTTTTTCTCATAAGTCACAATGAAAAGCATCTTTTCGGAGGTTCTACCCCAAATGTATCATGGTGATTAAGAACGTGCTGGTATACAACTTTCAGAAAAAAGTTGGTGCCATTGCCGTTGGCTTTGCGGAACGAACTTCGAACATAGGTCGTTGGCAAGTTTGCTTTACTTTCTATAGGAAAAGACGGTGAAGCATGTCACGTGACAGGTCTGTGGCTTTCAGAGATATCATTTTTGGGACAGTGTAATGGTGAAAGCATTGACCGTCAGGAGATTGTTGCTGTCACAGCGCGTGCGTGTCAAGTCATCGCTCATCTCAGCTAAAAATGTCCTTTAATTTGTTTGTTGCAAACAAACTGCGCGATGAATTTAGCTTTCGCACATTCACAGACAGGACTGCACAATCCTTCCTGGTATGGATTCCTTAGCTGCAAGCGGCGGCACATACAACAGATTCTGGGCAAGCTCTCTGAATATGTCCCCTATTTCAATTTCATGACATAAACTGAACAGTGCTAAACCCAGCATTTTTGGTCCAAGAATGGATAGCAATTTTGGAATAAACCCTTCATAAATAATTTCGAAACTGGTAGCAGAATTATCGTAAACCATCAGACCAGTTTTGCAATGTTCTATCGGGTGTTTTTCGTTTTCAATAAACGTGATATATCATAATTCACATGGGTATACGTAGAGTACAGAGTGGTTGATACACTCCTGTTAACATGAAAAAAATCCTAAATCTTCTTCTATTTTGATGTCGTTTACAAGCTACAGTGAAAGTAGATAAACAAAGTCAATGTGTGTACGAATTTTCACTGCACATGCGCACATCAATTTTTCCTCGGTCAGGTCACTCCCAGGGCCAGTGGATGTACCCATGTTCGCATACGTGAAACAACAACCTATTTCAACGAAAACTATCTGAAAACGTACTGTTTTTACAGCAAATTCGAGATTTTTGAACTGAAATACCCACCCTGTCACCTAAGTCCGAGGACGTTCAGAACCCAAATATACTGAAAGAAGTATGTATGTATATATATATATATTTTTTTTTATATATATTTATATATATATTTATATATATATATATATATATATACATATATATATATATAGTTTAACGCTCAGTGTCCTGTCATAATTGTTAAAAAAAATTCGTTACTGCGTGGCACAAGTGATTGACTAATATGAAATTCAACATAACTTTGGTTTCAGCCTATGTGATTTCTTGAAACTAGACGTTCTGGGCGAACCGCCCTCCCCCGTCTCATTCTGCCTAATCGCTGAGCAATGTTCTGAGCGTGACCCCCCCCCCCCCCTCCTTCTTTTTTTTTAACTCAATGCAAGAAAATTAGCTTGATTCAAGTTCCAAGAAAATGTCCATAAACCATAAACCAATGTTTGAAGTTTTTGTACTTGTATGTCCAAAAATAGACTGTGCATAATTTGGTTCCAATATTTACAGCTTAGTTTTCGGGTCAGTACTCTCCACTGCCTTAATTACCGTGAGGTCATTTATCTCCTCATTATCTCACGTTGCATTACACCAATTATCGATGGCTATTCATAATCAAATTCTCTTCTTCCTTCAGATTATTGAATTTGGAATTTTCGGGATAATTCACAAAGGAGACTATTACAAGAAATGGAAGGTAAGATTTCGCGTATAAATTAGTTTTATCAGGAGTCGAATTGAATCAATTCTATCATATGATATTGTATCACATATTGATCATAAACTTTGTCTCATTTTCAGCAAACCTCACCTGTAGACTCAGTCCTTTTTCTTGTCTATAGTTTTGCAAAACGCAAACTTGTGTCTTGATAGCTGTAAACAGGTTTCTGTTATATATATGTATATACAGTAGAACTCCAATTAAGACCACCTCCATAAAGAGCCCATTTCTATGTTAAAACCATTTTGGCTTACCCTTAACTAAATTATATCCCCATTAAGACCACTTCCCTATTAAGACCGCTTTTTCAGTCCCTTAGGTGGTCTTAATAGGGAGATTCCACCAGATAAATGACACCGTAAGATATAAAAACTGCCTTGTGCAAATTCACCTTCAGGTATTTATGGTTGTGCTGATAGTGATACCACATTAAAGATCAAGGAAAACACCCCTTTAGTACTAGTTTTATTTTACATAGTCTGTTCATTTAATGAGCACATTTGTAAAAATGTATTGAACTCTTTCTGCTTACCCATTCACTCATGCTGCCTATCGTAGCTACCAACAGGAAAACACATATACTGTCATAGCCTCGAACCCAATGTTTAATACAATACTTAAGAAACAATAAAGTATTGACATTTACACAGGCTACACAAAAGTTGAACATTTTTTTTCGAGTGAGTACAGACGCCTATGGTGAAAGATCTTCAATAGCATGGATTTGAGAGCATAATATTACTTTCTTACCTTCACGATAGAAGACCTCCATTTTGATCTGGCTTCAAATTTATACGTAATAAAAAGATAAAAAATGGGTCAACCTGAACCGTGGATATCCATGGATCTACTATCTGATAGCAGGTCCATGGCACAACAAAGCTGGTGTCTTCACGAAACTTTATTGTACAACAAACATCACACTTTTTGGCTCTTGATCTTTAAGTAAGTAAAAATTTGTCACCAAGAACTACGGGTGTACGTTATCCAAAGCATATTTCAGCACGTAACACTTTACGTCACGAAATACACCCTATTACTGTAGGACTTCATCATAACGACACTCAGATACCCAACATATTCACTTTGCAACACAGGTTTTGAAGGACTTAAACTCAGATTCCTTTGGTGTGCGACTCATTTATCTGACATATTCAGATATCTGACACATTTTGCCTGGAACAAATGGTGTCATTATAATGAGGTTTCACTGTACATCCAGCATGTGAAATGTGGCTTTTTGTGTGTACATTTTGTGCCAGTTATGATAACAAGTACGATATCTTTATTCAGAACTGGGACTACATAATTGCCGGCACCTTGTCAGTCATCGCTTCCTTCGTATCCACAGGTCTGGTGCTGTATAGGTTAGCACCAACGCTAAAAGAGATAGGCATAACGAATGCCACAGTTTATGCCCGAAAACCGGCGGTAATGGAGGCTCAAGGGTAAGAACTCTCAGCATTTTGAGCTTCACAGTTGAAAATCTAGGCTGCAACTGTTTAACATTCAGAGATAGGTTGGAGATATTTAGCCTTATTGATCATATATCAGTTGTGACAAAAGCATTTTGCTGATTGTATTGGGGTTTTGAAGTTTTTACGTTTTGTTCCAAATTTACCATGTGATATTTTATGTATTTTAAAATCTACGTTGATACATGGTTTTAGACCATCGACTGTGTTGCACATAGCCACTGTTCTCCCACTATAATATTAAAAGTCAGTGTAAATGCTACTCCCATCTCGTTATTCAGCAAATAAAGTTTTGCAAGCTATGGAACTAGATTTGCTAACATGTAAGAAAACTACTTATCAACAAGCTTACAGAGTTAAAAGTGTTCATGTCAGATATTGAATGGCTTTGCGATCCAATAGCCGAAGTAGTTAGAAATACCTAGTAATGTTGGGAATACATTACTATTCCCATCTTATACCTATTAGCCTATTTGTATCTGCGGATAAGTGTCCCAGGCGATCCAAGGAAACCGGTTAATCTGTGGCGTGTATGCTTGCAGGCCAGTCAAGTTGGGGAACGACACGGTGTGGGTGTGTATGGGCATAGATGGCGCCACAGTCGGCTTTCTCTTCTTATCTTACCTCGTCCTACCCATGGTGCTCTATACCGCCAGCAAGTTCTATGATGCCAACTGGGAGGTCACCGCTAAAGTAAGTATTCTTTTTAAGCCTCTTAAACGTGCATTCAGATGTTTGATGAATTTTACATGTCCATACATAAACTTACATTTAATGATGCAAAAGTCCTTTTTGCAGGGGAAAAAACATATAAGCACACGAGATAATGCAGTGTAGATTCCCGGATGTCTCAACTGGTCGATAAGCACAAACGTGACTTGACATCGGGGTTTATTATGTCTGTGTGTAAACCCAGACAAATTCCTTTCTTTCTTTTTCTTTCTTTCTTTCTTTCTTTCTTTCTTTCTTTCTTTCTTTCTTTCTTTCTTTCTTTCTTTCTTTCTTTCTTTCTTTCTTTCTTCATTTATTTGTCCGGAGTTTTTCTCTGACACTCCTATCCTGAAAACCACCAAACTTCCCATGGTGACTGACCTCCCAGAGAAATTGTGCATATCCTTTGAAATAGTCATGATGCTTAAAATTATGAAAATTACGGCCATTAAAATGTTAAAAGCTCCATATCATCTGAACTATTGCAGACAGACACAAAATATCCATGCGCGTGTGTAGATTTGTGACACCTGCCAATATAATGGACAGTAAATGAAAGCTGTAGAATTAAAAATTATGCTAATTAAGGCAATGACAAATTTAAAAATTGAACATCGCCAAAACTATAGTACTAGACATGCCATTCCAACTTCAATTCATTGGTATATGGCAAAACCGCATCGAATGAACAACGAGCCTACAAAGTTGTAGGGTTTTAATTGATGCAATGAGGCGAATATGCAGGATTTAAATGTTGAAGGGCTTCAAAACCATTATAGATAGAAGTGCCATTCCAAGTTCAATTGATGGGTTTGTGACAAAGCCGCATTCAATGAACCATGATTCAAAATCGTAAAATTTTAATTTTTGCAAATAAGCTGTATATACAAAATTTAAATCTTGAATAACTTGTTCTTAACAATCATAGTTAAGGGTGTCATTCTCACTTCAAATTTATACGTTTGTGACAAAGCAGCATCCACTGAATCCTGAAAAAATGTACAGTTTTAATTTATGGAAATAAGATGAATACATAAAATTTAAATCTTGAATAAATTCAAAACTATTATAGATGTATGTGAAATTCCAACTTCAATTTGTAGGTATATGACATACCGTATCCGATTAACTATAAACCAAAGTTGTAGGCTTTTAATCTGTGCAATTTAGGCAAATGTAGAAAATTCAAATGTTGAACAGCTTCAAAGCTATTATAGATAATGGTGTCATTCAAACTTCGGTTTATAATTTTGTGACATGGCCACATTCAATGAACCAAAACCAAAGTTGTAGCATTTAATTTGCACAAAATAGGCCAATTAATTTTTTCAACTTCATTTATTTATCCGTTTACATTATTTATAGCATTACTTAATTGGATGTGTTGTGATATTTTTATCGGTAAATGTCTGTGCTTGTAAACCTTTATGGTATGATTGGTTTGTTATAAGCACAGATATATTTGTTGGCGATATATTCCCATGTTTACGTTCAATAGCGTTCAAAGAATTAGTTTCATTTCATGACGCCCTTTGATACGGATGATATAAAAGTTACTGAGTGCGCTATGTTCATTGCTTAGTCGGTGTTCCACTGAATCCTCTCAGATCCCGCCTGCCACGGAGAGCGCGTGTCATAGACGGTCAACTGTTTCACGTGTTGTACTTTAACCGGTGCCGAGTTGGACCTCCATTCATAAGCATTATTTGTTAATCTCTTTTTTGACATTCCACACCTCAATCTGAAGCTTGCTAACTTGCGTAGATTTTGGTCTGATATTGCTCAATTGGTATGGTTTTGGGATAATGGGTCTTTTTCCGCTAACATAAGTACAAAAATGTAAAATTATCAAATATACATATGGAAGCAAATTATGATAATCATTGTGAATTATTTCAGTGTAAACCATTCTGTCGCCCAGCCCTGTTTAACCCTTGGATTCAGCCATTGTTTGCCGAGGCTGCCATCTTCATGGGTATCGTCCTTTACACGGCTGGGGAATCTTCTTACAAGGATACTTTTAGCCCAGTGTGGGCCGGATTATGGGTGTGTATTATACCATCTGAATTAAGCAAAAATGTCAGACTTTGCAGCCCTGTTTTAACTTAGCTCACTTGTCAGTAAGCTGAGCGTATCTTATGGTCATTCGTCCATCGTCGGCGTCGGCATCGGCATCGGCATTTGTCCGTTGCTTTCAAATTATATCGGAACACTTTTGGGCGCCTCTAAACCTGAAACTGTTCAACGATTGGCGCAGTGATTACTTTTGCGCTTTTGAAAGAGTTTTTATGTATTTTCAAATTTCTTGATCTTTTTCTCCAAAACCGTAAGTTGGATCTCCTTCAGACTTTGGGGAGTGTTCATGGACTTGATCTCCACCAACTTTGTTAACTACATGGTGCTGTTGTCATTATCTTATTTTTAACAAATTATTCAAATTCGGAAAATGGGTCAGGAGACACGTTTATGTTAGCAACAGTGAATACGGTCTCTAACAAGCTGACCTTGATGTCATTTTGACGTCCACAAGGCTACTTAAGTCTATGCACATAAGGTCAGCTGAACACAGGACTCTCAGTCCTCTTGTTTTCTACTGCTGCTTGATTGTAGCGACACTCAATAAGATTGCAGACTTGTAGTACAGCCGGTATATCTGAGGTCAGCGCACCCGCTGAATACGTGCGTATTAAGCGATCCATACAGCGGAAACTATTTGACTGAGCATAAATTTAGAGCGATGCTTTTCGCCGTCTTCACTTAGTATCCCTGTTTTTCACACACGTATATACCTATATCCGTATAATACATATTATTTATATATATATACCTATATCCGTATAATACATATTATTTATATATATACCTATATCCGTATAATACATATTATTTATATATATACCTATATCCGTATAATACATATTATTTATATATATATATATATATATATATATCCGTATAATACATATTATTTGTATATATACCTATATCCGTATAATATATATCATTTATATATATATACCTATATCCTTATAATACATATTATTTATATATATACCTATATCCGTATAATACATATTATTTATACATATATGGGGGTACTTAACGTTTGTGTCTTGATTTTTCAAGTCGTGGTACATGACGAGAGAGACTTCTAAGCAGAATGTTTTTCGTACTAAAGGAGAATATGTTGGGTCTGTACGGCTATGTAATGGACTATTGATATTCTATAGGTGGCCATTGCGGGGGTAGTGAGTGGGATTTCACGGAAAAGGCCTGACCATGATCAACTGGTACGTTACCCTTGTTACAATGTACAGCTCGCTTGTTCCGTTCACGTATATCAGAATTGACCATTTGAGTGCGTACCCTCTCTGTCTCTACTCTTAGTCTATATCTTCCACAATCAAGTACCCAGCTCATAACAGAGCAAATCTTTTCCAACTCCATTGTGCAGAAATATTTGTGAGGCCGACAGTGGAGGAAAAAGTATCGTGCCGTAGATTAAAACAGCGGAAATTTCCTGCTCCGTAGAGTGGGAAGATCAAAGAGCGTTAAAATTGCCCAATGTGTTCCAGTCTTAAGATGGAAGCAAAGCTTATTCCTCCGTAAATATGTGACATCTTATGTATTTCTCAGCTTCAGGGCGTGAAAATAACTATTTCCATATAATGAAAGCAATATATACCAAACTAAAAGCAACAGCAGCATTCCCTGCCCATTAAGTGGCGACAAGAAAACAGAACTAAATTTGTTGCATGCCACCCTTAAGTCTGCAGTGATTCAGATTCAGATTCAGATTCAGTGACATGTCCAGCAGAGCCTCAATATGGGTTAAACCTCCCGTCAACGACTAAAAATATGATTGGGGACCAGTACCGGAACCCCGAGACTTGACAAAACAATAAATTTGATTCTTCGGTTCTGTCAAGTCTTGGGGTTGGGGGACTGGTGCCCAATCATACAGTGGGCACGCAATACTAGTTACGTGTAGTGTGCCGGTAATACCCAGGTATTACTGTCAGTGTGGTAACATGCCCAACCGCAGGGAAGGTAATATTTATTCACCAGAACAGCTCTGGCAGCATTCGCCCGCTTTGAAAGGAACGAATAGTCCTGAACCATACCAACGTAGTAACACCATACTGTGATCTATACAATGATACTAACACATTCCGAACCAAACAACGAGAGGATAATTATAATTTCAGTCAAGAAATGATTGTAATACCAAACTCGCAACTATGTAATGATAGTATCACCACAAGCTTTAGAACAATATATAATAGCAGCCTTAGGAAATAGTGTGCAATCTTTCCTCCTTCAAAAAGGGCTCTTTGTTTTCCATACTTAAATGTGGTAAAAGCAATGCCAGTCATTAAGTTGAGGTTAACAGCCATACAGTCAAACTACAGCCATACAGTCAAACTACAGCAACACTGTTCCGTTTAAGCAGGATTTTAAATGGAAAAAATGAAACAACAGCCGCGTGCTGATTCATTGTTAGTTGAATTAATAATTTCAAGACATTCTCAGCTTTCACAATTGAAGAATTTTTTTTTCAACATTCTCAGCTTTCAGAATTGAAGATTTTTTTTTTCAACATCCTTTGTACAGATGAAGCCAAAAGTAGGGATACAGAAAATAGCTGTTGATGCACCGATAGTTAGAAATTTAACTTCATTGATAAAGCTTTCAGGGAGACTGATGACGAGATTTACTTGATCGAATTACTTGAATGTCCGCTTGTCAGACATGTAGTCTCTGCCAGATGGTGCTGTACTACAGAGCTGAAAATATTGATTTTTCATTGCAGACCGTGGCGTCCATGATTGTTCAGTTTCTAGCCATGGCGTGTTGCGTGGCGGCTATAGCGTTGTGTACACTTGGTATGGTTGGCAATATCCAGGATTTGAATAAAACAAGTAAATATGTTTTTATACGCTCTTCAACTTTTTAGTTCATACTGTCATGTTTTTTGCAGTAAATTTTACTATTTGTTACTGGTGGCAACACATGACAAGTCGAAACTACTGTGACGTCCCAGATGATTTAAATCGAAAATGAACATGTATAAACTATTTTGATGGGAAATAATGCAGAATAGAAACAAAATGATCTAAATATCTTCCAGATCAGACATGTGTAACCAAGGTTAACTGAATTCAAAACCTGACAAGTCCAGCATAAATATATGTGATTTGTTTGAATATCAGTTAAAAATAACATTTTAGCATGTTTCAACTAGATATTATGAATCGAATATTAACCTTTGGCAATTTTGCTTGAAGTCAAAATTCGAAACTTTGGTTGAGAGTACACTACGTCAGCTCTGTCACTATACTGGATGAAAATGTGACCAGGACGACTGCTTCCAGTCTTCCCCATAAACAGTTGGACACCATTAAGATTTATTTGAGCGAAGCATGTTCACTTTCTCTTCATGACTGGCGACAGTAACTTGTCTTCTGGTAATCTTCGGCCACCACAGGCGTTTAATCTACCTTTGGCTAACTGTAATAAAAGAAAATTTGGAGATGCTTACTTCAAATCTGCCCTTCCGTAAGTCGTTTCGTCACAACATATAACGATGCCAATTTTCTTTTCTCGATAATCTTGTTACATTCTTGATGTCTTGTATTGTAGACCCAGGGGTTGACAAGAAGTGGTTGGTGGGCAGTGCCAGCCTTTTTGCCATAGCAGACTTCTTCCTGTTGGTTTGTGTGACGTATTCACTGGCTGACATGGGGCGTGCCTTTCTTCACAGGTCTGATATGAAGCGCGGCCGGGACGATCGCTACAGCGACACATCCTTCGGCTCAAGCTCGTCCCGATCATCTTACTATAACCAACGACGTCCCAGTCCTAATCGTGCTGATATGTACCGTGGCGGGCCACCACCTGACATGTATCGTGGCGGGCCACCACCTGACATGTATCGTAGTGGGCCGAAGCCATTGTACATGAAGTATTAAGCAAAGCTTTTTTATACTGTGGTTACGCAGATCTCTGTGTCTTATTCGGCAATGACATAAGTCCCGGTCAAATATGCCAGTCATGTTCTGTATGCACACATGCCATCATTTAATTAATAATTTTCAAGTAACATATGGAGCTGAAGTGGATGATGATTACCCTCAATAGTTGTCTGGTTTGAATATTGAATGGGTGCCGTGCTTTGAAGAGATACAAGCTATTACATGACATTGTCCTTTCGCATTGGAAAGTGATAACGGTGTTGTTCTATAAGCTGTGCATCCCTGGATCGATGTGTTGTTACAATAAGACAGGAAATGCATTAAAGCTCATTAGAAACTACGCTTTCAAGAATGACAAAATGAAAATCAAAACAACGGGGATCATTTGGAGCAATTCCTTTCGGAGTACCTTATCTAATGGCCACACTTATTAGTCTATCATATATGATAGTAGTTACTATCCTATGAATGGCTTCAGCCCCGCAATCTATTTAGCAGATCAACGGAAATAAAAGGAGCAGCCGTCCAAGTTGATATATGTTCAGAATCAGTTATCAGCTTATCTGATTATTCAATGGCAGTTGTCCAACTGAGTCAGTGTTCAAGCCGCCCCAACTATAATATTACCCTGGGTACTCGGTAAGCCTATACGGGATCGTCCCGGTGGCTCAGAGGTCATAGTGTTGGATTTTAGATTTAGCTAGGCGATAGTGCCAAAGTTTAACTTCATGATATTTCAAGAAAACTGACCGACAATTCTCTTGCCGAAGTAAAAATGCAGACTGCCTATAGTCGAGGAAATGTTTGATGACCGACCGGTCACATTTAATTTGTTGATGCCCAATTTACCTCAAGACCTCCCTGCGCATGTCCGTATCTGTTCTGTTTGGAACCATGATAATGTCAAGTTGCGCAGTCAAATACGGACGTGTAAAGCTAGGTTTCCATGTGCGCGTATTGCGCATTGCGTACAACGTATTGCGTAGCTGGTGTGCGTATGGCGTACTGCGTATACCATTTCCCATGTATCCGCAAACCCGGCGTATACTGCACGTAAACAATGTTGACTTTGGTAGGATTTGGCGCCATTTTGTGTATGTTACGCGCGTCTACCCTGCGTGATGCGTACACATCGCCACACAGAGCGATTGAAACGCATAGGCAACACGCAGTACGCACTTCGCACTACGCATACATGGAAATGGGGTAGTTAATTTTAAGTCAATCAATTATTACGCATTACGCAGTACGCAATACGTAGTACGCAATACGCTCACATGGAAACTCAGCTTTATACTGTAGTTTTATACGCAGTAACATCTATGCAAGTCTGTTGTATATTTATTTCTAAATGCCCAAATATTAAAAAATTCTGTATTTATAATACATGTAAATAATTTTGAGAAAATTACTATTCGCTGCATGCTGTATGTTATGTTATGTTATGTTATGTTATTTTATGTTATGTTATGTTACATATATTGAACCAGTTATGTTCTCTGTAAATTGACGATATTTTTCATGACCTTTAGCTGGAGCGAATTGCTCTGCTTGTCAAGTTTTATTTTGAGTTCTTTATGACTTTGAACCAGTAGGACACATAGCACTGTCAGCTAATGTGGGTGTTACCTTTGAAAAAGGAATGGTATCTTCAACGCATTACGGACTACTGAATGACGACATTATTTATAAATGTTAAAGGGAAATCTACGGTAATTTTCATAAATTTCTTAAATGGGAAATCTACGGTAATTTTCATAAATTTCTTAAATTCTGTATAAGTTTTATGGGTTGTTATTATATATATATATGTTCAACGAGCCCAGCGTGTGAGATAGACAGTATAAAAGGTGTATACTACAAACGAAAGATTCACACCTAATTTTCCCTTTATAATTCAGATTATGTATCGCCTATCAAAATGTTACATGGTATAATTTGTAATGTACATATAAAGGGTACTTTGTGTCTTAAAGGATATTTCATCATGACTCCAGGTATATGTATTAGTGGTGAACGAACAGGCTAATTTACATTGAAAATGCACTGTAAAGATAACATGGAATAAATAAAGCAGGACTGTGTCCAACCAGAATAGTAAAGTGCAATATCGGCGTCATTTAAAATATTTCGCACGGTGTCAAATACAAATAAACTAATTTTTAACCCAAAGTTAGAATATGAGTTGTATCTGCTATGAAAGCTGTACAAGTTTATTCAAAGCTCGATGGCAAACTTGACTGAATTCAAGTTTTTTATAAACAATAATTATACCAGTCCTTGAGAAAATTGCTGACATTTTTCCTCACCAGGTAACTAATATCTGTGATAGGTCGCACCAGGGTACTAATCGTTTCTAGATATTAAAGGAGTATCAAGGATATCAGAGCGGCTGATAATACAAACCACATTTGCCTTTGTCAATTTGATTGGAAGACTTGGTTGAGGTCTATAAGTGATATTCAATCATGCTTTGCTTCCAAAGCTGAGCAAGCTCTGTATAATCTCTGAAACATGGAGACTGGTTTGTTTAGCAGGAAACTCCTATGATTTATAAATGATGTCACGATTATTTGAGATTGACATGTTTTGTATTGGCAGGCCCCATTTCGGAAACCAGTTCAAGTTTCCGGGATAATTAATGCAATTTAATAACATGGATTTACAGATTGATGTACATCATTCATAAATTATACCAATCAGTAGCCTGATAGTTATACATCATTCACGCAATTTGACCTATCATTAATCTGATGTTTAAATATTCAGAGTGACGTGCTTATTAGCATACAATTAGGCCTCATTGTAATCGAATGCATATAATTGATTAATATTTACTTCTGATCTCGACACATTTCCGCAACTGTAAAGTTGGAAATTGGTTTTTTATTGTTCGACCTTTTTCGGTATTTTTTGTGCAATTCAAGATTTCTGCTCTATCATTTGCTTATCCCATATGCAAACAACATCGTCATTCCCTTTCCTTCACTGCCATCGACATACAGCGCATCTGAAACAACCTTACATCAGACGAGGTTTCACGAAAGTGAGAAATTCAAATTAGTTGAATGACAGTTCTAACTCTACTATAAGAAAGACTTCGATAAACCAAATGAGAATTGGTATGATGATGATGATGATGATGATGATGATGATGATGATGATGATGATGATGATGATACTTTATTTGGAGAGCTACCCCTTTACAACGGGGGTACAAATAAAACGGGGTTATTTCATGGTGCGTCCATACATACTTTCCTTTGAATTCATTTATAAAAATACAAGTATAAATCTTAAACGTGAAAGTATTTAGCAGATTAGTTCCATTAACTAACATAACTAATATACACACATGATATGAAAATATGAACCTTGTCTTGGAAAAAAAGCATACGCGTGAAATTGTGAAGATCCCAAATTACTTCCCTTACTTCAAACGGTATCTGCACACCGTCCAACCTGAAAAGAACACATAGTGTAAAAACCAGGAGGTGCCCCAAAGCGCAAAGGGAAGTACCCACATTATTTCAATTTTGAAATAATAAATCTCAGCAGAAATTTATTACCCCCAAACCGATGAAAGCTTGCAAAATGGTTCGCCTATCAAGTCCAAAATGAAGGGCGTCCGGGAGAAACAAGAGTAATTGGACCTAGATAGAGCTTTAAATATCTTGCGTTTTTGATTAAACATACAAAGATATATCTACATTAGCTTCAGTATCACATTTGATTTTAAGAATCTTCATAAAAGTGCCACAGCCAGTACCTTCAAGAGTTACCATACGGAAATACCACGCTGGATTCTTTCAGGAAAGTTGTACAAACACTGTCAAAGATATCATAAATAATCTTGCTCAGAATTGAATGATATTCCAAAGAGTAGAGTAAGGTACGCAGTCAAGGAAGAGCCAATAAAATGTTCCCAAACACCGGTATGTTCATGTGAAATTAACTTTCTTGACTCTACATTACATCAACAAAAAATACGGCATTCTGCCAAGAAATGACACAAACAAAACAAAACAAAACAAACAAACAAAAAAAAACCAACAAACAAAAAAACAAACAAACAAACAAAAAACCCCAAAACAACACACGTGCACACACACAAAAACCAAAGACACAAACAACAACAACAACAACAACAACAACAACAACAACAACAACAACAAAAACAACTCACAAATACAACGTGGTACGTAATATAACAAAGCCAATCATGATTATGCCAAATTTTAACACTAGTGATATGTTGCATATATATAAAGGGTACTTTTAGAACGAGTTTCCCCGAATTTGTATGTTAGCTTTTATAAATATACCTAGATAAATAATAATTCCAAAAGAAAATTTTCCACGTTTCGCCATATCTTTGATCTTAGTTCCCTGGAGTGAAAACATGTGAAAGAAAAAAAAATGAAATACAGGTAAGTCACTCGTACCGTGATTACACAGTTTACATATTCCGTTGAACAAATTCTATCTTTGTAAAGTTTCTTCCAATCCTAAATATCCCGGTCTACCCATAAATTTTATTCCAATACCCTAGAAGTCATTTATCTTGAACATGTATCTCTCTCCATGCGTGGAATACTTAATCACTTTGTAATATGACAAGGGGGGCTTTTCGTCAATATCTTTGAAATCACATACTTAGTTTTACGTGGAAACTTGCAGAATGGGTAGATCCAGTCATCATCTACAATTTACTTTATCTAGTAACCTCGGACAAGTTTGGAGTTATCTGTGACATATATGGCCAACAATATTTATGACCTGAATGAAAATTTGTTTCTAAATCATAAAGTACTGGTTTACACAATCTGTTTGCCGGAATGTTACACTTTGCATAATGATAATCTCTTCTGTTTATTCAAGTTGGTTGTCAGTAGTAGCCTGCCAGTGTTGCCACCATGGCATGGGTACCTTTAAGTAGTAGAATAGCTCCTGCCACTGTGTATTGGAATGATCTTACAATAGCTGTGCTTTCCTTTGTATTGTTAAACCATACTGCACTGCCATGTGAGATCGAGGGCATTATTAAGCTTTTCCATAGACATTCACCACACTTTACTCTATTTATATTGTCGTGAGGTGAGTGTATACCACACGTTACTCTATTTATATTGTCGTGAGGTGAGTGTATACCACACGTTACTCTATTTATATTGTCGTGAGGTGAGTGTATACCACACGTTACTCTATTTATATTGTCGTGAGGTGAGTGTATACCACACGTTACTCTATTTATATTGTCGTGAGGTGAGTGTATACTACATATTTTTTTTTCAATTAAGGCGATTAAGATTACCTTTCAAGTGTTGTTTTGTGTGGATAGTCTTGTAATGACTTGGCAAATGTAATACCTAAATATTTATACATAGTGCATTCTTCCAGTATAAAAATTCCCCCAAACCATGTCCTTGTCATCTCCAATTTTTGCCTACTGCCATAACTTTTGATCTTGTGTCATTAAATTTTATTGCCCATTTTATAGAGAATCTATGTGCAATATTAGGCATTTCTTAGTAGGTGCTTAGCATCATTTGCCATCAAAACAGTGTCGTCTCGAGGGCTGCATCACGTGGGCCAAGCTAGTGACAAAGTACATATTATGTTCCTTGCAAATAAATGAGCATGTTTTTAGGCATTGGCTCATTTATTGAAGGGAAATTATGCACATAATGTTTCATATTTGGAGACCTGTTTGGTGAATCCATATTTGTTAGTCGGAAACCAGAATAGTCCGCTATGATTCCATACTGCGCAGGCACCTGTTGAATAAAACACGCATCACTCCCATTTGCACAGCTCCCCTGGAAATAAGGACAGGAGCCAAATTTCTTTATGAGGGCATTTCATGGGTACAAAGACACGTTTGTCATTTTACAAATGCAGCTTCTGGAAGGCTTACAAACTTTTTTCTCTAATGAACATATAATGTTGGGTGAATGAGAAACCTAGATTTTCCTGTTCAATTCGGTGTTGCGGCTGAATGTGTAACAGATCTTTGTTTTCTTTGTGACACATTTGCTGGATAACTTACCCATATACACAGCTGCTGACCAAATTAAAGGCCTACATTATCTCACTAGAAAATGTATGCATGCATGTATGTACGCATTGCTGCAGTTGGTACGTGCGTTTTCCAGTTTTGGCTAAGTGACCGGTGCCGAAAGTTGATGGTTCCAGACCCATCCTTTCTGTGGCTTTTCATAACATAACATAACATAACATAACATAACAACACAATTTATTTCAAAAACAGAAATTCTATTTTTCTGTTTTTTGGCTCGATTTACAGAAATTCGTGACTTTTTGTCGCCATATCTGGATATCAGTTCCTGGCAGGTCCACATATCTACAATCTTGCTTGAGTGGACACACTCAATCCATACAAAACCCTGTAAACAGACGCAGCTGATTGGAAACACTCAAGCCAGCTCGTATAAGAAATCGAAAACCAGGTCCGCGTGAGGGAAAACACTCTTAAAGACCTGGTCTGTGTCTATTTTAAAGCCTCGGATGAGTGGAAACACTCAGTTGGCACCACTATAGTCCCAAATCAGTTGCAAACGAGGAAAAACACTCAACCTTTGAAATACACACAGCTCTGTACGAAATCTTCCCTTGCTGAGTAATAACACTCAAACGATTCAAACAAGTTATTTATTATCCAAATGAATTAAATGAATTTAGAACAGATTTGAATCTGTTGTCAAAATAAAGCACCGCCCCCCCCCCAAAAAAAACGAAAGAAAAAACTGAACAAGCAAACAAAAGCAAAAATTAAAAAAAAAAATCTCGGACAACACATCGCAACGTGTGTAAATACTCCTCTGAATGCGTGCTTGGTCTAAATAGTAGCCCACCAGGTTATACGAGTGTGAAGACGCCCAACCAGTGAGTACAGAATTGTAAGTGGCAAAATGAACGAATGAAGGTCAATGAAAATTTCCATTTGGTACATTGAAAATTTGATGTTTAGTCTGCAAGCAAATGATAGAACATATTCAATGGTACAAAGTAATTTCAATCTGACGAAGTTCCCAATTTGAAATTATTGGTGCTTGTATCACTATGCGAATTCAACAATAAACTACAGCAATATAGGGGGCGGGGGTGGAGGGTAAGGTTACAGTGTATTTCTTCACTGCGGCAGCGGGGCATATTCTATTTGAGTACCAACAAATACTGCATGCCTCTAATTTTACCTACTGGCCAGTATTTCGGAATATTCTTATTTTCTGTGCTCTGTAACGGGGGAAAATAATTTGCTCTACCAGCACAATGGGACCCCATCTACCTTACCCCCATACACTCAAGCTTTATGCAGGAACAGCATCCAAGCGACAAAAACTTTTAGTGCATCAGCTAAATTAGGCTATTTGCTTCATTGTATGTAGTGGCCTCTGTCAAATACGATTGCACAGGACCAGCATTTCTGTATTTTCCATTCAAGACTACAGTCCATTTTGGCTCCAATTGGCTCCCCTACACAGGTTTATACAGATTATTACGTGTGATACATGAAGTCATTATCACTGCATACTTCATGAGGTTTCTTTCACCCATACCCGCAATAAAAAAAATAAATGACTATCTGTCATTTCATTATTTTGTTGTTGTTTTTTCACGAAAACTACATAACAGATATTGCAGTGAGATGCAGGAAAACGAGCGAGACATATTTGATATTTTTGGACATGTTTTTCCAGTCTACAGATATAAATTAGCACAAAAGCGAAGAAATACTGACCAGATGGCTGGAGCTGAATATCAGACATTCACCCAGGATAAACAATTGTATGAGAACAAATCAGCAAAAATATTTGGCTGTAAGATTTGGCCCTTATCAGGGAGTCTGATAAGCCGGGTTAAATGTGAAGCATGAGTCTTGTAGGCATGCTTGCTACCATGTGATCAAAAACAGCGGTCACACAACCTTCGCCAAGGGGGGGAGGGGGGGGATTTGCCGTGAGATGTTAATTCCTGCTACAGATTTCTTGAACCCATTCCCCAGCCCCAGCCCATAAAATGAAATCTTCCGTTGTCAGGATCACAAAAGTATGTGCTCGCATTGTCATGGCTTACTAATCCATAACTTCAAGAATTTTACTTGTACTTTACACACCACTGACCAAGAATTATAATTAAAAAAGCCACTGGTGTCTGGGTGGACATTTTATGTGATAAACAAAAACACAAGTTCCCATCCCCCTCCCCAACCAGCTTTTCTCAATATTGATCATGAAACGGTAACTTAAATACATATCAATTGGTAAACATATCACTTTTAAGATGCATAGAAAGGATAATGAAATACTTGTGGTTCCCCTTAGCCTGGCACCCCCTCCCCACAACACACACACACACTTCCTGTCCGTGTGAATCCGATAGGATTGATAACTAACTCGGATCCGTCACGTTAACCTACATATATTTCTCGGCTGAGAGCAACCACTGGTCAAAAGTTACTAAAGCGGCTGTGGCCCTAATTTCGCTTAATAATAAGTGCCTTGTCCGGCCAACCTGGGCAAAGAAGGGGGATGAGAGAGGAGGGGCAGGGCCAGATAGAGGATTATTTTTACAACAATCCTTTGATTAAACAGCCTGGGTCACTGACTCTGTATATTCTGCTGGGGGCCTTCGCTGGTTCCAGCAGCCCATTTGGCCAACCATTCCGTGCAAGACTGACCCCAATCCCCTTACCAATTTATGAGTGGCCTCTGAATTCATTTTATTCCAGCTGGCTCGGGGAGGGGAGCACTTGTGTTTGTGTGTTTGCTTTCAACCCATCAATAATAGGGTTCTTTTGGTTTTGCCAGTTTTGAATTTTCGTGAACTTGAAAGGTCAATTGATATATTAGATTATATCTACGCAATTGTCTCCCTTCATTTAAAAATAGTGACACCAGAACTGTAAGTGAAAACTTTCAAATTAAAATCAAAATAATGATTGTCTTGTAGAAATGTGACCTTGGAGATTTTTCGTAACATCCCATGACGATGCATTCGCCCTTCCAGATCAGCTGGGCATGACATGACACAGCACTGCAAGGAACAAGGGGGCAGCCCCAAATCGGAGGGGCGGGGCATGGGGTGTGGGATGGGGGGGGGGGGGGGAGGAGGAAGGCATAGTTCTGCATGTTGCCTGCCAAGACAGACTCTGCTGTGTTCTTGCAATAATGACTGAGCACACTGCACTCCGTACAGCTCCCGGGACTATTACAGAACAAGAGTGTGTCTTCTACTGCACCAAATGTTTCATTGATATGGATATAATGGTTTCAAAAAAGAAGAAGTGTGAAGTGGGGGACGTCAGAGGAGGCTGGACAGTAAGGCGGCTGCACCAGACTTCCTCCTGCCATGAACCCCAAACATGGCGAACACCCGTGGCCGGTGCCCTTAAACTTTACTTCACACGGGAACAGCATCCGGTTGCTCTACCGCGAGCCGCTGTTCCAAGATCGTAGCGCACCAGTGAATCTCAAATAAATGTTAGGTACATGCCTGCGGAACTTTAGATACTTAAAGATTACATTTTACTTAGAGCAATACTTAAAAAGTGCCAAAATCTTGCTCAGAAATAAAGCAGGCAGTTTTAATTATATTTAGAAGTTATACTTTAATCTTTCATACAAATTACTATCATGAATATTTACCTTTATTAATGGTAACACAAAAATCTCTGTATTTACGCATTACAGAATACTTTTACTTTTAATTCGTTTTACGTATTGGTACCATGTTATATATTTTATGTGTATACGTACTTCTCGGGGGGGGGGGGATTAATTTTGTACTAGTAAATTAAAGAAGTTGCTTTTATGAGCAGAGAATCTCTGCAACCATACTTACATGATAAACCTACCTGGACCAGTGACTGTACCTGTAATGATGTAAAATATTAATCCAAATCACCATTCCGTCAAATTATAAGAATTAGGGAAATATCTTTTCGTGAAAAACGGGCTGAGGCAGTCATATTTTCATGCTGAAGGGACATATTGTACTTTTAAACACAAATACCTTCCGGTTTTTGTTTTTCATAACTCTGCGGAAGTATTAGACCAGGAGAAAGTGGTCTAGTCTGTACATGTTAGATCACATACAGACAAGACTGTCACGTGCCTCTTGTTGTTATCGTGGTTTGAATTATAAGTGCGACTTTACGTCATATAAACCATCAATTCATTATTTTGATTATGATTTGAGATGTGACTTACAAAAAAGAAAGGGTTGGGCCAATGGTCAAATTTTAAATGACCATGATCTATTATTCAAGGACATACACAGAGAGACTTCTTTTTCTCTTCATCAAACTTGCAAGAACAAAAGAAGTCGATCATGGTGCTAAACATATTTTGATGTTTTACATTTTATAATCATTGACAACGCTTTCCTCTATCATTGTCATTTTATGCTCGCCCTTCGCCACCTGAAGATTGTGTAATTCCCTGGACCCCATATGGGGGGGGGGGGTTGGATATAAATTTGTGACGCACCCAATATCGTGGAACCTATCACCCCATCCCATCAATAATAGTAACCCCCAAGGGCTCTTTCGGTTTTGCCAGTTTTGAATTTTCATGAACTTGAAAGGTCAATTGACATATTAGTTGATATTATTGCAATTGTCTCCCTTCATTTAAAAATAGTGACACCAGAACTGTGAGTGAAAACTTTCAAATTAAAACCAAAATAATGATTGTCTTGTAGAAATGTGACCTTGGAGATTTTTCGTAACATCCCATGACGATGCATTTGCCTATCCATGTCAGCTGAGCATGACATGACACAGCACTGCATGGAACAAGGGAGCCCGAAATCAGAGGGGTGGGGCATGGGGTGTGGGATGGGGGGGGGGAGGAGGAAGGCATAGTTCTGCATGTTTCCAGCCAAGACAGACTCTGCTGTGTTCTTGCAATAATGACTGAGCACACTGCACTCCGTACAGCTCCCAGAATTATTAAAGAACAAGTAAAGAGTGTGTCTTCTACTGCACCAAATGTATCATTGATATGGATATAATGGTTTCAAAAAAGAAGAAGTGTGAAGTGGGGGACGTCAGAGGAGGCTGGACAGTAAGGCGGCTGCACCAGACTTCCTCCTGCCATGAACCCCAAACATGGCGAACACCCGTGGCCGGTGCCCTTAAACTTTACTTCACACAGGAACAGCATCCGGTTGCTCTACCGCGAGCCGCTGTTCCAAGATCGTAGCGCACCAGTGAATCTCAAATAAATGTTAGGTACATGCCTGCGGAACTTTAGATACTTAAAGATTACATTTTACTTAGAGCAATACTTAAAAAGTGCCAAAATCTTGCTCAGAAATAAAGCAGGCAGTTTTAATTATATTTAGAAGTTACACTTTAATCTTTCATACAAATCATTATCATGAATATTTACCTTTATTAATGGTAACACAAAAATGTCTGTATTTACGCATTACAGAATACTTTTACTTTTAATTCGTTTTACGTATTGGTACCATGTTTTTTTTTATGTGTATACGTACTTCTCGGGGGGGGGGGATTAATTGTGTACTAGTAAATTAAAGAAGTTGCTTTTATGAGCAGAGAATCTCTGCAACCATACTTACATGATAAACCTACCTGGACCAGTGACTGTACCTGTAATGATGTAAAATATTAATCCAAATCACCATTCCGTCAAATTATAAGAATTAGGGAAATATCTTTTCGTGAAAAACGGGCTGAGGCAGTCATATTTTCATGCTGAAGGGACATGTTGTACTTTTAAAAACAAATACCTTCCGGTTTTTTTTCATAAATTTGCGGAAGTATTAGACCAGGAGAAGGTGGTCTAGTCTGTACATGTTAGATCACATACAGACAAGACTGTCAAGTGCCTCTTGTTGTTATCGTGGTTTGAATTAAAAGTATGACTTTATGTGATACAAACCATCAATTCATTATTTTGATTATGATTTGAGATGTGATTTACAAAAAAGAAAGGGTTGGGCCAATGGTCAAATTTTAAATGACCATGACCTATTATTCAAAGACATACACAGAGAGACTTCTTTTTCTCTTCATCAAACTTGCAAGAACAAAAGAAGTCGATCATGGTGCTTAACATGTTGTGACGTTTTACATTTTATAATCATTGACAATGCTTTTCTCTATCATTGTCATTTTATGCTCGCCCTTCGCCACCTGAAGATTGTGTAATTCCCTGGACCCCATATGGGGGGGGGGGGGGGGTGGATATAAATTTGTGACGCACCCAATATCGTGGAACCTATCACCCCATCCCATCAATAATAGTAGCCCCCAAGGGTTCTTTTGGTTTTGACAGTTTTGAATTTTCATGAACTTGAAAGGTCAATTGACATATTAGTTGATATTATTGCAATTGTCTCCCTTCATTTAAAAATAGTGACACCAGAACTGTGAGTGAAAACTTTCAAATTAAAACCAAAATAATGATTGTCTTGTAGAAATGTGACCTTGGAGGTTTTTCGTAACATCCCATGACGATGCATTTGCCTATCCATGTCAGCTGAGCATGACATGACACAGCACTGCATGGAACAAGGGAGCCCGAAATCAGAGGGGTGGGGCATGGGTGTGGGATGGGGGGGGGGAGGAAGGCATAGTTCTGCATGTTGCCTGCCAAGACAGACTCTGCTGTGTTCTTGCAATAATGACTGAGCACACTGCACTCCGTACAGCTCTCAGAATTATTACAGAACAAGTAAAGAGTGTCTCTTCTATTGCACCAAATGTTTCATTGATATGGATATAATGGTTTCAAAAAAGAAGAAGTGTGAAGTGGGGGACGTCAGAGGAGGCTGGACAGTAAGGCGGCTGCACCAGACTTCCTCCTGCCATGAACCCCAAACATGGCGAACACCCGTGGCCGGTGCCCTTAAACTTTACTTCACACGGGAACAGCATCCGGTTGCTCTACCGCGAGCCGCTGTTCCAAGATCGTAGCGCACCAGTGAATCTCAAATAAATGTTAGGTACATGCCTGCGGAACTTTAGATACTTAAAGATTACATTTTACTTAGAGCAATACTTAAAAAGTGCCAAAATCTTGCTCAGAAATAAAGCAGGCAGTTTTAATTATATTTAGAAGTTACACTTTAATCTTTCATACAAATCATTATCATGAATATTTACCTTTATTAATGGTAACACAAAAGTCTCTGTATTTACGCATTACGGAATACTTTTACTTTTAATTCGTTTTACGTATTGGTACCATGTTATATATTTTATGTGAATACGTCCTTTTCGGGTGGGATAAATTTTGTACTTATAAAGTAGAAAAGTTGCTTTTATGAGCAGAGAATCTCTGCAACCATACTAACATGATAAAACCTACCTGGACAATTGGCTGCACCTGTAATGCTGTAAAATATCATTCCAAATCACACGCTCCGTCAAATTATATGAATTAGGAAAATATTTCAATCTTTCGACGAAAAACGGGCTGAGGCAGCCATATTTTCAAAATTGGTTTAGAGAAAGAGTGAAAGATGCGGCAGCAGACCACGGGGACATAAAATAATATGAAAAAAATAAACAGAAACATCTCAAATTATAACAATCTGAGAAGAAACCTGCATTGGGCACAAGACAAATGTCTCCCTTTAACCAACATCAGAACTTTTATGCTAATATAGACAGAATTAAAGATTCAGAAAAATATGGACCAAACCCTGGCAATATCTGCCAACTTGATAGCATGTTCTGGATACATAAATACAGCATCATTAGAACATGGTTTATAATAAGATTAAAGAATCAAGGTACAGATGAAAGGGAAACATAAATAATGTGACAAAAATAAAAAACATCTCAAATTACACCAATCTGAGTAAAAACCTATCGCGACAGTAGATCAATGGGTCCATTTCACTACTCAGGGCATTTTAGTATGAGGTTACCTGCAGAATTAATTGTTCCGTTTGAAAGCAGAGAAAGATCAAGAATAATAAAATCGGTAAGCATCTAAGCTAAAATAGAAAAATTTAAAGACCAAGAAAAATGCCGACCAAAATTGCACATTTTTTGCAAAGTTGATTCTGTAGTTTTCATACATACATACAGTATCTTTGCAAAATACGTCAGAGAAAGGATGAAAAATGACATAGATGATTCAGCCACAAAAACATTCACAAAAAATTTAAACAGAAACATCTCAAATTAGAACAATCTGAGAAGAAACCTGCAAGGGCACTGGACAAATGTGTCCGTTTAACTACTAAGTAAACATATAGTACTAATATAGAAGAAGTTCAACATTAAAAAAAATATTGACATAAATCAGGTGATATCTGTTGCCTATAGCATTCTCTTGATACATATATACAGTATCACAGCAACGTGGATTGAGAGAAAGAATGAAAGATGACGCAGCGGAAGACGGGGACATAAAATAATATAAAAAACTTTAAACAGAAACATCTCAAATTATAACAATCTGAGAAGAAACCTGCATGGGCACAAGACAATTGTCTCAGTTTAAACAACATCAGAACTTTTATACTAACATAGACAGAATTAAAGATTCAGAAAAATATGGACCAAAACTCTGGCAATATCTGCCAACTTGATAGCATGCTCTTGATACATATATACAGTATCATTAGAACATGGTTTACAAAAAGATGAAGGAATAAAAGTACAGATGAAAGAGCAAGAATAACAATGTGACAAAAATAAAAAAACATCTCAAATTACACCAATCTGAGTAACATTCTATCAAGAGAGTAGATCAATGGGTCCATTTCACTACTCAGGGCATTTAAGTATGAGGTTACCTGCACAATTAGTTGTTCCGTTTCAAAACAGAGAAAGATCAAGAATAATAAAATCGGTAAATATCTAAGCTAAAATAGAAAGATTTAAAGACCAAGAACAATACTGACCAAAATCGGCCACTATTTCCAACGTTGATTCTATGGATTTCATACATATATACAGTATTGCTGCAAAATGCTTAAGAGAGAGGATGAAAAATGATATAGATGATGGAGCCACAAAAACATTCACAAAAAATTTAAACAGAAACATCTCAAATTATAACAATCTGAGAAGAAACCTGCATGGGCACAAGACAATTGTCTCAGTTTAAGCAACATCAGATCTTTTATGCTAACAAAGACAGAATTAAAGATTCAGAAAAAATTGACCAAAACTCTGGCAATATTTGCCAACTTGATAGCATGTTTTTGATGCATATATACAGTATCATTACAACATGGTTTAGAAAAAGATGAAGGAATAAAAGTACAATTGAAAGGGCAACAACAAAAAATTGTGACAAAAATAAAAAAACATCTCAAATTATTACAATCTGAGTAAAATTCAATTGAGACAGTAGATGAATGGCTCCATTTCACTACTCAGGGCATTTTAGTATGAGGTTTCCCGCACAATTAGTTGTTCCGTTTGAGAACAGAGAAAGATCAAGAATAATAAAATCGGTAAATATCTAAGCTAAAATAGAAAGATTTAAAGACCAAGAACAATAATGGCCAAAATCGGCCAATATTTCCAACGTCGATTGTATGGATTTCATACAGATATACAGTATTGCTGCAAAATGCTTCACAGACAGGATGAAAACTGACATAGGTGATTGAGCCACAAAAACATTCACAAAAAATTTAAACTGAAACATCTCAAATTAGAACAATCTGAGAAGAAACCTGCAAGGGCACTGGACAAATGTGTCCATTTAACTACCAAGTAAACATATACTACGAATATGGAAGGAGTTCAACATTAAAAAAATATTGACCACAATCAGGTGATATCTGTTGCCTATAGCATTCTCTTGATACATATATACAGTATCACAGCAACGTGTATTAAGAGAAAGAGTGAAAGATGACCCAGCGGAAGACGGGAATATAAAATAATATAAAATACTTTAAACAGAAACATCTCAAATTATAACAATCTGAGAAGAAACCTGCATGGGCACAAGACAAATGTCTCAGTTTAAACAACATCAGAAATTTTATGCTAACATAGACAGAATTAAAGATTCAGAAAAATATGGACCAAAACTCTGGCAATATCTGCCAACTTGATAGCATGTTCTTGATGCATATATACAGTATCATTAGAACATGGTTTAGAAAAAGATGAAGGAATAAAAGTACAGGTGAAAGAGCAACAATAACAATGTGACAAAAATAAAAAAAACATCTCAAATTACACCAATCTGAGTAACATTTTATCGAGACAGTAGATCAATGGGTCCATTTTACTACTCACGGCATTTTAGTATGAGGTTACCTGCACAATTAGTTGTTACGTTTGAAAGCAGAGAAAGATCAAGAATAATAAAATCGGTAAATATCTAAGCTAAAATAGAAAGATTTAAAGACAAAGAACAATACTGACCAAAATCGGCCACTATTTCCAACGTTGATTCTATGGATTTCATACATATATACAGTATTGCTGCAAAATGCTTGAGAGAGAGGATGAAAAATGATATAGATTATGGAGCCACAAAAACATTCTCAAAAAATTTAAACAGAAACATCTCAAATTAGAACAATCTGAGAAGAAACCTGCAAGGACAAAAGACAAATATGTGTCCATTTGACTTCCATGTAAACATCTATTACCAGTGTCGAAAAAGTTAAAGACTAAAAAAATGATTGACCAAAATCAGGTGATATCTGTTGCTTATAGCATGTAATAGATACATATATACAGTACACTGCAAATTGGTTTCAGAGAAAGAATGAACGACGAGGCAGCGGACGACAGGGACATAAAATAATATGGAAAAATTTAAACAGAAACATCTCAAATTAGAACAATCTGAAAAGAAACCTGCAAGGGCACTGGAAAAATGTGTCCATTTTACTACCAGGTAAACATATAGTACTAATATAGAAGAAGTTCAACACATGAATCAAGAGAAAGAGTGAAAGATGACACAGCAGAAGACGGGGACAAAAAATAATATAAAAAACTTTAAACACAAACATCTCAAATTATAACAATCTGAGAAGAAACCTGCATGGGCACAAGACAAATGTCTCAGTTTAAACAGCATCAGAACTTTTATGCTAACTTAGACAGAATTAAAGATTCAGAAAAATATGGACCAAAACTCTGGCAATATCTGCCAACTTGATTGCATGCTCTTGATACATATATACAGTATCATTAGAACATGGTTTGGAAAAAGATGAAGGAATAAAAGAACAGATGAAAGGGCAACAATAACAATGTGACAAAAATAAAAAACATCTCAAATTACAGCAATCTGAGTAACATTCTATCGAGACAGTAGAACAATATGTCCATTTCACTACTCAGGGCATTTTAGTATGAGGTTTCCCGCACAATTAGTTGTTCCGTTTGAAAGCAGAGAAAGATGAAAAATAATAAAATCGGTAAATATCTAAGCTAAAATAGAAAAATTTAAAGACCAAGAACAATAATGACCAAAATCGGCCACTATTTCCAACGTTGATTCTATGGATTTCATACATATATACAGTATTGCTGCAAAATGCTTGAGAGAGAGGATGAAAAATGATATAGATTATGGAGCCACAAAAACATTCTCAAAAAATTTAAACAGAAACATCTCAAATTAGAACAATCTGAGAAGAAACCTGCGAGGACAAAAGACAAATATGTGTTCATTTAACTTCCATGTAAACATCTATTACCAGTGTCGAAAAAGTTAAAGACTAAAAAAATGATTGACCAAAATCAGGTGATATCTGTTGCTTATAGCATGTAATAGATACATATATACAGTACACTGCAAATTGGTTTCAGAGAAAGAATGAACGACGAGGCAGCGGACGACAGGGACATAAAATAATATGGAAAAATTTAAACAGAAACATCTCAAATTAGAACAATCTGAAAAGAAACCTGCAAGGGCACTGGAAAAATGTGTCCATTTTACTACCAGGTAAACGTATAGTACTAATATAGAAGAAGTTCAACACATGAATCAAGAGAAAGAGTGAAAGATGACACAGCAGAAGACGGGGACAAAAAATAATATAAAAAACTTTAAACAGAAACATCTCAAATTATAACAATCTGAGAAGAAACCTACATGGGCACAAGACAAATGTCTCAGTTTAAACAGCATCAGAACTTTTATGCTAACATAGACAGAATTAAAGATTCAGAAAAATATGGACCAAAACTCTGGCAATATCTGCCAACTTGATTGCATGCTCTTGATACATATATACAGTATCATTAGAACATGGTTTGGAAAAAGATGAAGGAATAAAAGAACAGATGAAAGGGCAACAATAACAATGTGACAAAAATAAAAAACATCTCAAATTACACCAATCTGAGTAACATTCTATCGAGACAGTAGAACAATTGGTCCATTTCACTACTCAGGGCATTTTAGTATGAGGTTTCCCGCACAATTAGTTGTTCCGTTTGAAAGCAGAGAAAGATCAAGAATAATAAAATCGGTAAATATCTAAGCTAAAATAGAAAGATTTAAAGACCAAGAACAATAATGACCAAAACCGACCACTATTTCCAACGTTGATTGTATGGATTTCATACATATATACAGTATTGCTGCAAAATGCTTCAGAGAAAGGACAAAAAATGATATAGATGATGGAACCACAAAAACATTCTCAAAAAATTTAAACAGAAACATCTCAAGTTTGAACAATCTGAGAAGAAACCTGCAAGGACAAAAGACAAATATGTGTCCATTTAACTTCCATGTGAACATCTATTACCGGATTCGAAAAAGTTAAAGCCTAAAAAAATGATTGACCAAAATCAGGTGTATCTGTTGCTTATAGCATGTCCTTGATACATATATACAGTATCACTGTAAATTGGTTTAAGAGAAAGAATGAATGATGAGGCAGCGGACGACTGGGACATAAAATAATATGGAAAAATTTAAACAGAAACATCTCAAATTATAACAATCTGAGAAGAAACCTACATGGGCACAAGACAAATGTCTCAGTTCAAACAACATCAGAACTTTTATGCTAACATAGACAGAATTAAAGATTTAGAAAAATATGGACCAAACTCTGGCAATATCTGCCAACTTGATAGCATGTTCTGGATACATATATACAGTATCATTAGAACATGGTTTAGAAAAACATTAAAGAATCAAAGTACAGATGAAAGGGCAACATTAATAATGTGACAAAAGTAAAAAACATCTCAAATTACACCAATCTGATTAAAAACCTATCAAGACAGTAGATCAATGGGTCCATTTCACTACTCAGGGCATTTTAGTATATTGTTACCTGCACAATTAGTTGTTCCGTTTGAAAACAGAGAAAGATCAAGAATGATAAAATCGGTAAATATTGAAGCTAAAATAGAAAGATTTAAAGACCAAGAACAATAATGACCAAAATCGGCCAATATTTCCAACGTTGATTGTATGGATTTCATACAGATATACAGTATTGCTGCAAAATGCTTCACAGACAGGATGAAAACTGACATAGGTGATTGAGCCACAAAAACATTCACAAAAAATTTAAACTGAAACATCTCAAATTAGAACAATCTGAGAAGAAACCTGCAAGGGCACTGGACAAATGTGTCCATTTAACTACGAAGTAAACATAAAGTACTAATATAGAAGAAGTTCAACATTAAAAAAAATATTGACCAAAATCAGGTGATATCTGTTGCATATAGCATTCTCTTGATACATATATACAGTATCAGATCAACGTGGATTAAGAGAAAGAGTGAAAGATGACACAGCGGAAGAAGGGAATATAAAATAATATAAAAAACTTTAAACAGAAACATCTAAAATTATAACAATCTGAGAAGAAACCTGCACGGGCACAAGACAAATGTCTCAGTTTAAAACAACATCAGAACTTTTATGCTAACATAGACAGAATTAAAGATTCAGAAAAATATTGACCAAAACTCTGGCAATATCTGCCAACTTTATAGCATGCTCTTGATACATATATACAGTATCATTAGAACATGGTTTAGAAAAAGATTAAAGAATAAAAGTACAGATGAAAGGGCAACAATAACAATGTGACAAAAATAAAAAAACATCTCAAATTAAACCAATCTGAATAAAAACCTATCAAGACAGTAGATCAATGGGTCCATTTCACTACTCAGGACATTTTAGTATGAAGTTACCTGCACAATTAGTTGTTCCGTTTGAAAGCAAAAAAAGTCAAGAATAATAAAATTGGTAAATATCTAAGCTAAAATAGAAAGATTTAAAGACCAAGAACAATACTGACCAAAATCGGCCACTATTTCCAACGTTGATTGTATGGATTTCATACATATATACAGTATTGCTGCAAAATGCTTCAGAGAGAGGATGAAAAATGATATAGATGATGGAGCCACAAAAACATTCACAAAAAATTTAAACAGAAACATCTCAAATTATAACAATCTGAGAAGAAACCTGCATGGGCACAAGACAATTGTCTCAGTTTAAACAACATCAGAACTTTTATGCTAATATAGACAGAATTAAAGATTCAGAAAAATTTGACCAAAACTCTGGCAATATTTGCCAACTTGATAGCATGTTCTTGATGCATATATACAGTATCATTAGAACATGGTTTAGAAAAGGATAAAGGAATAGAAGTACAGATGAAAGGGCAACAATAAAAATAAGACAAAAAATAAAAAAACATCTCAAATTACACCAATCTGAGTAAAATTCTATTGAGACAGTAGATCAATGGGTCCATTTCACTACTCACGGCATTTTAGTATGAGGTTTCCCGCACAAGTAGTTGTTCCGTTTGAAAGCAGAAAAAGATCAAGAATAATAAAATCGGTAAATATCTAAGCTAAAATAGAAAGATTTAAAGACCAAGAACAATACTGACCAAAACCGGCCACTATTTCCAACGTTGATTGTATGGATTTCATACATATATATAGTATTGCCTTGCTGCAAAATGCTTCAGAGAAAGGACGAAAAATGATATAGATGATGGAGCCACAAAAACATTCACAAAAAATTTAAACAGAAACATCTCAAATTAGAACAATCTGAGAAGAAACCTGCAAGGGCACTGAACAAATGTGTCCATTTAACTACCAAGTAAACATATAGTACTAATATAGAAGAAGTTCAACACTAAAAAAAATATTGACCAAAATCAGGTGATATCTGTTGCCTATGGCATTCTCTTGATACATATATACAGTATCACAGCAACGTGGATTAAGAGAAAGAATGAACGATGACGCAGTGGAAGACGGGGACATGAAATAATATGGAAAAATTTAAACAGAAACATCTCAAACTATTACAATCTGAGAAGAAACCTGCATGGGCACAAGACAAATGTCTCAGTTCAAACAACATCAGAATTTTAATGCTAACATAGACAGAATAAAAGATTCAGCAAATCATGGACCAAACTCTGGCAATATCTGCCAACTTGATAGCATGTTCTGTATACATATATACAGTATCATTAGAACATGGTTTAGAAAAACATTAAAGAATCAAAGTACAGATGAAAGGGCAACATTAATAATATTATAAAACTAAAAAACATCTCAAATTACACCAATCTGAGTAAAAACCTATCAAGACAGTAGATCAATGGGTCCATTTCACTACTCAAGGCATTTAAGTATGAGGTTACCTGCACAATCAATTGTTCCGTTTGAAAGCAGAGAAAGATCAAGAATATTAAAATCGGTAAATATCTAAGCTAAAATAGAAAGATTTAAAGACCAAGAACAATAATGACCAAAATCGAACATTATTTGCAAAGTTGATTCTATAGTTTTCATACATACATACAGTACCGTTGCAAAATGCTTCAGAGAAAGTATGAAAAATGACATAGGTGATGTAACCACAAAAACATTCACAAAAAATTTAAACAGAAACATCTCAAATTAGAACAATCTGAGAAGAAACCTGCAAGGGCACTGGATAAATGTGTCCATTTTACTACCAAGAAAACATATGTTATTAATATAGAAGAAGTTCAACACTAAAAAAAATATTGACCAAAATCAGGTGATATCTGTAGCCTATGGCATTCTCTTGATACATATATACAGTATCACACCAATGTGGATAAAGAGAAAGAATGAACGAGGACTGAGCGGAAGACAGGGACATAAAATAATATGGAAAAATTTAAACAGAAACATCTCAAACTATAACAATCTGAGAAGAAACCTGCATGGGCACAAGACAAATGTCTCAGTTCAAACAACATCAGAACTTTCATGCTAACATAGACAGAATAAAAGATTCAGCAAATCATGGACCAAACTCTGGCAATATCTGCCAACTTGATAGCATGTTCTGGATACATATATACAGTATCATTAGAACATGGTTTAGAAAAAGATTAAAGAATCAAAGTACAGTTGAAAGGGCAACATTAATAATGTGACAAAAATAAAAAACATCTCAAATTACACCAATCTGAGCAAAAACCTATCAAGACAGTAGATCAATGAGTCCATTTCACTACTCAGGGCATGTAAGTATGAGGTAACCTGCATAATTAATTGTTCCGTTTGAAAGCAGAGAAAGATCAAGAATAATAAAATCGGTAAATATCTAAGCTAAAATTGAAAGATTTAAAGACCAAGAACAATACTGACCAAAATCGGCCACTATTTCCAACGTTGATTGTATTGATTTCATACATATATATAGTATTGCTGCAAAATGCTTCAGAGAAAGAACGAAAAATGATATAGATGATGGAGCCACAAAAACATTCACAAAAAATTTAAACAGAAACATCTCAAATTAGAACAATCTGAGAAGAAACCTGCAAGGGCACTGGACAAATGTGTCCATTTAACTACCAAGTAAACATATAGTACTAATATAGAAGAAGTTCAACACTAAAAAACATATTGACCAAAATCAGGTGATATCTGTTGCCTATGGCATTCTCTTGATACATATATACAGTATCACAGTAACGTGGATTAAGAGAAAGAATGAACGATGACGCAGTGGAAGACGGGGACATGAAATAATATGGAAAAATTTAAACAGAAACATCTCAAACTATTACAATCTGAGAAGAAACCTGCATGGGCACAAGACAAATGTCTCAGTTCAAACAACATCAGAACTTTCATGCTAACATAGACAGAATAAAAGATTCAGCAAATCATGGACCAAACTCTGGCAATATCTGTCAACTTGATAGCATGTTCTGGATACATATATACAGTATCATTAGAACATGGTTTAGAAAAAGATTAAAGAATCAAAGTACAGATGAAATGGCAACATTAATAATGTGACAAAACTAAAAAACATCTCAAATTACACCAATCTGAGTAAATACCTATCAAGACAGTAGATCAATGGGTCCATTTCACTACTCAGGGCATTTAAGTATGAGGTTACCTGCACAATTAATTTTTCCGTTTGAAAGCAGAGAAAGATCAAGAACAATAAAATCGGTGAACATCGAAGCTAAAATAGAAAGATTTAAAGACCAAGAACAATAATGACCAAAATCGAACATTATTTGCAAAGTTGATTCTACAGTTTTCATACATACATACAGTATCGTTGCAAAATACTTCAGAGAGTGTATGAAAAATGACATAGGTGATTGAACCACAAAAACATTCACAAAAAATTTAAACAGAAACATCTCAAATTAGAACAATCTGAGAAGAAACCTGCAAGGGCACTGGACAAATGTGTCCATTTTACTACCAAGTAAACATATAGTACTAATATAGAAGAAGTTCAACACTAAAAAAAATATTGACCAAAATCAGGTGATATCTGTTGCCTATAGCATGTCCTTGATACATATATACAGTATCACAGCAATGTGGATTAAGAGCAAGAATGAACGATGATGCAGCGGAAGACGGGGACATGAAATAATATGGAAAAATTTAAACAGAAACATCTCAAACTATAACAATCTGAGAAGAAACCTGCATGGGCACAAGACAAATGTCTCAGTTTAAAACAACATCAGAACTTTTATGCTAACATAGACAGAATAAAAAGATTCAGAAAAATATGGACCAAAACTCTGGCAATATCTGCCAACTTTATAGCATGCTCTTGATACATATATACAGTATCATTAGAACATGGTTTAGAAAAAGATGAAGGAATAAAAGTACAGATGAAAGGGCAACAATAACAATGTGACAAAAATAAAAAAACATCTCAAATTAAACCAATCTGAATAAAAACCTATCAAGACAGTAGATCAATGGGTCCATTTCACTACTCAGGACATTTTAGTATGAAGTTACCTGCACAATTAGTTGTTCCGTTTGAAAGCAAGAAAAAGTCAAGAATAATAAAATTGGTAAATATCTAAGCTAAAATAGAAAGATTTAAAGACCAAGAACAATACTGACCAAAATCGGCCACTATTTCCAACGTTGATTGTATGGATTTCATACATATATACAGTATTGCTGCAAAATGCTTCAGAGAGAGGATGAAAAATGATATAGATGATGGAGCCACAAAAACATTCACAAAAAATTTAAACAGAAACATCTCAAATTATAACAATCTGAGAAGAAACCTGCATGGGCACAAGACAATTGTCTCAGTTTGAACAACATCAGAATTTTTATGCTAACATAGACAGAATTAAAGATTCAGAAAAATTTGACCAAAACTCTGGCAATATTTGCCAACTTGATAGCATGTTCTTGATGCATATATACAGTATCATTAGAACATGGTTTAGAAAAGGATGAAGGAATAATAGTACAGATGAAAGAGCAACAATAAAAATAAGACAAAAAATAAAAAAAAATCTCAAATTACAGCAATCTGATTAAAAACCTATCAAGACAGTAGATCAATGGGTCCATTTCACTACTCAGGGCATTTTAGTATGAGGTTTCCCGCACAAG